>JAOXYD010000006.1:17642073-17654731 GCA_028565735.1 Pinacopodium congolense
TTTTTAAAGAAAAATTTTGTATTTTGATCTTTTTAATTTTAAAGTTAAGTTAAAAACTATATAATATAATATATTTATAGATTATTTTGTAAATTTTATAAAATTTATAAATTAATTTATAATTTTAAATAATTATTTAAAATGATACTGATATTAATCGGTACCGATACAGTACCGTTTTTAAAATTAATTCAGTACCGATATCGATACAGTATTTAAAACACTGATTAAAATAGTAAACTTCTTGTAATTTGTTAAAATCGGATATAGGCGTACCATCGAACTTCATTCCATGCAATCAAATAGTTTAGATGAAAAAAAAATGCATTTCGTGAAAAAAATTTACCAAATTTAAATAATATTACTTACATCTCCGTATTAAGCAGTACACTAATATCTAAATCTGGGATTACATAATTATGTTTAACTAGAAAAATTATATTAAAACTATTGGTTAATGTAATTTTGTTGTATATGTATGACAAATATCAAATGGGATTTGACTATACTGCTGGTCTCGAGATTACACGACCGACCATTTCATAACTATTCATATAGGGTATGATTTGTATTAATTTTTTCTTTGGTTTTAATTTTTTTAAAACATAAAAATTAATTAATAATATAAATTTAAAAAAACTACAAAAATAAAAATAAATTATAAATAAAAATTATAACCAACAATATCACTAAATATCCGCTAGTTTTCTTCTATATCAAATATACTAACAACAGCTTTAACATAATGTTATTAATTGATTTTTCTAATAATTAATAAAGTTCAAAGGTCATTCTTCTTTTAATGAGTATACCTTTCTTCTGGCTCTCGTAATCTACCCAAAATCAAGTTAAAAGGAAATCATCCGAGTTAAATGCATGTACAACTGATTCAAAAGCCTGGAAGTGATCCGTTGGAAAATTGATGTGAATTAGGAAGGAGATGAGGGTGTACTAGTAAAAAAGGGTACACGTGTTGCCCAAAACCATAACCATTGAATGGCAGAGGTGAGTTTTTAAGGAAAGCAAGGGCAAATAGAAGAAAGGGAAGGCCACAAGTCATAATCACAAGACCCACCTTGTCGCCTCCGAAGTGGATCTTCGCACGTTATGAACGTACTGTAGAGAGAGAGAGAGAGAGACCGAAAGGCAGAGGCTTGTTGAACACTTGACTAAGTTTCTTTCTTAAGAGAGTGAAACAAAGCCACCCCTTTGCATATGCGTCTTTCTCTGCACACACCACAAACAACACGAACTACCACATCAGCCAACTCAACCTGCTCTCTTTCTCTGTCTTCCAGTTTTCTCTGCAACCCCAACAAGAAAGTTCTCAACTTTCTCAAGCTCCAGCATTTGGGTTGAAATTGTTGCTGCAACTGCGTGCAATGGCGTAGCTGGTGAAAGCTCATGTCCTTTGGACGAGAGATGTTCTTGTGCAAAATGAGTTTCTTTTTGGGGTTCATTTCCTTTCCTTTTTACGGTTTTTTAGCTTAACGGTCGGGATTTGGAATGGGTTTCTCTGTATCCATAAGGCGAGGTTCTTTTTTGGTGAAGAAGGTCTAAAGTTTGGATTTGGGTCTTTATATCGTGATTTGGAAGTTGGATACGAGCAGACTTTCTTTTTGAGAGTTGATCTCTCAAGTAGATTCAAATACAACCACTTGGTTAGCGACTAAATCGTGGTCATCGGTGCTTGAGTGCATGGATAATGAATGTTTTTTCGAAATGTAGAATCATGAACAGCCTGTAAGAATGTTCCCTTTTGGGTTACGATTGAACTGACTGACTACTATACATTGTAGCGGTTTGGTAGTATGCTAATAGTTTATGAAGTGGAATGACCCTGTTATGCATTGGTTGGAAAACATGAAGAAATTTCGGTGCTTTAAGCAAATATCCAACAATGTCAAAATGGAGAGAAGACTTTCTCTTGGAGAATATAAAAGTGCTGTTTCTTGGTCAAAGTATTTAGTGTCCTCTGGGGCTGAGATTAAAGGAGAGGGAGAGGAAGACTGGAGTGCTGATATGTCCCAATTGTTCATTGGTAACAAATTTGCTTCAGGGAGACATAGTAGGATTTATAGAGGAATATATAAGCAGCGAGATGTTGCTATCAAGCTTATAAAAAGCCAGCCTGAGGAAGATGAGAACTTGGCTATTATGCTGGAGAAGGAGTTCACTTCTGAGGTAGCTTTGCTGTTTCGGTTAAGGCATCCTAATATCATCACTGTAAGTTCTGTTTCTTTGATAGCATGTCGATATCTTATCTTTTTTACTATGACCTGCGGAATTAGTTACTGTTCTTTTCACTTCTTATATGTATTTGCTAGAACTTTTTATGTAGCTTGGTTGTGAAAGAAGGTGATTCAATCCTTTATTTGTACTTCAGTTGTAATCGGATTGATGATTTTTCTTGACACACATAAAAGAGAGACTATAATGGTTCTAGAAGATTAGCTAATCCTCCTATACACGTAGGAAGCTCTTTAAAGAGCAATGATGACCTTATGCAAGAAGGACCACTCTATCCGCGCTAAGAATGAAAGTTGTGGTTGGTTCAGTTCTTTTAACAGAAACGTTGATGCTTTGTGGAACAAATTTTGTAGTACCAATTTGATCAACAAAGTTTTATTGGGCATTTAATGGAACTGGTACGTGATGCTTACAATGACATGGTCAACGTGCATTATTTATTGCCCCCTGTTGTTGTTATTCAATACTGACCGTGAGATTAAAAACATGTTGTGGAAAAGAAAATGACGAAGTTGTAATTTTGTTCTATTAGAAACTATGCATCCTGACATTTAATTTAAGTGTCACCAAGAAATTCGGCTTTGATGATGGCTGAGGAAAATGAATAGACAAGGGTGAAGAGGGGGGAGTATAATTGGGTGGAGTCATTATCAGAAAATAATAGTCAAAACTACTAGTTGACAGCTTATTTGGTATTATTGTTAGTTGTAATTTTTAGTTGTGATTTTTATATTTTTGCATAATTTTTTCAGTTTTTATGCTATTTTTTCGATTTCTGTATTATATTAGTGTGTTGTTATTGTATTAGTGCATTGTTTTTTTGGGGATGTTTAGTATTGTTGTTGATTTCAGTTTTTGTGTTTTTGTATTGATTTTTGTGTGTTTTTCCTGTTTTTATACTTTTTTTATTTTTTTTACTATATTAGTATATTGATTTTTGGAATTTTTTGTTGCTTTTTTTATTTTTGTATTTTAAAAAATAGAAAACCAAAATCGAAACCGAAAGTCATAACAAACAAGCTCTTAAATTTTTAGACTATTTTTTTCTTTTTATATTTTAAAAAATAAAAAATCAAAACTAAAAATCAAAGTTATACCCAACAGGCCTAAGTTTTTTGTCTTACCAGATTGAATGAGGGAGAAATTCCAAATAAAGTGACTATTACCTAATCTTAAAGACTTGAGGACAGCATGAAGAACTTGTTTTTCCATCAGAGGGAATTTTTGGCATTGTTGTGAAAGGGATCTAGAAATTCTTAAGTAGGACTTCATATCAATGGCCAACTCCTCTGACCAGAGATAAGAAATTGGAAAACATTCTAGGATTCTTTGATTTGGAAAGTTCTAATTCCAAATACAGATTTCTGGAGCAAAACGAAAAGGACCAACTATGTGTATCTTCACATTTTTAATATCTAGATATAGATCCCATTTTTATACTTGGCCTTATTGGCATTGCATAGCACATAACTTGTGAAATCCATAGTCACATGGCATGCGGTGAACTTTGTTTATAAGAAGTCGATTCATATTTTTCTTTTCATTTTCTTCCTTCAGTTTGTTGCAGCTTGTAAAAAGCCTCCTGTGTTTTGCATTATCACGGAGTATTTGGCTGGAGGCTCATTAAGAAAGTATCTCCATCAACAAGAGCCACGTTCAGTTCCACTTGACCTTGTTCTCAGACTAGCCCTTGACATTGCTCGTGGGATGCAGTACCTTCATGCAGAAGGGATACTTCACAGGGATCTTAAGTCGGAAAATTTACTGCTCGGAGAAGACATGTGTGTCAAAGTTGCTGACTTTGGTATCTCGTGCTTGGAATCTCAGTGTGGCAGTGCAAAGGGATTCACGGGGACATACCGTTGGATGGCCCCTGAAATGATAAAAGAGAAACAGCACACAAAGAAAGTTGATGTTTACAGTTTTGGCATTGTCCTTTGGGAGCTTTTAACAGCTTTGATTCCATTCGACGACATGACTCCAGAGCAGGCCGCATTTGCTGTCTGCCAGAAGGTAAAAATTTCTAGTTCTGTTTCTGTTCTTCATTGTCTTCAGTTTTACTATTAATGATCCTTCTTGTATAGTGTTTCATATTTAGAAGTTGTGATCACTCTATATTCTTCTGCCGCTTCTTAAAAGTTTTTCAAGATGTTTTCACTTTAATGATGAAATGAGTAATTATAGAAAATAAATGTTTCAAATAAAACATATGGAAAAAGAATGAAGAGCTCTATGAAATGGATGAATGGCAAGAATTTGAAAGTGCACAGGAAGAAAGAAACCAAATGTTTGTTGAAGGCTTCCCTAATTCTAAATTTTTAGATAATCTTTGTTGGATTTGAAACTTTTCGAAGAAAATTGAGGAACTTAGGTACCTTAGGCAATCATGAGGGAGAATCCTGTGCTTTTGGAAAACAACCCATTAAATATATTGTCCACAAGTTTCTTGCAAGCTGGAAACAACACATAATTTGCGTCCTTTAGGAAAAGAGCAAACCTATTTTGTCTGCAGAATACTGTAAAATGTTCGAACATAAAACCAACACATTGCTTAACAATGATTGGACAGATTTTTCTTTATTCTAGTCTTCTACACATTTATGCCACAGAAGTTATGATACTTGCTTAAGAGCCGCAATGCTCTGGGACAATAAAACTTTCTCCTTTTGCGCTCAATTGCGTGCAAACGGATGCCTTTCCTTTAGTCTTGAGAGGAGAAATCTTAAATACAATGCAAAATTTTGTTGAACTTCAAATTTCTGTTTTTCTGTTTGATCACTCTGCAGAATGCTAGGCCTCCATTGCCCCATACGTGCCCCAAGGCATTGAGCAATCTCATAAAGAAATGCTGGTCAAGAAATCCCAAAAAACGGCCTCATTTTGATGAGATAGTTGCTACATTGGAGAGCTATTCAGATTCCCTCAACCAGAATCCAGAATTCTTCTCATCTGTTACACCGACACAGAACCCTAAGACCCATGAGTGTTTTACAAGATGCTTTGGTGGCCGTAGGTTTGCTTTTGAAAAGCCTAACATGTCGTCTTGATGCTAAAAGTATAGCACATTCTTCTCATGTGTAGTTTGTATTGTTCACCTTATATTAGGAGATAACACAGCTTCTCTTATTGCATCAGATATATAGAGTGGAACAGGAGTGGTTCTTTATTGGTAATTAGATGCTTATGTACAACATTCTCCTTATGTAATCCCATTTCTTTTTCCCTAAAAAGATTTATATGGCAATGAGAAAAGATGAAGTCTGTAAGAGTTCAATATTCAGTGTGTATAATATCCTCAAAACCCTGGGGATTAAACAACAAAGAAGGTTTAGTTTTGTCTCTAAATGACAAACTCCATGTCCAACTTATCAGAGAAATAGATTTGACACAAGGAATTTTAACCTAGAAATTTAATAATTTAATTCTCAAATGCTTGTTTACTCAAAATTTTAGAATTGAATCGTACCGTATACTCTTATTGTATAAAAGCTTTAAATTGATTAACTATATTATTTATGAGAAAATTTTATGAATATTATGGGTTAAAAACTATCATTTGATAACGATTCGGTTTTCAGTTTTGGTTTTTGATTTTTCTAAACACAAAAATTAGAAAAAAAAATATCATAGAAATTAAAAAAACAACACATTAATACATCACAAAAATCGAAACAGATAACACAAATATCTATAAAAATACACAAAACTCAATACAAAAATATCAAAACCACAACCAAAAGTTAAATCAAACGGTCCATAAGTAGTGAATAAAGGAAAAAACTTTTTATACTTAATAAGATTTAGTGATCTTTAAAATTATTATAAGTAGAAGTATATATATTATGTGACAATGATCACTTAAGTATTTGTTGAATCAAAAGGGGTTCCAATAAAATATTTTCATAATAACAAAATATTATTGTTAATAATGTCCAAGTTTTGATGTATATATAAGATAAGTCAATGTTTAAAATGCAAGAACATGTTTATAGAGCCTAAAGTGGAAGAGCCTTCATGAAAAATATGAAAAATAAGCATTGGATGATTAAGAATAGATGCTCAAAAGTAAAGATCAAGATATGAAGATCAAGTTGTATAAGTTTAAGATTGTGTCTTTAGTATTGTAAGTTTCCTAAACTTGATCTTAATCAATACTTGAAAAACGACTTACATTTGCATGTTATATTTACTTGAATATTTGCATATAAATTTTGTATAAATGTTTTAATGATTAATTAAACTTGATGGGAGCATTAACATGTTAGGAATGGGTTTAGAATCTCACATTAATATAAAGTTGTATAATCAAGAGAAAATTGTGCGATTTACTTTAAAAGAAGTCATCTTAATATGTTTAAGTAATTTAGAATGTTTTGGAAACTTGTTTGAGTATGCTTAGTTTATTTGAGTCAAAATGTTATATAAAGTAAGGACTTTAAGAAAGTTTAGAAACTCGTTAAAATGAATTTTGAAACTTTAAAAAGTTTTCAAGTGTTTATGAAAAGTGATAGTATACTTATGAATTGTTTTGAAATGGTTTTGAAAATAAAATTTCTAAATGACCTTCATTTGTTATAAACCAAGACATATCTTTATGTTTAATATTATTTAATAAGTTTTAGTGTCTAAAATCATCTTTGGAATCTTTTAAAACTTTGTTTAAGTTACCTTCAAAAAAAAGTTTGGAAGTGTTTGGATATGTTGGTCAAGTTTTGTAAGCCATTTTCACTCTATTAACAATGGTCATTAACGTGGATTGTTATGAGGCCGTTATAAACATGAAACCTGTCATTATAGTCCTATACAAGACATTAACATGGGTTTATTAAATCTTTTAATAGCGTTATTGATGTTTATACTAATCCATGTTGATGTCTAATGGTTAGTTTTTCAGAATAGGCAGCGTTCAGTTCTCTCATGTTTTTTACACTTTTATTGTCTATTTTCCATCCCAATAACTCCACTCACTCCCTAATACTTTAAATACGAGTCCTAAACCATTTTTTCAAACCTTTATGCTCCCAAAATAAATTTATAAGTTTAAATTCTCATGAACTTCAACATTATCCAAATTTTGTTCTTTATTAGTTCATCTCTATTTCTCTTGTTTTCTTTTATTTCAATCTCGTTTTTTAAACTGTAAAGTTGTTGTTTTTAGTTTGTTTGGATAGTCGAGAGTTATTTTGATCATTTGTTTGCATTTTTAGTGTTGATTTTCATTCGATTTAAGCTCATTTATTTATATATATCAAATCTATCCATATTTGGGTGTTTAAATATTTATACTTATCTTTAGCTATTTAAATCCAATTTTAATGCTTCTAAATTGTTTAAATGTGTTATAGCTTTATTTTTCTATCTTCAAAGAAGTTGTTTGGTCTGTTTTTGTGATTTGATAAAGCAAGAAACGTTTATTTATAGGATTAAAACTTTAATGGCTCATATTTTGACAGATTTACATGTTCATAAATTGTTCTTGAATTTATCTTTTATTTCATGCTTTAAATTTTGTTTCTATTACTTTAATAAATTAAGGTTCCAATAGGTTTTTTGTGTTGATTTTGCGCAATTTGGTGGATTAGAAATGTTGAATCTTTGAGTTGGAACTCCAGTGTTGTAGTTATTGACAATTTGTGTGCATCCTATTTATATCTAATTTTTAAATGCATTAATCACATTTTTGTTGCCTCAGTTTGATTGTGTATGATTTGTTGAAAGTTAAGAGGTTTTTCATATATATATATATATATATTGCCTCAAGAAGTTATAGAAATGTTTTTATATGTTAAGCTTTATAAAAACATCATTTTAGGTGTCTTATTCTTCACCTATAATAAAGAAAATTTGAATTGCATTAAGTGTTGAATGTGAACTGGAATTGTTTTATGTATTGTATGAGTATTAGAGAATTCATAAGGTATAAGTATTACATTGATTACATTTGAACTTGCCTTATATTGATTTTAATCAAGTTCTTAATAAGCTATATAAGTTTAAATCAAGGCTTAGGTAGCTTGATTTTGGGATTTGTTTCGTGGGAACATAAATTGTATATTTTAATTGTATTTGAAAGGGTTACTTTTCACTCGTTTGAAATTAAGATTGATAGATTTCTCTTAACCCTTAGAAACAAGACTATTAGGTTCCTCTTAACTCTTAAAAACAAGATTGCATGGTTGCTCTTCACCCTTAAAGTAAGATAGTAAAGAGTTATTCTTCACTTTCTTTGTGAAAACTAAGATTGTAAGAGTTATGCTTCATCTATTTAAAGTAAATTTGATTTTTTTGGTGAAACTTTCAATAAGTAGTTGGAGAAAGGACGTAGTTTTCACACATAAACACCCTATTGAATTCACTTATACTTAAAGCACAAAATAGAATATGAACAGCTCTACTATTAAGTGAAAGCAATCTTTCATCATCTACATTCCATTCCTCTTTTACCTTAGGAATTTTTTGGCCATTCTCAATCTTAGTGGGAATATACGGACCTTCATTCACTACATCCCACAATTTAACATTTTCAGCTTGAATAAAGAATTTCATCCTAGTTTTCCAATACAAGTATTCATTTCCATAAAAAAAAGGAGGTTTACCAATATTTTGAGCTTCAAAACTAGAAACGCTACCCAATTGTGCCATAATAGATGTTTGCTCACAATTTCGTTAGAAATTAATGCAAGTGTGAGACCTAGGCTTTGATACCAATTGTAAGCCCTATGGCACCTAAGAGGGGGGTGAATTGGGTATTAAAAATTTTTCACAAACTCAAATTAGTAACCTAAATCAATTGGGAAACTAGATGCAATCACTAAACCAAGATTCAACTTAATAAGGAATGATAATGTAAATATCAAAATAAATGCAATAAGTTGAGATAAGGAAAAGACACAAGGCAATTAAAGAAGTTCACCAACCCCAAAGATAGGCTACGTCTCCTTTCCAACTACTTATTGGATGATTCTATACTAATCAATCAAGCAAGTACAATCTTTCTTCAAGATAAAGAGCAACCTTTACAATCTTGCTTTCCAAGGGCGAAGAGTAACCCAACAACAACAATCTTACTTTCTAAGGTGAAAAGTAACCTATCCCAAATCTTTTAAAGGCAAAGAGAAGCCTATACAATTCACAATTAACAAAAATATTCAATTCCGCCAAATTCAAGTAACTACATACACTTTGAATGGTGTTTCACTTAATACACAACAAAACTAAGGGCTTTAGCTTTCAATAAATGATATAAATGAATGATAGTAATCTTGAAAGCCTAAACAAACTTAATATGGTAGAAATTAAACATAAAAACGTGAATATGATCAAGCAATATGATCAAAACAAGCCAATCACAAAATCTGGACAGTTTCAGCACCTTATAGATATTCAGCTCAAAACACAAATATAAGTACTTAAACATTCAATACAAAAATACTAGAGCAAACTTAACACCTTATATGAACTAGCCACAATAAAGTTATGCACCCAAAGCTGATTAAAATAATGAAAATTATGATTGACTGAATAACATAAAAAACTGGACAATTTTGATGTCAAAGTGAACTAGTGCATACAAATGATGAAATATTTAACCAAAAATTCAAAACAAAGTCTACTATTACTCCTAAGATCTTAAAAAAACATAAAACAATAATAATAAGCACAAAGAAATGAGTTAAGCAGATTAAAATTGAAATCAAGCTTGAAACAATGAAAATAAGAGCTATCTTGAAGTATATGAAGTTTCTAGCTCAATGATAGCTTAAAAAGATCTCAAAAATTTGAAACAAGGTTAAAACACAATCTAGAGACCTTAAGAAAACTGAAAAATCCAACAACACGATTTTAGAAACAAGTTTGATCACCTGAAATGAAGATTTAAGTCAGAACAGTCTCAATAGAGACAGTTTTGACATATGAATGAGTTCTAGCTTTAATATGTTGAAATAGCACTTCTAAAATGTAAAAGATGAATCAATTAAACTTGTAGGAACTCAAGTAAGATATTAAACACAAGTTTGCACACTTAAAAGCACAGATTGACAACAAAAGATCGAATAAGAGTAAGTGTAGTGAAAGAGTGTATAGTTTGAGGCTTTTGATGAATTCAGACGGTTTGATCTGTTTTTGGAGTGTCTAGAGTATCACAATTCATTTCTAAGGAGTATATATAGTGTCTAGAGGCTTAAGGAGTGTTTAGGAAGGTTTTAAAGACGTTAGAAAGAGGGTAAAAGGCATAAGACCCGAAAGAGGAAACTAGCCGTTAGAGTCTGACTCTATAACGGCACCCTCTAGGCTGATCAACGACATCGTTGGAATAAGAACAACCCGTCATTGATGCCTTCTGGAAACATGGTACAATGGCACTCAAGCATGGTACCGTTGATGGATGATCAGTCCGCCGTTATATTTCCATAAACACAGAATATGCTACAAAATTGACCCCAAACAATTCCAAACAAGTTCCTAATAATAATTAAGACTTCAATCACTTTTGAAATCATGTATTGAGGCAGTATGAAGGCTTAAACATCTTAAAACAATTCAAACACAAGATTTGGCCTATGAATTGAGATAATATGCACTTTTGACATTTCATATGCAATGACTTATCAAACTTAAGCCCCTAGGTCAATTGAACTTTAAGTAAAACTTACAAAAATATTTGAAACAACCTATCTAAGGTCTTGAAGCTTCCAATTCATTTGAATTTCCATTTTCTTGAAATTTGACCTTCAAACTCCAAGCTATCCATAATGGATTCTTCTTGGAAACATACCTATCTTTAAGATTAACATCATAAACTCATACTATTAGTAATCAAACATGTTTTGTTATCGTTAAAACCAAGATTGGAACCTCCCTTGGTTCAACAAAACTCATGAATGCATGTCTCATTAAACGGTGTTGTTTCATGGCTTGGTTTAGTTCTCCTAAGTGTTGTCGTTTTATTTGACAACTTGGACCTCTGATCACCTTTTCTATAATAATTCCCAATATGCATCTCCAATTGACATGAAATTTTATATGCTGGTTCCTAACATGATGATCTTGCTCCCCAAAAACTTTTCGATTAATCTGAGCTCTGAAGTTGTTTTAATTCATCCCCAAATCACCTGCATAAAATCTGGAATTCAAACGAGCTTGTTTTGATGTTTTCTTTGTAAAATTTTCATGGCTAGTCATATGGCCTTGAAATTTGGTGTGGAACCTCATATAATAATGTTCTAGGTCCTTAAATTGATTCCACACCAATTCTAGTTCCAAATTTTGCTGAAAACATGGCCCTTTCAACTTGTATCCATACCTTAAGGTTAAATCTGCATGTAAACGCAAAAGGAACATAAATTAACCATTTATATAACAAAATAGATATGAAATGGCATTGTAACATATCTAGAAATACTATAAAATTCATCCCTATTAAATACCCCCACACTTGAACTATTGCTTGTCCTCAAGCAATTTGAACTCAACCAAGATATTCTATCAATTCATTTTAAAATAAAATTAGGTGTATGCAATCATTAAAACTTCGATAAACTCAAGTATCAAGCTACTACATATATCATAATTTCTTTCCATCAATACACATAAACAAAGTGAAATGAAGACACAATTGATCAAAAGAAAGAATAAAACTAAGATGTACTTTCCTCATGATATTCATTCAAATCACTCAAGTATGTGAGGGTTGGTATGTCACTCATAACTCCCTCTAAGAGACTACACTACCATAGGCTTGAAGATTCCTCAATTATCTATCATATAGATTACATGCCATCATGGATCAGAAAGACTTTTACTTGGTTGTAACGGGGTTTAGGTTAAGGTATGGCAACAAGGGTCAAAATGGTTAAAGTACTAAATCAAAGGGATAACCTAATATCAATTCTAAGAAAAAAAAATTAATATAACATATTACAACTACTCATCACTAACAAATGCTACTTTATTTGGTTTTTATTTCTTCTTTTCTTCTTTTTCTATTTCTCTTTTTTTTATTTTTTTACTTGAATAACACCAAAAATAAGAGAAAAACAATTGTAGCACATATCAACAATTGCACGAGTAGAAGTATCTCTCAAAACATCTCAGAATATAGTATAAAACAAGAGTCCCTAAATTATAAATATCAACCGCTTACTTAGTACTTCATTTAACTTGTGATAGGGTAAGGCTAAAGGATTTTTGGGTTTCAATGCAAGGTGATTATTACTAAAACAAACATGGTTAAAATGCTCAAAGGGGTTTGCAAAGGAAAAACTGACATGGTAGGTCATTTAAGCTAAAGAATTCAAAATAAAGAAGGCCTTAAATCATATCCATAAAGCATGCATCTCATAGTTTCAAGCCAATTCCATGCAAGTTCTGAAGGTAATCTACTTAGGAAAACATAACACACAATAAA
>JAOXYD010000006.1:17670460-17690175 GCA_028565735.1 Pinacopodium congolense
GAATTGGTGTTAACCCGAAATGATCCGAACCCGAAATGACCCAACCCAAACCCGACCTGACCCACCCGATTGACATCCCTACTTCTAGGTGTAGTCCTTCATGTTATGCTATTGAAGTAGCGTCGTTCCAACCAAAGGATCATTGCTAGTTTTGGTCCTTGGAAATTTGCACGGCTGGAATTGAATGGGGTCGTGGGCGCGGTGCTATTGTTATTAACTACTGAAATGCTTCAAGATAGCAGAAATTCTCAACCTACCATGCCAAATCTAGATGCATAGTAATGGACTACCTTTGTTTATTTGACTTTGTCTATATGCCCTTATAACCAGCCACATGACAGTGCTGCATCGTTATTTTCGGATGAGATATACATGATCATTTCACGTTTAATATGTAATTGTGATACATGAAAAACTGAATTACAAGAATTTCACACAAGAAAACGAAGAACAGAGAAAGCTCAAAAGAGAGAAAAGTAACAAAATACTTTTCAGAGTTTGAAAGTCAATGACTCCTTTGTTAATTTGATTTTGCATTTCCCTTGAATCATATGATGATACGACGTCAATGACATGGAAATTTCACTAAAAAAAAAAACCAAGAGAATGAAAGAAGAGAAGTATTGTGAGAGAAGTAATAGATTACTTTTTAAGGTTAAAAAATTGGTCAGAACAACAGCAAAAATTACTTAACCATCCTCTCATGCCCCCTTTATTAATTAAGTTTAAATTATAAATTAACATAGTTAAGAGGGTTAATTAATTATGTAAAGGGTATATTTGAAAAATTATAAAATGCTCTTTCATCAAAACCATTTCTTCTCTACTCAGCCTTCTTTATCGTCCATTGTAAGATAGCCTTGCAAAGCGTCCACCGTAAGCTAGCCTTACTCTTTGCAGTACTTCCCACTCTTTCTTCTTTTCTCATCCTCCTATATCGTCAAAGCTTGTTCCACCTTCATCATCGTGGTGCCTCTTCCTCTTTCTTCTTTCCTCATCCATTTACTTCGTCAAAGAGCCTCCCACCTTTGCCATCACAGCTCCTTTTGCTCTTACTTTCTCTTCATCATCATACGCTATTGTTGTGCCTTTCACCTACGTTGTCACAGCACCTTCTGCCTTCGTCATTTTACCTAAGCTATTTCTTTCTCCTCCTCATCGAAGAATATCGGAGCATCTCCCACCTCTACTCTTCCCACATCGACAAAGACCATAGGAACAATGCAATCTCTTGAACTGAGCTAGAAATTGAGATCTTGTAATCCATATCTTGTAGGTGAGCCCAACTATATTCTTTGGATAATGCTATTGAGGAAAATTCTATGGATGAGGTCAAAGATGGCTTTGAACACTAACATGAAATTGAAACTATGGTATAGGTTGAGTCAGTTAAGGAGTCGAATGAAGCTTCTTTGAGTAAAATGAAGAAAGGTTTTCAACAGAAAATTGAAGAGAATTGAGTTGATGAGCCTGAAGTTGTTCTTACTATATTAGGATATCATAAATAGGATAACAGTGTGATAGGAACCACACTCAAATATGATAAGAACCACACTTAAATATAACGAGGGAGAAGAAGATCTGAGGAGGACAAAAGTAGAATTTATTGATTATAGGAAGGGTACTACACCACTATTAGAGGACATTCGAGAGGCCCTAATCTCTCCTTGACACTTAGGTCACTACTAATGACTATCCTCTTACTCGATGATCCCCTTACACCTATGCTTCCTCACTATAAACGTTGCTGGTGTAACAACCTTGCCTAGTTAGCATTTTAGAACTATGCAAAATGACAACAACCTCATAACAACATTTAGCAATAGCAAAACATCATTCATAACAAAATGATAGCGACCTTCTTAGACTAGACTTCAAGGATCGACAGGTTGTATTTCCTTCTTCTTTCTGCAGAAATACACATTCTTGATGATTGGGCTTAGGCTTCTATTAATACCCCCTACCTTTTTCTTTCACCTTGTCCTCAAGGTGGAATTGAGGGAATTGAGCACTAATAAGTCCTGTTGGTTCTCAAGTAGCTTTGAAGGTAGGTAATTTGCTCCATTTAATTAAAACCTCTAAGCCTTTCACACCCTGGTAGACTTGTGGTATATCTCCAGGAACCACTTCCTATTCCAACTCTTCATTTAATACAGAAGAAAAGGACAAAGGATGTACCTTCTCTCCCAAAGCAGGTTTTAGTTGATAGACGTGAAAGATGGGGTGGATTGTTGTAGAAGGGGGCAATTCTAGCTTATAGGTAACCTTTCCTACACGGTGTAACACTTTAAAAGGCCCAAAGAATCGTGGTGAAAGTTTCTTGTTCAGCTTCCTAACCAATGAGCGTTGCCAATAAGGTCTTAACTTGAGAAAGACCAAGTCCCGCTCTTGAAATTCAACTTCTCGACGATGTTTGTTAGCTTGTTTGCGTATTTGTCCTTGTGCCTATATAAGTTGGTCTTTGAGCTCATCCAACATAATATCATGGTCCAAAAGCATGTCATCCAGAGTGGGATTGGGAGTGCTGTGGACTTCATACTTGAGTAAGGGTGGTGTTTTTCTCCCATACACGATCTTAAAAGGAGAACACCTAAGGGATGTGTAAAAAGAAGTGTTATACCAGTACTCAGCCCAATGTAACCATCCAGACTAGGTTTTAGGTTTGTTTCTAGCGAAACACCGCAAATAGGTCTCAATACAACGGTTTACGGCTTCACTTTGGCCATCATTTTGGGGGTGGTAAGTTGTACTACGGTGGAGGGTGGTTTATTGCATCAGGAAGAGTTCCATCCAGAAATTGCTCATGAACACCTTATCACGATCGGATATAATAAAATGAGGGAACCCGTGTAGCTTGACCACGTGATAGATAAA
The DNA here is from genome assembly GCA_028565735.1 of Pinacopodium congolense. Classification (NCBI taxonomy): domain Eukaryota; kingdom Viridiplantae; phylum Streptophyta; class Magnoliopsida; order Malpighiales; family Erythroxylaceae; genus Pinacopodium; species Pinacopodium congolense. The sequence goes on from JAOXYD010000006.1 coordinate 17,673,335, forward strand.
TTCTTCCGCAACCTTTTTTGCAGTGAAAGAATGTTTGAGCAACATGAAATGGACATACTTGCTTAACCTATCTATCACCACCAGAATAGAATCATATCTATGCGATTTAGGGAGCCCTTCAACAAAATCCATGGTTATGTCCTCACACACCATTTCAGGAATCGGTAAAGGATGTAAGAGACCAGCTAGGGATAAAGTTTCATATTTATTTTGTTGGCATACTTGACAGCTTGCAACAAATTTCTTAACATCAGATTTAAGGCCTTCCGAAAACAACTTAGCAGTGATCTGTTTGTATGTCTTAAGAAATCCCCTATGGCCTTCCATCGGACTCCTATGAAATTCTTGCAAGATGATAGGGATCAGAGGAGAATCCCTTGGAAGAGCGATGCATTGTTGGAAACATAATAGGCCATTCTCAATGGACTATCTTGGCCTAGCAGTAGGATCTTTACTCAAATTAGTTAAAATCTCTTTCAGTTGGGGGTCATTTTCTACTTCTAATATGATCTGATTCCAATCCCACATGGTAGGGACGATGAGAGATTGCAACTTCATAACATAAGGGATTTGAGAGAGAGCATTTGCTTCATGGTTTTCCACTCCAGGTTTGTACTGGATTTTGAAATCATAGCTGATGAGTTTCACCAACCACTTTTGATATTCTATTGCCACCAGTCGATGTTTTAGCAAATGTTTAAGACTTCGCTGCTCCGTTTTGACTATAAAGTGTCTCCCAAGAAGGTAGTGGCACCTTTTTTTAATGGCGAGTACTATTCTCATTTACTCCCTTTTATGCACCGACTTATACCATGCCTTTTCCATTAAAGCATGATTGAAATAAGCAATAGGCCTTCCTTTTTATACCAACACAGCTCCCAAACCGAGGCTTGATGCATCTGTCTCAATTTCGAAGGGGGTTGCCAAAGTCTGGTAAGGCGATAATCGGAATTGTCTTCATAGCTTCTTTCAGCTGAACTACCACAACATTAGCTTCCTCATTCCACAAAAATTTATACTTCTTAAGGAGCTGGGTGAGTGGAGCCGCAATCTTCCCATATGATTTCACAAAATGCTTATAGTATATGGTTAAGCATAAAAATCCTCGTAGCTCCTTGGGGTTTTTTGGCATTGGCCAATCCTCCATAACACATACTTTTTCTGGGTTGGCGCTACTCCATCCCCTAAGATTATATGCCCTAGATATTCTAGTTTGGACTCGCAAATACAACACTTCATGAGATTGACAAATAAATCATTTTTGCTCAAAATGGTCAGCACTTCCTAAAGGTGAACAAAATGTTCCTAAATTGTTTTGCTATAAACCAAAATATCATCAAAAAATACCAGCACATACCTCCTTAGTAAGCCTCTAAACACCTTTTTCATCAAGGATTGGAAGGTTGCGAGGGCATTAGTGAGTCCAAAGGGCATGAAAAGAAATTCGTAGTGCCTTTCATGCGTTTGAAATGTAGTCTTATACATATCCTTGGATTTAACTCAAATTTGGTGGTATCCCAATTTAAGGTCAAGCTTGGTAAAAACCTTTGCTCCATTCAACTCATCTAGGAGTTCATCAATGTTTGGTATAAATCAATCGGGAATAATTGCTTTATTCAGGGCGCGGTAATCTACACAAAACTACCAACTACCATCCTTCTTACTAACCAATAATACAGGACTTGAAAATGGGCTAACACTTGATTGGATTATCCCAACACTCAACATTACTACTACCAGCTTTTCTACCTCCTCTTTTTGAATTTGAGGGTACCTATATGGTTATACATTCACCGATTTAGTTTCCCCTCTCAATACTATGGCATGGTCATGACTTTGATGTAAAAGCAAACCAACTGGGGTTTGAAATATGTGGTTAAATGCTAGTAATAATTCCTTTAACTTTGGATCCAACTCCTCTTCGGTTCCCTGTGCTTCCACCTCCATCAAGCACAATTCGACTAATATTTCCTCCTTCTCCTATGGTAAATTCTTTACCATGGTCTTGAGTGAAACTAGAGCTTTGTAGAGGCTCGGATCTCCCTTGAGCATTATGGTTTTGCCCCCTAGATTGAAGGACATGGTGAGCTACAATGGTGAGCTCCTGAATATGAGCACCACACTTTTACAAATTCTGTTCCCTTGTAGTCATTTCCTTAAACTAATAATAGCCCCATATTCTGCTGTCTCCGATATTGGCAGTTGTAGCTTCGACACCAACCCAGAGAAGATGAAATTATGGGTTTCCCCACAGTCAACTAGCACCATCACCTAACCTCCTTGTACCTCCCCTTTCAGCCTCAAAGTTCATGGCTCTGATAGCCCAACCACCGAATTCAGTGATAGTTCTACCTTCTTAAGTTCTTCTAACGCCCCGTCATCCCTACTTTCTTCATCACCTTCAGCCTCACTAACCAGTAGTACATGCAATTCTTTGTTTCTACATCTGTTCTAATGTGCCATTTCTCATCACATTGGTAGCAAAGTCCCTGCTCATGTCATTCTTTTTCCTCTGTAGCTGTTAGCCTCTTGATTCTGGGGTTTGGAGGCACTGATGTAATGGGTTTAGGATTTATCGTTGAGTTTGGTGGCCATGTTATTTTTTGTTATGTTTTTGGGTCTACTATGTTTGTATATAAGCTAGTATTTTTGGGTTATGTCCATGTTATTGTTTTAAAATCAGTTCGGGCTTAGATTGAAGGGGGTTCCTTATGGGTTTTTGAGCTTGGGTAGGATGAAAGTAATTGGTTCTTAGTGTTGATCCTAGTGGCTACCTCCATTCTCTCCTTGAGACCACTAGGGTTTGTCACTAATAATTTAGCTTATAATTGTTCCTTCAAGCCATTGATGAATATTGTAGTTAATGTTTCTTCCTCCAACCTCCCTATCTTCACTTCTAAACATTCAAATTTAGCCCTAAACTCTGCTATTGTGCTTTCCTGTTTGACAGTAAAGAAACATTGCAGCATACTTACTTCTCTCAATTCCCCAAATCGTTGTAAGAATTGAGACTTTAACGCAGACTAGGAGAAGAATTGGGAATCTCTTTCCTCAAACCTTAACCATGCTTCTTCTTTACCTTTGAAGCAAACTCCCGCTGCCTCGAGCTTCTCTAATTCCGTCAACTTGTTTATGGAGAAATAACGCTCGAACCTAAAAATTTACGCCCTTGGCTCTTCTCCTGTGAACACTGGTAGCTCCAACTTCCTTGGGAAATGGTCATTGTTTATTACCCTATTAATCTCCATTGGGACGAGATCATTATCGATTTTGGTTCTCGCTTCTTGTCTAGTCTTAGCATTACTAGATTCTACTATAATTTCTGAATCAAGAGTTTATTCTTTTAGCAAAGCTCACAAACTCTATTGTATACTCTCCAAACTCTGTTTTGTTGACTTTGATTCTTAGGCTAAGTTCAAAATGACCATCGTCAAGTTTATTAATTGCTTTTTAAGTCCCAAAATCTCTATTTCTAATTGATCTACTCTACTCTCCATCCTTGTTTACGTCATATCTATTCCCAGGAATGTAGGCTCTGATACTAAATTGATAGGAACCACACTCAAATATAGCGAGGGAGAAGAAGATCAGTACTAAGGAGGATAAAAGTAGAATTTATTAATTATAAGAAGGGTATTACACCACTGTTAAATGACATCGAGAGGCCCTCATCTCTCCCTAACACTTAGGTCACTACTAATGGCTATCCTCTTGCTCGATGACCCCTTCTACCTATGCCTCCTCACTATAAACATTATTGGTGTAACAACCTTGCCCAATCAGCATTCTAGAACTATGCAACACAACAACAACCTCATAACAACATTCAGCAACAACAAAACAACATTTATAACAGAATGATAGTGACCTTCTTAGACCAGACTTCAAGGATCGACCAGTTGTATTTCCTTCTTCTTTCTGTTGAAATACATATTCCTAATGATTGGGCCTGGGCTTCTATTACAGTGGTGATGAATCCAAATGGTAAATTAACATCATTGCATGGTTTTTTGGTATATTTCATTTATTTATTTAACTATCAATGTATTTATAATATGACATTATTCACATCATATCACCTAAGAAATTAACAATAAATGGTATGGATACATTAGTATCCCTGAACTCATATCTTATAAGCTTCATAAATTTGCATTTAAATACCTTTGTTCGTAGGTTTATGATGGAAGATTGAACCCTTTATACGAATAAATTATAATAGGTATAACATTCTGTTGATGTTTTATTAGTTTATGGTTACCTAGTTGATTATCTTTGTGTTTTCATATTCATTATATCTCTACTGTTAGGTCTAGGATCTAACACCTAACAGTTTAGTAAACTTCAAATATGAATTTAAATTCCTTTATTCATGAAGTCAAGCATTAAGAACAACCCTTTACCAGAAATATATTATGGCAAGTATTATTGTACCCTTATATTTCTGTTGAGTATAAAGTTCTGTTTATACTATGCATGTTATTTCTATTCCTTAGAGTTTCCTAATGATTGCATTTCATCATACCTTTAATTATTGGATTTAAAGTTGTATTGAGGACTAATTTATAAAGCTTAACACAGTTAAGCATATTGCCAGCATGACTACAAGGCATTACCGTGATTTAAAGGCATTACACTAGGAAAGAAATCAAGGATAAGGGAGAGTTGCAAAAGAAGGGAAATGGTAGAGGTGAGAAAAAAGATGCTAAATAGAAGGAAAAATATTCACATTAAGTAGAGGATTAAGTTGGATTAGGAATATAGTGTTCACATTAGACATAAAGGGAATGAAACTGTTAGGATGAAAAAGGTTGTGGATGCATCTACTGTTGATGTAAAAGAATGACTAAATAAATTGGTACCTACAATGGATTTGATAAGAAGTTAATGTTATATGCAAAAGCCTGTATGATTTTTGAAATTCAAAATGATTGATTAAAGTACAGTAGTCCTTGTTTCTGTTTGAACGTGAATTACATTCTAATTATGATGACATTATAACCTTTGTGTTTTGGAAGTCATAATGCAAATGTAAATCAATAATAATTATTTATGATGACATTATAACCATTGCAAATATAAGATTCTACAATGTTTATACAGATGGATGATATGATTTGTAAAATATCCTTTTATAAAGTGATTATATAGTATGAATGGAGTATATGTAAATTTTCTAATGCAACTTTGTACAATATGATTTTAAATTGGTATATCCAAAAGTGGTAGATGTCGAACATTTTTCTAGTAGACTTTATGTATGATCGTGCTATAATTTGTATAAAAATGGTGACATGTTATGTACCAAGACTTAATATATTTTACTTAGAGAAAGAAAAAGGCATAATATATGCTATTAAGTATATTTTTGAATTATAAATCAAGTGATAGTATACCATAATATTGATACAGTTTGGAAATAATTATGGTATAGCTTATATAAAGTGTTGGTATGTTATATAGTTAGATGTAGTGTTTACTATACGTTGTTGTATTTTTGTGTTTAAAGTGGTGATTCTACCCTACGCATACAACTAGCTCGTTGTACATCAATCAACATGGTAAAATTAAGGTAAATTATTGGTATGCTATGCACCAAGGTGTCGTATATTTTTTACAGCTCGATATTTAATTATGTATTCTCAATATTTATTGTATAGCTTAACACTTAATGTATAATTAGTGTACATAAACTATACAATGTTCAAGTGCAGTCTATACATTTAGTAACTTAAGGACGAGCTCGTATAAAATGTAAGAGGTCATAGTAATGATCATTTAGCAATGTACTTAAATTATGGGATAAATGTATATAAGAAGTACCATAATTACATTTAAGGTGAAATACAACTATAAACCTGCACAAGATGTATGCCCCCATGTGAATATGCAGTATGAGTTTATTGTAGAATAAAAATCCCAAATTGTATGAAACTTAGGACAATACAACACTTACAACATAGAATGACGATGAGAACATAGAAAAATAGCAAATGCAAGTCAATATAAAGAAGGAAGCAATTAACATGAACAATATAATTCATTAATGATAATTATAATAGCATTACACATAAGTCATATGAAAATTCAAAGTAATAGCAAAAAACCGTTTATATAGTCTTATGACTAGGTAAGTGGCATGTACTTCATGTGTAATTTGTGGTATAAAGAGGTGTCCTTTAATTCTATGGCAAGTATGCTTTTATAATAGTTTAAAGCCAAAAATACTACGTAGAATGCAATTATGATCTTCCAAGTATGGAGATTGGATTATGAACTAATCCATAGATGATAAAGGCTTTACTTAGACGACGGTATCTGATTCCTCTTCCTTCATGTCTGAGATGGCTGGAGCTTTCACAACTGACATTTTGAATAGCTTTTATTTAACTATGAGATTGGCCATTTATTCTACGTGGTTTTACTCATGTTTTTAATGTCTTCTTTTCTCTAATACTTTTCATTTCCCTGTAATGTATTTAAGAACACGTTCCTAATCTCTTTAGACTCTTTCTTGACGTAGTTTATTTTCACCCATGAGCTAGTTCTAATTCCTTAAGTCTAGAAACCAGTATTTCTAAGATCTTCTTCCCCTTCTCATTTAGAAATTCCACACTGTGACTTAATGTTAAAAGCTTATATGTACCTAAACACTTATTACTGATGTCTTGATTTTCTTTATACATTTGCTCTTATCATAAGGTCTCTTTGGCATGGTGTCTTCCCTACCCCTGGTTATGATTTCTATGCTTCACTTAGGTAGCAAAATACAAAAAAAAATACCGTGTTCAATGTATAGAACATTAGGAAGAATTATAAGTAAAATGATTAGAAATTCATCATTTGTTTGTATCATTTTTCCTTGAAGGCCTTGGTTTCATGGTTGTCTGTCAGCAATTGCCCATAACCAAGAGAAGTTACCCATATTTGAACTACAGCATCATCTTTATGACCTTTTTCCATAGGTGTGTTCATTGGACAGAATGTAAAATTATGGGCATACCATGCAAATGTAGATGTTCTAGAGTGATGTCTATTACCATCGAATGGCCTCTTAGTTATATCCTCATATGCTTTCCTAGTGAACATCTTAATGTTAAAGAAGGAAGTTATGCCTAGGAGAAATCAAAATAAAAAATTGGTAAAGAAATGTTGCACATGACACAATGACCCTTGTATAAACATATACACTTGATAACTATTGAATGAAATGTACCCTACTGCCTACATATTTGGGTAGAAAAATTGGAGGCAAAGCTGAACAAAAGTGCAAGTACATGGTATGATCTTTACGTCTTTTCTTAAACGATAGCTCAAAGAAAAATTGAATTGACATTTTTTATTCTCACATTTCAATTTTAAAGAGACATGAATTTTTGAATTATGCTTTAAGTTTAGGCTTAAATGATGTTTGTCTTCTAGGGAATTGGTACTATACAACATCATTTTGTTTAACTGAGCCAATGTTATGGAGTAACTTTTCATTGTTTATAAGGATGGGATGTTGGAAAGATCCCAAATAACATCTTTCATTTTAATTAGTAGCATTGAAATAAAATGGTTCAAGGCCATTTAGGTTATATCATTACATCTTGTTCCCATTCACTAAATGAGTACATCCTCCCTCATGTTGGACTTATTGTATGACATTGACCCATTTTTTTATCTAACTAAATCAAATCAGTCAGTTGTTATTAGTTGACAAGATAATCAATTCATTTATTAATGTAAATTGAATTACATTTAAATTGACTTGTTGGACCTATATGGCACCTAAGAGGGGGGTCAATTAGGTTCTTAAAAAATTCTTTTCAATATTACTAATCTAAGTCTTTTATTAATTTCAATTAAACGCGGAAGCTAAGTAATAATTTAATTGTACAAATTGAATAACAACAATAACTTAAACAACTAAATTAAATGCATAAAAATAAAAGAGATAGGGAAGGAGAGACACAAACAATTTATTCTAGTTCGGTTCAATCCAGTTTCCCTGTATCTAGTCTCCAACACCACTGTTGAGATTTTGTTCTTATTGCAATCAACAAAAATTCACATTACAAATCCTTTTTACAGGCTGAAGAATAAACTTTCACTCTCCCTTTTCTAAGGCTTAGGAATAACCTCACAACACTCCCTTTTCTAAGGCTAAAAGAGAACCTCATACTCTTCTTTTTCAAGGCTCAAGAATAACCCTCACAAATTCCTAACAACAACTTTACTAATAGCTCATATACTCTCAAGAATACTCAATAATAATGTATAAACACTTTCTACACTTCTTAGATGCATAAAAAACACTTAACATACCTATTTATACTCATTTCAAGACCAAATAGCCATTGCCCAACGTTCTTATTCATTAAATATTGTATCTGTTGCAAATCTTCCCATTGCCAACTTACAATTACGTATTCGTCATGTTCGGTCAACTGAATGACCTTATTTAGTCGACTGATGGTCTCATTCAATCAACCTTCATTTCATTCGGATGACCGATGTCCTACACCAACTCATTTGGTCGACCAATGTCTTGTACCAACTCATTCGGTCTACCGATGCCTATGTTGACAGAATGCAGCAGTAGTTGATGTTTTCTTCATATCTTCTTCATTATTCATCTAATTGATGTGATATTTTGTGTCTAGCTTCTTGAAACATTTTTATAATAGCACGTAAAATTTCATAGCATTTAGAGCTCTAGAAGTATACTTACTTCCTTTCCCAACTCAGCTGTACAGATTTTACATCTCAACTAAGCTTGTTCAACAATCTAGCTTCCAAACTTTATACAAACATTAATCAATCCATGCAAAACCAATTTCATTTGGTTCTTAACCCAATTAAGCATATTTTAATACAATAAAACCCTATTAATCAAATCTTAACACATTTTACATAATTATACAAACTTAACACAATCAGTTCATCTAGTTTACCAAATTTCCTTAACATAATAATCTAAACAATTTCATTTACTTTATCTACATACTTAATCAATTCATACAACTTCAATTTTCATAACCTTTATTTAAAAAATTATTCCATGATTTACATAAACTTAATTACTTATTCATCACATACACTCCAAATACTGAACAACAAACTTTATAAGCATATTAGTAGAAATACTTTGTCATCATCAAAACAAAGGTGGAACCAACTCGCAGTTCAATAATCTGCCCCTTTTTAATGATGACAAATCCATGTGATATTGGAAGCATGTAACACATTACTCAAACCACTCAAACATACAAACATCACAAAACTTGCAACTTCTTTCTAATAGCACTTCTATCATTCTCTCCCTTTATGTAATCATCAAAAAGTACACGACCAATTACAAAAAGGTATAAAACTTAAAGACAAATATCAAACTAGTCAAAAATACATATTTTACAATGGGTATATTAATTAATGAATAAGAACATTGGGCAATATCTATTTGGCCTTATGAAGAGTATAAATAGGTGTGTTGAGTGTTGTTTATGGATCTAAGAAGTGTAGAAAGTGTTTATACATTATTGTTGAGTGCTCTTGAGTGTATATAAGCTATTGGTGAAGATGTGGTTAGATATTTTGGTAGGGTTATTTTTTATCCTTGGAAAAGAAGATTTTGAGGTTCTCCTTTAGCCTTACAAAAGGGAGTGTTGTGAGGTTATTCCTAAGCCTTAGAAAAGGGAGAGTGAAAGGTTATTCTTAAGTTTGCAAAAAGGATTGTATTTGTGTATTCTTGTTAAAGTGCAATAAGAACAAAATCTCAACATTGTTGTTGGGGACTGGATGTAGGGCAAATGGATTGCGTCAAATTAGAATAAATTGTTTGTGTCTCTTCCCTTTCTCATTTTTATACATTTACTTTAATTGTTTAATTTATTATTGTTATTTAATTTGTATAATTAAATTATTACTTAACTTCCACGTTTAATTGAAATTGATAAAAATACTTAGGTTGATAATATTAAAAAGATTTTTTTTGAAGAACCTAATTCACCCCCTTAGGTGCCACAGGGACAACACGACTGTTTCAATAATGAGTTGACAAGCTCAATGGTAAAATTGAAAAGTTAAGTGTTTAAAATTTGTTAGTTCAAAATACTTAGCAGGTTAGTTTAATAATAAAATTGGTTAGCTCAATAAAGAACCAGTTAGTAAGATGATAACATAGATCACTTAATCCTTAATAGTAGTACCAAAATTATATATGTAATCATTTTGTTGCCTAAATATATAACAAACTTATATCAATAAAAAACAATTAAATTGCACTTAAACCTTTACGTTAGTGTGTGACCTATTAGCTTATTGATTTGTGTCCTTTCCAAGAGTGTTAACACCATTTGTGGTTTAGACCTTATCTTTGCTTGCTCCATATCTGCATTACTCATGTTTTCTTATTTAACATGAATGGTTTATGGTATACAAGGTTTGAGGGTGATCTTAAGTAGCGTTGTTTATATTGGAGGAACAAAAGTATGGAGCAATGATGCCATCTATGGATGCTTACAAAGTGTATAAAATATTGTAGTTGTGAAATTTAGAATTTGCTCATATTAGATTGTAGTGGAATGCATATGGTGGTTTTAAATCACTACCTTTATCATTATAATGTCATGGTAGACTTAAAAGGCTAATTTGATTTTATTTAGGTGCAACAAGTATTTTTGATAATGAAATAGATGATAAAGTAGTTTGGGAACTAAAGAAAAACACATAAGTTATTCGAGTTAATCTAGAAGTAACTAGAATTGAGATCGGTTTAGTATGAATAAAAATGGATGATATATGTAATGTAAGTGATATTTATGTAAGCTTTAGTACTTAAGAAACTTACGTCTCTTTGAAATATCAAATGTATTTAATTTTTACAAGTTTATGATTCCCTCTTTTTTAGTAAATGAAATATGTCAGTAGTTTGGTATGTTTATAATATACACCTATATTGACGTGGCAATTTAGGTTAAAGGAAATAACTTCGAATACATTAAGTGTGTTGTTTAGTCTATCAAAATAATATGAATATAAGTATTCCACTATAACTCAAAAAAGTGTAGTGTATATAACAATAAAAGAAATGCACCTTTTATAAACCACATAGAGACCCTAGTCACATCAGAATTATTTCAAGCTTTAAATATTGTTGATATTCCTAATGCAGCTTTTGAGGCATTATCAAGGAAACATAATAAGCCATGCATTAAAAGAGGTATGATTGCATTGAAGAAAAATATAAGTTTTATAAATTGTAGATAAAATAAAATTGAATTATATTGTTATCTGTAGATTTTATAGTGAAATACAAGGTTAATGATATATGACAAGAAGCACATTTTATGACTAAAGGATATACTTAGTTATACGGTGTAGACTACTAGGAAAATTATTCTTAGATGACAAAGATGATTGCTATTAGAATCTTATTATCATTATCATTAGTCTTTAACAGCATCTACTCTATTACGATGTTAAGAATGCCTTCCCAATAGAAAATTAGATGATGAAATTAAAATTAGCATTCCACCATGATTTATAGATTGCACATACAACAATGTATATAAGCTGAATAATGTTTTTTATATAATAAAAAATTAGTGAGATCATGGTTTCAGGACTTAAAAAGGTCATGAGATATTTTGGAAGTAGACATAGGGAGTATTAGTTATGATAGTCTTTACACTTGACATTATTATAGCAGGAGATGATGACTAGGGAAAATGGGTATTGGCATAAAAACTATGAACAAAGATTCATATAAAGGAACCATAAAAAATGAAGTGCTTTATAATATTATAGTACATAACTCTATAAAAAAGATATCCATATTTCAAATAAAATATGGTGAAGATTTATTATCAGTAATAAGGAAGGTTGGATCTAAATCAACGTCTATGCCAATATATCCAAATCATAAGTTGGGATAAGATAATGATGCATTAACCATATTGATAAGATGAATTACCAAATGTCAATAACAAAAAATAATATATCTTAGTCACACACAACCAGGCATAGGATACTCAGTAAATGCACTTAGTCAATTCATGCATTATCCTAGAGAATGGATGCTACAAGCAATATATAGAGTATTGCATTTGTTGAAAAGAAACCCAAAGAAATTTTTTTGCTCTATTTATAAATGTCACTATCAATTTTAAAGCATGTAATGATGCTAAGTATGCAGATTTATTGTTTAAAGGTTATACCAACTATTGTGATTAAAGATTATTTAAAAGTTAATTGGGAGGCCTCAATAAGACAACCATTAACATTACTGTATACAACACGAGAGGACAAAGCACGTTGAAATATTGAGGCACTTTATGGAGGAGAAGATAAAAGAATGATTGATGTGAATGTCCTTCATAATTTCATATGAATAAATAGCACAATTTTTTTTCCTTTGGAAGTTATCAATCACCAAATGTTGTCATAATGAAGCTAAACATATAAAGATTTCATGATATACTATACAACCTAGTAATGGAAGAATAGCTTCATACTGTTGTTTAGAAATGGAATATCTTTAGAACGGAAGATTTTGTGATCTATATGTATAAATTAGTTATATAACCTATAGTGTGAATATGTACATTCTACAACATTATGGACAAGTAGCATAACCATGTATAATATGTAATTAGGAGTTTATTTTCACTTTGAAATTGAGAGCATGTATGACCTTATTTCCTAGGAATAGGTAAGGGTTGCTCTAAAATTGAGAAGTTGTTAAAGCATCACTAATAATTGAGAAAAGGCTACATCTCACATAAATTTATAGTAATGGTAAGATTGTCAGAGGTTGTACTTAAAGTTTTTTTAATTGTCTTTATATATATATATATATGTTAATAAATGTGATTAATATATTATTGCCCAGTTATGAATATTCTCTAGTTAAGGACTAATTTAATTAAATTTTTGTGTGGATGGTAGTATGCAAACAAGTTGTAAATTATAGTAACTGGCTTTCATGAACCTAAACATGGCACGCAGTTATATACTTATGACAGGGAGGGTAGAACATTATAAGGACACAATTATTAGAAATAGAAATGTTGTATTACATTCACATATAGAATTTATTTTCTAATTAAATTGGTGATTAACAATGGTTGTATATAGTAACCTATACGAATGTTTATAAGTATCACAAAGGAAGTGAGGTTCTGATTTGCCTAAATATACCTCACTGAGAATCAGTGGACGGGATATAATGAACATATGAGAAAATGAACATGTTGGTGTTCTAAATAGATTCTCATGCAAACATGTAATGCATATTAGTCACAATAGTTAGACACCAAGTTTGCATTTTAATAATGACATATAATGTTATTTTACAATGGAGTGAATATAGATTCCTAGAAAAGTTGGTGGCCACACGAGTCAACATAATAGGATTAGGGTTAAAACTTTGTAAACAATTTCAATTGCAAAAATGATTTACTATAGTTATTTTACATGAATGTGCATTAACTTGTTGACAAGGTTATCAAATGCGCTACTACATTACTAAAATATATGACATAGTTCATGACTTAAGCAACCAGTAGGTGCAATGGGTGTATGATATGGGTTTTAGATAGTTTCTTCATATACAAAGGTTTAATATAGACTCCTATATATATATTATTAGTTGTGCATGTTTTTTAACCTAGATAACCTAACACTAACTATTAGGGATGAAAAATGTAAGGAGATCTAGAGTGATGATGTTGGTTAGATTTTAAGGGTGATAGAGGGTTCTAAAGGCATTCCCACCCAAAGCTTAGAGTATAAGATTGATTCATTTTGGAATGAATATATAGTAAAGGACAATAAAATTGAAAGAAAATATGTTCTTTAAACATTGCATGTTGTAGAGTTAAAGGAAGCTTTTTTCAGGCACTTCTTGCTATACATATTAGACATTTTCTTGTGTTTGAGTGCATAAAATAAAATAAGTACTGACCTTATGAGCACTATAAGTAAAGTAGATAATTGCGAGGACATGTAATAGGGCCATTTTGTGTTCAACAACTTTTGAGTACATGTTAGGAGGTTTTATAAGGCATTATGCGATAAGGAGTTTGCCCTTTGTATAGGTGGCTATATTATTATATTGATGGTAAGTTTGGATATTCAATGATTGTATTAGTCTTTGTGTTATGGTGTGATATTTATTTATGAATATCAGTCAATTGTAACATTGTGTCTATATAGTTTCTTTTTACCTAGATATCCATTGAAGTGGGCCAACATAGTTTGGTTGATTAACTAGAATGAGATTAGTATAAAAAGGCATTGGATTTGCATAGGTTTGGGCCTCAACATTATGGTAAGGTTATATGTTTGCATTGATATTAGTTCATCATTAATGATAAACAAATCGCATCCTGGAGACATTGGTTATGTTATTGATTTTTTTCCTAATTTGGGAGTTGCATTGCAATGTTGAACACCCAACTTAGTGTGATGGGGGCCTGGTAAAAAGAACGAGAATAATGGATGTTAAATTTCAAGGTATGTCATATTCTACTTAAACATTAGCAATACAATCACATGCCCTTAATAAATTACATACCATAATATATAAATTTATCTCATAATTCAGTCATTGTGTATATATGTGTGTGCAGAGTTTAGGAGAATACAGTGACCACGAAGGGATGGACACTAATGAGCAGGACATAAAGACAAGTTATGATAGACATGAAAAGGAGGGTAGGGAGCATTCTAGGGATAAAGAGGTCTTGAAGGAGGAGGATATAATAGTGAGAAAGTATGGCAATCAAGATAAGGGAGATAGAAGTGAAACAATTAGGGCAAAACATCGCAATTCCAGGGATATGGCTGGCATTAAGTTTGAGGATAGAGCCATACACAAAAAATCCAAGACATCAATTTGTATAGACAACATGACTTGACATACTTGATTTTATCACTGACAAATTAGATCTTAACATATTGTGTACACTAATGAACACACATGAGTTAGGACAACACAAAGGGTGAGCATTGACAGTGCTTAATGAGCCTGACATAGAGGGGCATTCCTTGAAGTTAGTAGAGAGGCATTGGAGCATAAAGCAGAGTGATAAGGACAACAATGAACGTGCATAACTTGGGATGAAGGTCGAAGAACTAGCATCTATTCCTATTATGATAAAAGTGGACGTGGGTTCTTTTGTAGGCCCAAGAAAGAATAAGTTTAAGATTATGGTATAATTCTCAAAGAATTTTTTATTGTAGTAGAATTTGTAATGAATTATTGATCTAAGATTGGTATGTATGATGCAGACTAAAAAGAAAGTTTGAACCCAAGCACCAAGTGTATATCCCAATTTTAAACTCTCAATCGTAAGCTCAAAATCAGTATACGTGAGATTCATACATACAAAGGCTAACTAGAAGATGAGGTAATTTTTTTTGTAAGTTAGCCATTAACATTTGCTAATGTTTTAACCGATTAGCAATTAATGCATTTAAGATTATTGCTCTATTAACATGTTGGCTATTATATGGATTCCTCAATGTAAAGGTTGTTAGAAATGCATGTTATCCTTTAATGTTGAGTGATGTGTTAAGGTGTTTCAAAGCTAGGTCTATAGTGAATGATATGGTCAATACACCATTATACATTTTAAACATGTTCATATGATGTAATATGTTGATTTGTTATTGCAATTGGCACATTAATGTAAACAATGTTCTTACATTTGTATAAGGGTTTACATTAATTCTCCTACATAAAAGTGTAATGGCTCTAATATATTATGAGATGTACATTTTCGACTTGTCCTTTGCAATACGTAGGTTTTATAATTCACCTATGTCGTGTATGATAGAGTTACCAAATGTTTGAAGTGCATTGACCTATTATGCAGACAACGATTCATGTAGCTTGGTGGGATAAAGGAGGGAAGTCATTGAAAAATACAGAGTTGATGCTTATTCTGTAGAAATATGGTAAAAGCGTGATAAAGGATCTTTAACTAGGTATTCATTCTTGCGTTACATCTTAGTTAAGTTTAAATATACTGAATGATTACATCAATATAGGATTGATAACTTTTATGTCCTTACAGGTATTTACTTTTTTGCATATGTGCTTCCCTTATTTTCAATACCTTGCAATTTATGATTCATATCTTCCTTGATAATCAATGGTGGTGATGCTATATTGGTGTGCTTACAAAGCAATTAAAATTTTTTGACTCAAAAACTAAGAAAGAAACAAAGAAGGAACTACTGCACCAAGAATTGGTTTGAACATCAGCAAAATTTTTTATAACTTGATAATGTACATTGTCAATACAACATGATGGATTTATATCACTTTTTAAAGTTTTTAGGCTACGTCATGTTTTGTTTGAAGTACATGCACTTCTTTTTAATGTTTGCATGCAATCTATACATCAACATACGTAGACCTAACCCTATTCTCAAACTTTATTAATAACTACCTTGTCTTCAGTATGCAGAAAAAAAAACCATGTATAAAGAATATGTCAAATATGTAGACTTGTAATCATAGGCATGTAAAATGGTAGTACGTTGTGCGTACCACTTATAATAGTGGCAATTAAGGAGAACAAATTATGCAAAAAATAATTAAGAAAATAGTTCTTAAAATGAACATTAATATATATAAAGATAAAATTTATATGAATGTATTAATAGGAACGGCTTTTGGAATACGTTTTATGTCTTTATATAAGACACAGTAATGTGGTGTATAATATACAGATGACAAATTTGTATAACTACTATTCCTGTTATATGAGGACATTATAGTCATTTAGTTGAAGGTTAAGGACGATGTCATTGCATTGGTTAACTTTTATACGTTTTAATGATGG
>JAOXYD010000006.1:17708610-17729456 GCA_028565735.1 Pinacopodium congolense
AACACACTAATACAACACAAAAATCGATAAAGAAAACACAATTACTAATACAAAAATACAACAATCACAACACAAAATCACAACCCACAACCCAACTGAACATCTCCTAAAATAATAACTTAAAAGTAAAAGCAAAAGTTGAAACGAGACAATTTAACCAAAAAAAAAAAAAAGAAGAGAGATGGACTGCCTCCGAGGGGCTGGTCCTACCGAGGGTAGCAGAACCTTTGCTGGAGTAACAATGAGCACAGAAACTAAAGTGCTGTACCTCTCTTCAGTTTTTGGTTCGTGATGAGAACCCTTCACATGCCCAATGTAATCGATGTGCTGAAAGGACGGGGAAGTCTAAAGGGTGATGCTAAATTTGATGCATAAACCATTTCTTTGACAAAAAAAGATAGGGTAAAGGCACATTGTTCGCCAATATCATGATGGCTGAAAACTTTTCCCGAGCTCGACTGGCTACTTTAATCTGAGTAGTAACATGAAGCTTCCCTCTATAATGTTAGAACTGGCTGGCTCTAAAACACTATTGCAATGTCATTTGTTTGTCGTTACCTCCTTCAGTGTTCGGTCCGAGACAGAAATGAGCTCTCACGCTACAATCTCCAATTGCTGTTTTTCTTTTTTTTGGTCTTTCTGGTGCTAATAGTCTCCATATGTGTAAGGAGTGTTACCAGCGGTTTGACATTGACTGAAGTAACCAAATCCAGCAATCAGAAGAAGACCACATCTACTATTTGCCTGTCCTCGCATCGATAACAAAAAGCACGTTACTTTCGGGCAAGCCAATTATACACCATCGAACCTACCATGAACTATTAATACTCGTTTTCTTTTCGTGTAATAGTCCAGCAGCGTTTTTAAGTGTAAACAGTGGCAATTAATGTAGGCTCACTGCTCTATCTAGTTAAATGGCATCACTGACTTAAGCTTACCCTTGGAGAAAGAAATATTGTTTGTACTAGCAGTAGACACTCAAGAGGTCTCTACTCAAATGAGGCTTCTAAACGTGGGGTCTGTAAGAGAAACTCTGAATCTCAGTCCAATATTTATTCACAAGAAACCAATATTAAACAGGGAAAAGTTTTAGTCACAGGAAACAAATTAAACCCTTCTTCCGGTCCCCGGCTTCACACATTAATTGAAAGAGGCCCATCTGCCACAAGAACTTATCTCTCTCTCAATCTATTATGACCATTGTCATCATTTGCTCACCTGCTTCTTGTTTTGTTCCCTTCTGTTAATTCTATGAGCTGTCATCACCTCATCAATAGCTCCGCTGTTCTCTCATCACTGTACAACTACCTCCTCCTCTCCTCACTACTCAAGACTATATATAGCCACTCCAACATCTATTCAACTCAACTAGAGATTGTAAAAAATATATCTATAGTTACATATTGTTTGAGTACTAGCTTTGGCCGAGGATAATGGAGGTGAGGAGTGGATGCAAGAAAAGGTTGTGGACAGTAGACGAGGATAGAATTCTGACGGAGTACGTGAAGCTGCATGGCAAAGGCAAATGGAACCGTCTGGCGAGGGAGAGAGGTGATTCAGCGCGCCTTTTTGTTATGAACAAGCAAATGATCATTTTGCCCATACACATATATATACATTAGGTATAATAAACACGACAGATGGTTGATGTACTGAGTGTTTTTCCAATTGATCAGGCCTGAAAAGATGTGGCAAAAGCTGCAGGTTAAGATGGATGAATTATCTGAGTCCGAGTGTTAAACGTGGTGATTTCTCCGAGGAAGAAGATGACCTCATCATTCGACTCCACAATCTCCTTGGCAATAGGTCACTTCTCTTCTTCCAAAGTGATGGTTTTTCTCTTTCATTTCAAATTTATTGCATGCCTGATCGATGTCTGCATTTTTTACAGACATTAAGGTTTTAAGGTTTAATTTCAATTGTCAGTCAACCAATATCACTGAACGTTCGTTTGTTGGTTTTCAATTAAAATCTACTTTAAGGTGGTCCCTGATTGCTGGTCGAGTTCCTGGAAGGACGGACAATCAAGTGAAGAATAGATGGAACACTCGTTTGAGCAAAAAGGCTGGAGTTAGCAAGCCAAAATGCATAGTTAGTGTCACTTCTACCAGAAATTTGGAGCATAGTTTCGATACCTCATCAAGTTCAGGCGTCAAACCAGCTCCCAGTTCCACTGATGGAACCATCGACCAGAATGTTTTGGGAGTCGGCGGCTCTAATGATAATGTATTTGACGAGCTGACAATGAGTGACTGCTACCAAAACTTAGCTTTCTTATTTTCTTATGATGATCCAAATCTCTACAGCATGAATTTAATGGAATTTCAGGATGGTTAGTCCAGTGGTTATGTATGGCTTTAGAGTTAATGTTCCAAATTTCAGAAAAAAATAATCACAATTTCTGTTTTCAGGGCCTTTTAAATGGGACGAATTTGTTTAACTTTAGTTGTCAAATTTTCAAATGAAAGTCTTAAAGAAATTAACTTTTCCGAATAAACACACATGAGGCAAGGTTACCGTCTTTTTTTTTTTTTTTTTGAGAAATTATAAAAAAAGCCACCATCATTCCATGCGTCTGTAAGATATACCTATTAGTCTTTGGATTCAGATAATCAGTTGCCTAAGATTTCATCCAACCATCCCAAATTTAATATGGTAGAATTATTTAAAAAATTTTCTCTTTTGTACATGATATTTTTATAGTGATTCTGGACAGTTCACCGTAGCAATACATCATTTTAAGTGGACTAATAGTATGTGGTTGATTTAATTGATCAAACATGACATAAATATAGCATGTTTTATATGATATTATTAACAGTATAAAATTTCCCTTAATTATTATGAAAATTGAGTTTTTTAATGAATTTAAGCCAACTAAAATTAGAATTAAAAGCATTTACATGTCTTGAAATATAATTTTGAAACACTAAGTATATTATTTTCGGAATTAAGTTAATATTTTAAATAATATCACTTTAATTTTACTAACTTTTGAAATTCATACCCATAGTAGTGCAGGTGAAGTGGAATCACGCAAGTATTAAAAATTAGGTTTGAAATCACTTAATTTATTTTTATTATTCTAAAAATATATTATTTTTAAAAATTATGATAAATTACTTTAACAAAACTACCGGGTAATTAATTATACGTAATAAAATTTATGTGACTATTTCAATTTCATTTTAGTTAAAATAATTTAATAAAATTATTTTAATGTTTTTTACATTATCATTTTTTTTCTCACTCTCTCTCCTGCCTTTTTTTTTCTCTTTTTGATAGAAAATCTCTCCTTAATAATATCCATTATACTAAAAGAAGTTGAAGTACCAAGCATTATACATACTGTCTCCAGTACGCAATCATCAAGAAGCCTCTACTTGACGAGCGTTTGCCTTTTAGACACGACTTAGGATGTATGTGCTAGCTATGGCTGGCTTATCCAACTCCATTTCTATTTTGCAAAGCCTACTGCCATGGAAAACATCATTGTAATGTTTTTCAGAAGAAGCAGGAAGATTCTAAATGCTACTGTTAATATTACATGAGGGTGAAGAGAGTCATACAAGTTAACTTTGGTTTCTGGTTTGTGGCAGAGCTTGATGAAATGGCACGGAAGATGGGGGGCAATAGAATATGTGGAGGGGTTTTATCAACACAACATCAATCACCAATTCAGCCATTTTCGACTAAAGGCTGGCAGATTCCATGAAAATTATAATTTTTTATGTCAGAAAAAAAAACACGACGGCCACTTAGTCCACAACACGTTGAAGTGTTTTCAATATCAAATAGGAAGTCACAGGTACTGCATCTATGTTTTAGGATTTCAGTTCCAATTATTTTGTTTTCCTTTCAAATAGTCGGAGTGAAGATAGTCATTGAGCTGTTGAATATAGAGAACAACACAGGAAATGGTGGAGGGAATCTGCAGAATCAAGTCATTTCACAAAAAAGGAACGTAGCAATGATAATAAGGAATCCGTCCTCTCTACTCAGCCCATAAAGAAGAAACTTTCGTCGAAGTGTGTAGCCTGACCAAGTGGTCCTTCTTTGGACGATGTCCAAATTATTGTCCTTTTAAATAGTATAAAAGTTGTACTTTTTTCTTCTTCTTTTTTTCACATCATTTCTACCCCTCCTCCTCAAATTGCTCTCTTTCACATAATATTCGCGAGAATTTATCGAGTTGTGTTGTGAAATTCCTCGGGCTCCACTGAAAATCATTTTCTCCAGTATCTGTATAAGGTATTATGTTGACCTTATGGTCCCAAAGTAACACGGTTCAAAATGTTATGGAACAATGGTTTTACCTGATCTGAGGCAATAAAGAATTGAAAAGATCAATTGACGCAGCATATGGCGTGTTGTTGAAAATTTAGAGAGAAATTTGAAATATTGAAAAGAAAACTTCTGTCTCACAACTCTATAGAAAGTCCAATATATAAAAAACCAAATCAACTCCTAATCAATCTTATTGAATGACCATACCTAAATACTAAATGGCAGTTATAGAATCCCAACAATAATAAAAAATATCCAATAATTCAAAACAATCAAAAACTCTAATCCTAGAGTACATCATCATTGTTAATCTAAGCCATTCATCTACCGTCTTTTATTAAAAATAAAATAATACCTGACTAATGAGATAAACAACGTCGTTTATAAAGATCGTTTATCTTTTATTTTCGAGATAATAGTAAAAAAAAGTGATTAACCTTTTTACATTTTTTCAATTAAATGATTAATCTTTTAAAATTTTCAATTGAGTGATCAATCTTTAAAATTTTCTTCAGTTAAGGTAAAAACGTCAATTTCGTTAGGTTTATACTGACGTGACAAACGAAATTTATCACTTTAACGTCCATATGGTAAAAATGTCAGGTTTGCATCTACGTGTACACCTTATAACCTTTTAAATTTTTTTAATTGAGTGAGTAATCTTTTAAAAAATTTTCAATTTAGTTAATAACCTTTAAAAAAAATTCAATTTAGTAACCAACCTTCTGAAAAAATTAACATTTCACCCTAAATGAAATTTTTTTAAAAAGTTGATCACTCAATTGAAAATTTTAAAAGATTGATCACTTGACTGAAAAAATGTGAAAATGCTAGTCATTTTTTTGACTGTTATCCCTTTATTTTCCTCCAAAGGTAGAATAATGTTTGGGGAAGAGAACAACGGCGTTGTTCTAATAAGTCGTTTAACTTTTATCAAGGCAAAATAAGTAGATCTGTTTGGATTTTTGCTAATCCAACCGATATATAAATTAGACAACCATCTCATTTACATCAATTTCCTCTAATTAAGAGAAACTCAATCTCAAGTTTGTTCGAAAGTCAAGATACAACAAAATTTCAAAATCAAGGAACACAGATAAATCTACCACATTAAATGTTTTAAAAATTTCCATGCATTCTCAAAGATCAATCACATAAATATTATTATTAATCTTCTTGAGCACTACAAATGGGCCATACTTCCTAGGTTATAATTTACTATAAGCTCCAATTGAAAACTACTCTTTATGCAAAAATACCATGACTTGATCACTTATATTAAAAGTCTCAACCTTTCAATGCTTTTCTGTAAGCTTGTTTATATTATTGTTTGCAGCCTTAAGTTTCTGCTTTATATTCCTATACACTTTAACCACTTATTCAACTATATCATCCAACTTTGAAATTGGGAATTTATATCCTATAATGTTCCTATTTATTTCTCAACTAAATATATAGATCCTCTAACTCTTATCCTTCTTTAGAGTCAATAATGCTGAAATAGCACAATCACTCATTCTCTCTTTTATATGACCCTCTCATGGGAATTTTTTTTACATTTTTCTTTAAGATCTCACTTTCCTTTAAATTCGTTCTATAATGAGGTAGGTTCAGTAAATACGCTCCTAGGATGAGATTAATATAATATTGCATGTCTCATATGGATAGTAACCTATCAAGTATTTTCTTGAGCATCAAATATTTAAATTCCTAGGGTAAAGATTGTTTTTTTTTTTTTTTTGTGCTCTTCCACTTGTAATTTAGCCTCATTGAATGACACCTATTTAACTACCAATGCATGCATCTACCTTGTCTCTATAGTTTCGGTATCAAATTTTTAAGCACTGGACAAGAAGGCACTTCCTTTATATGATACCACCTTAATCTTTAGCAACAACAATAAGTATTTCACGCCATCCTTCCTTAACTTGTAGTCATTGCTTTGACCCAAGTGCTACATGATACTACCATAATCTTCTAAATAATAAATGGCAAACATCCATATCAACTACATGACAATAAACCTTATCATGATACTTACTAATTGAAAAAGGCATCTTATAACATTCTATCACTTTAATTTTTTCAGATGCTATCTTATTCCATTCCAACATGTAAGGATTAGGATGTTTCTCTACTGGTAATCTTAACCTCCTCTCTATTTATCTTCCAATTATATTTTGCCAAATTTCACTATCATCAATGACATCGAATACCTTATCATTAATTATGTACCTAATTCAAAACAACCAATAGCATTGGGTTTGATCCTTATGTTTTTTAGCCAACATTATTCGCCTTATGATGTAGGATTGTCCCTCATCAATTTCATATTCTTCATGCATATCTCCATTGGTTTCACAATAAATTATGTCATCTTTTTCATCTCCCCCTACAATGTTCATTCTCTTCCTCAAGAGACACTCATTTAAGTTGCATCTTAACTAGTTGCACTTGAAGTACTTCTTGACAGTTGGTATAGCATATAAAATTTCTACCCTCCTTAGTTCTTTATGTCTTCTTTTAGTCATAAAACACTTTCGTAATGCCTTATCCTTATAGTAGTGATTGTTGTTACTACTACTATATGCAGAATATCCTTGCATGGCTTTCAACTTTCATTAGATCTTGTGGCTCTATAACTTTTATAGTTTCTCCTACTTTATTCTTAGGTTTAATGGGTAATTCCATGTTATTTTTATGCATAATTGATTAATTCTTGAATAAGATATTACTTATTTTTATTTTCAGTAAATGATTATGTTTTTATATGATTTTGGCGAGAAATTAGATGTAATTTAAAGTTACAAGAGTTGCAGAATTACGAGGAACAAAAACATTAAGTTATGGAGTTCCACACCAAATATCAAGACCATAAGAGGAATGATGGAGAGTGCATTAAGAAAAGATCAAAAGAAGCACGAGCTGAAAAGGCTCACAGCCATGAGCCTAACTGTGATTTTATTACAAAAGGATACACGAACTCGCTCATAGTTATAAGCTAGATTGAGACTTGGTCGGGCCCCCTTGCCTATTTAGATAATTTTAGATATTTTCTTAAAGAGTTATTAATCTTTGGATGTTAATAGCTACTACCAAAAGTCAAGAGGGGAATTCCAAGCTATCTTAACAAGATTTTTAAGTAAGATTTAAGGATAATTGAATCAAAAAATTAAGAGAAGTGAAGACTAACATGGTTTTTTAATAAAAATCATAGAGGAGTCAAGAGATTCAATCATCATGAACGTGACCCTTTCTAACCTTACTTTCTTTATGATTATTGTTATTATTTTCATTGTGTTTAAGAATATAGAATCTAGGTGATTATAAACCCTAAGATGTAGTGTTTTATAATATTCCTTTGATTCAATGCTGAATTTCTAGGTTTTGCTTTGGATTTACCTATTGGATTAATGAAATTAATTGTTGATTACCATATGAATGTAAGAGTTAATGTCAATTATTTGATTTCATATATTTAAATTAAGAGATAAGATATATGAATAGATCAACTTATAGATAATGAATCTTGCACAGAGATTTAGGGATAAGCTTATATGATATTTTCATATTAGATGTAAACTTAATCAAAACAATAGGTTCTATAGAACATGTTAACGCATTCAATTGATATTTTGAGACAAGGACAAATTCTACATAAGTTATCAAGAGAATAGGAATTACATAATTTGAGAAAGAGGGTAGTTTAATTGAAGGAACCTATAGTCTAAGTCAATTTAGATGATTTATTGAATTAAAGATGAGTGATGATAGGAAGATTAACCACCTAGGTCCTAACTTCTTGATTATTTGTTAAATCTTGTAAAATTGCTTTTGGATTTCTTATTTATTTGTTTAGTTTAATCTCATTAATCAATTAATTAATCACCCAAGTTAATAGGTTAGATAACAATGATAAGAAGATCACTAGTAGTTCAACAATCTTCTTGGATCGATAATCTAGACTCATAAGAGCTATACTATGATTCGATAGGTGCACTTGCCTACTCGTGGTCATAATATTGTTGTTTTGACATGGGATTTATTTTTATTTAAAATCTAGATAATGTAGATCATATATTAAGTTGTTGACTGCATTGCCCAAGGCTATTAAAATTATTATAATATTCTACTCTTTGTAAGACTAGCCATTATTATTTTATTTTTGTTCATGTTTGTGTTACTTTTCTGCATTTTTAACTTTTTACACTTTTAGTTTTCTATAATTTTATGCTGGTTTAAGAGCTTTTCTTCTCTTGATCTTTCATTAGTTCTTTTGATTTTCAGATTACGTACTCTATTGTATGACAAGAAGTCATTCTACGGACTTACTTAAGCTTAATTCTAATGTTGAAAGAATATTTTGCCGAACTTTTAGGGAGAAGAAATCTATTGGTTGGGAAAAACTTGAGGATTAAGATATACAATTAGAAGGAGACATAGATAGAGAGTTAGAACTGGAAGTTTAGTTAACTATAGGGAATTTATTAGACACTAAATTTATCATACATAGGCCAAGAGTGGAGATGGCTAGTTTTGAAATAAAACCTCAAATAATTCAGATGCTTTAGTACTATATTCAATTCTATGGGTTATCAGATGAAGACCCAAATCCCGATGTAGCCAATTTTCTAAAGATCTATGATACCTTTAAGTTGAATAAAGTTTTATAAGAGGCTGAGAGATTGAGGTTATTTCCATTCACTCTGAGGAGTAGAGCTAAGTCATGACTCAAATCTAATTCTCTTGGTTCTATCACCTTTTGAAACTAGCTTGTGGAAAAGTTTTTGGCAAGGTATTTTCCTCTATCTCAATTGGCTAAATTCTATAATGAGAATATTTCTTTTCTACAGTAGTAGCAAGAGAATCTATATGAAGATTAGGAGCATTGGAAGGATATGTTGAGAAGTGCCTTCACCATAGCTTTGATCTAAGGATGCTTATACAAACTTTCCATAGTGGTATGACCTTTGCTACTAAACAACTCATAGATACATCCTCTGGCGGCACTAGTAGCTTCAAGATGCCAGAGAAACTCTAGGAATTCATTAAGAATATTACCATTAATACTTACAAGTATAGAGATACAAGGCAAAGTTCCACTACTGTGTATTTACAAAATGTGGCTGTAATTGCCTATTTAGAAGACAAATTAGATTTTTTAGCTGGAAGAATTGAAAGAGTGGTAGTAGTGTTGACATTTACTTAGGTGATGTGTTGTGATATATATGGGGGAAGGCATCCAAACCATGAGTGCCAAGCATTAAGAAGTGGAGGACAAGTGGAGTAAGTAGACTTTGTGGGCAATAGATTCAATAATAACAATTAATACAAAGCTATTTATAATACTTGGTGGAGATAGCCTCTAATATACCAAGCATGAAGGAATTGATAACAAAATTTATTACCATAATTATGGCTTGTTTTTAGAAGGGTAAAGCATCCATTCATAGCTTGGAAGTTCAGATGAAAGACTTGGTTAAATAAGTTTCTAAAGAGTAACAGAGTATGTGTACAGTCAATTTTAGACCTAAACTAAAGACATAAGTGAAAACCATATCTCTAAAGAGTGGAAAGGAGCTAATTGGAGATGAGAAAGCAAAACAAAACGGAGAAATTGTAACTAAATATGACACATCTGGAAGGGTGAAAAAGGAAGAGAAGGATGGTGAAGGGAGTTAAGGGCCAAAGAAAAAAGTTGTGAAAGAATACAAGCCACCAATTCTATATCCAAGAAGGCTATAAAAGGATCATCAAGATGAGTAATTGGATAAGTTTATAGAGTTTCTTAAATACTCACATATTAACATACCTTTTATAGAAACTTTGTTATAGATGCTGAAGTATACTATGTTTATGAAAGATCTCTATTCAAATAAAAAGAAGCTAAAGGAATTATCTATAGTACAATTGAATGAAGAGTGCTTACCTACTTATAAACAAACTACTTTAAAAATTAAAGGATTTATGAAGTTTTATTATCCCATACATTATTGGTAGTTTATCTTTTGATAGGGCATTAGCAAGCTTAAGAAACTAGTACAAATCTGATGTCATATAGCTTGTTTAGAAAGTTAGGGCTAAAACAAACTATGATAAGTATTCAATTAGTTGATAGATCTTTAAAATATTCTAAGGGAATAATCGAAGATTTTTTAGTTAAAGTTGACAAATTCATCTTTCCTATGAATTTTGTGATTTTAGTCATCGAAGGCAAGGAAGAAATTCCATTGATTTAAGTAGACCCTTTTAGGTATAACTAAGACTTTGATAAATGTGAATGATGGGAAGCTAACATTTAGGGTCAAAGACGAGGAAATTGTTTTTAAAATCTCTGAGGCCTTAAAACATTCTATAGGTAAAGATAACACATGTTTTACTTGAATGTGATTAATGCTAAAAGTTCTAATGTTTTATATATCTAGTAGTCACTCAGGATCCATTGGAGACTTGCATAGTTAAGGGAGAAGAGGAAAAAATTGACAACATTGATATCGTAAAGCAAGAGGAATATTTGGAGGCTAATAAGCCAACAAAAATAACACATGAGATAATGTTTGAAGATTTTGTTAAGCCAAAAGAGGGTAAATTAAGACACTCAAATGAAGAATAGAACTGAAAAGATTGTTAAAGCACTTAGAGTACGTTTTCTTAACTGAAAACTCAAAATTAACAATTATTATATTTTTTAATTCATTACAGGGGAAAAAATTTTCGTATATTGACGGAGTACAAAAAGATTATTGCAGGAAAGACATAAAATATAAAGTGGATCAGTCATTCTTTTTATACTCATAATATCTTATTAGAGACCTATGGTATAACCTCAATAAAGATTCAACTGCAATATGAAAGATTTGTTAAAAGGAAAGGTAATTAGATTATTAGATGTAGGAATTATATATCTTATTTCTGATAGTAAGTGAGTGAGTGAGTGAGTCCTATGTAGGTGGTGTCAAAGAAAGGTAGAATAAAAATTGTGTCAAACGAAAAGAAGGAATTTATTGTCATGTGCACCATCACGGATTAGAGAGTGTGCATTATTTACCACAAGTTGAATGATGCAATACACAAGGGTCACTGCTCATTGTCATTTATTGATCAGACATTAGAAATGCTTTCTGGAGATGTATAGTATTATTTCTTGGATGGACTTTTGAGTTACTTTTAGATTCTCATAACCCTAAAGAAATAAGAGAAGAAAACCTTTATATGTATATATAATATATTTACGTATAGAAGAATACCATTTAGGTTATGTAATGCCTTTGTTATCTTTTAGAGATAAATGTTAGTGATATTTGATAACTTAGTACAAAGCATAATGGAGGTATCTATGGATAATTTTTTTCCATTTTGTGATTATTTTGACTTATATCTTAATTATTTATAAAAATTACTTAAGTGATGTGAAGAACCAAATCTTGCACTTAATTAAGAGAAGTGTCATTTTATGATAAAAGAAGGGATAACGTTAAGCCATAAGATTTTAGTTAAAGGCATTGAAGTAAATAAGGCTACAATTGAGACTATAGATAAACTATCTATACCAAACATCGGTAAGGCAATTAAAAGCTTTCTTGGACATGTAAGGTTTTATAAGAGATTTATTAAGGACTTCTTTAAAATAGCTATGCCTCTTACAAAATTGTTAGAAAAAGATGTGGTCTTTAATTGTGATAATAAGTGTTTACATGCATTTAATATGTCAAAAGACAAATTAACTAACTCCCCAATCATAGTTTCACCTTATTAAATGTTACATTTTAAAATTTTTACAATGCTAGTGATTATGTAGCGGAAGTAGTACTTGGACTATGTATGGACAAAATTTTCTGCTAATTTATTATGCAAGCAAGATGTTTACCGATGTACAAGAGAACTACACTATTACCGAAAAAGAGCTGCTTGCCATTGTTTTTGCATTTAATAAATTTAAATCAAATCTTGTGATGTCCAAAGTTATTGTATATACAAATTATTCAACACATAAGCATTTATTGACTGAGAATGATGCTAAATTAATATTAATAAGATGGTTATTTTTGTTGTAGGAAATTGATTTGGAGATTACAAATAAGAAAGGAGTATAAAAATGTGACTGTAGGCCATCTTTCTCATTGTGAGAATCATAACCTGGAAGAGCTAGTGCAAGAAGAAATCAATGACACGTTCCCTAACAAGTGTCTTTGTCTCGTAATCACTAGGTACGATGATACATCTTGTTTTATAGATTATGTTAATTATCTAGTAGGTCAGATCCTATGACAAGGGATGACTCATCAGTAGAAGAAGAAATTCTTCTCTGATTTAAAGATTATCTATGGGAAGAGCTATACTTTTTTCATATATGTGCAGATCATATGATCAGGAGATGTGTAGCCCATCCGAAAATAGAAGAGATTTTGAAGCATGGCTATTAAGGACCAATAAGGGGGCACTTTCATGTAAATAACATAGTCAACAATGCCTTGGAGTCAATTTTCTATTAGTCCATACTATTTAAAGATGCAAAAAGTATGTGGATATATGTGATAGTTTCCAAAGAGCAAAGAACATTTCTTATAAAGATGAGATGCTCTAAACTAGAATTAATGTGCATGAAATATTTAATATATGAGGAATTAATTTTATGGATACGTTTATAATATCCTTTGGTAATAAATACATCATAATAGTGGTGAATTATATGTCTAAGTGGGCCCAAGCCTATGTATTACCTACTATTAATGCTACCTAGAACCATTATAAGTGATAAGGGTACTCATTTTTAAAACCAATAATTTGAAAAAATTCTTCAGCAATTTGGTGTAATACATAAAATAGCGATCTATATCACCCTTAAACCAACAGATAAGCAGAAGTCATAAATAGAGAACTAAAAAGGATACTAGAGAAAACTGTTAAGAGTTCTAGAGAAAAAAACTAGTTTGTAAAATTAGACTAGTCTTACCATACATGTTAGTTTATGGTAAATCATGTCACCTATTGGTAGAACTTAAACATAAGGCATATTAAGCTATCAAATTTATCAACTATAATTTAGAATGTACTGGTCATAAACTCCTCATCTAGTTGAACTTGATGAATTATGCTAAGAAGCTTATAAGAACTCCAGGATTTACAAGGAAAAGGTAAAGAGGTGGCATGATCAGAACATCAAACACATTAAGGAGTTCAAATAAGGAGACTAAGTTCTTCTCTTTAATTCAAGACTTTAGTTATTCCTAAGTAAACTCAACTATAGATGATCTGGATCTTTTTTTAACACTTGCTAGGAGACAACTCAACGTCTTTACCTTTAGTAGGATTTATTTTATGTTATTTTATTTTTATATTTATGTTATTTTCCTATCTAATCTTTTTGAAAAAGCTTATATTGAACAATTTACTCAAGTAATGAACAAAAAGCTTTAATGATCTTATCTCTAAAGCATTCAATCACATCAAATGGAATACGAATCCCTTATTCATGCCTACAAATTGGACTCGTTTTTTAGGGAAGCCATGTTCTCTTTTCCTTTATACATTTTATGTGCTTATTTTGTTTTACCCTTAAATTGAAGACAATTGGAATTATATGTGTTGGGGGGGGGGGGAAGATGAACATGTTCTATTATATACTATACACACTTGAGTTAATAGGAGTCCAAGGATAATGACTTGAATATTTCATTTTAAAATGATCTTCATTATTAGTTAATTATTAATTGTGTACTATAATAAAATTGATTTTTTATTTAATATACATTAATCAACTCTTGAATGATTTCTAACCTTAAATTTTTTCTATTTCTTTTAATTTTAACTAAATTGCAAGTGTTGAGTGACCCTTGTGTATAATATTAAATTTATAAGGACAATTTATATAGATTATTGTGTGAATTTGAAATAGGATTATTAATATTATATAAAAAATTGAAAAAAATGTGTGTGATTATTAAATAAGTGAGCAGAACTTTTTCCTCTGCTAGCTTCACACTAATAAAAATGTTGAACTTTATGAGTGGTATTAGTAGCCATTTGAGATGATAACCTAATCGAGTAACTAGAGATGTTCATGACAAGGTATTCACCTTCACATTACAAGGTTAGATGACATCAAAAACAGGTTAAAAAGGGCATCCTAGTTGAGTAACCGGGGGTCATTTATGAAAAGATTATTTCCCTTGCGTCAAAAGACTAAATTACCTCTAAATTAAATGCTTCAAGTTTAATTTGAATCGTGTTTTGTTTTGTTTCTAACATCCTTGATTTAATTTGTATAATAATCTATATGAAATTACTTGGATGCTTAATATTATGTATAAGGGTTGCTTCTTACTAATAGTGAGATTACATATGATAACAATGATTTTTTTCATGATAGAGTTGCGATTTGTGCATTAATTAAAAGGCATTGATTTATAATTTATTTGTACTCAATTAACTTTTAACTCTTAATTAAGATTGCTTTAAGTGGAGTGCTTAAGTTGTTACTTGAGGATAAACAACAGTTCAAGTCTTTGGATATTTGACAATACTCAAATTATACATCTTTTATATATGCTTTTATAACAATAATATTAGATTTGAGGGGTAATTCTATGTGGTTTGTATACATAATTAGTTAATTCTTGAATAGGATGTTACTTTTGGTCAATGTTTATGATTTTATAAGACTTTGGTGAGTAATTGGATGCACTTTTAGAGTTAGAGGAGTTATAGAATCACAAGGAGAAGTAATAACATCAAGTTATGTAGTTACACACCAAATATCAAATCCATATGACAAATGATGGAGAGTATATCAAGAAAAGATCAAAAGAAGCAGTAGTTGAATAGGCCCATGGCTAAGCTCATGGTCATGAGCATAACCTTGATTTTATTCTAGAAGGATGCATGTTATAAGTCAGGCCATGATCTAGTTAGGCTCCTTTGCTTATTTAGATTATTTTAAGTCTTTTTCTTAAATAGTTTTTAATCTTTATAAGCCAATAACTGCCACCAAAAAGTCAACAGATGAATTCCAAGATTTTTTAACAAGATTGAAGAAGAATTAGATCAAAAAATCAAGAAAAGTGAAGATCAATAGGGTTTCCAACAATAATCATAAATGAGTCAAGAGAATTAATCATCATAAACATGAGCCTTTCTATCATCATAAACGTGAGCTTTTCTATCCATTCAACCATCATAAACATGAGCCTTTTTATCCTTACGTTCTTTATGATTGCTATTGTTGTTATTTTGATTATGTTTAGAAATAAATTTTATTATAGTAACTAGATGAATATGAACCTTAAGATGTAATGTTTTACATCATTCCTTTAATTCGATGCTGAATTTTTAGATTTTGTCTTAAATTTACCTATTGAATTAATGAAATTTATTGTCGATTGCCAAACAATGTCAATTATTTGATTTCATATATTTAAATTAAGAGATTAGATATATGAATAGATCATCATATAAGTAATGAATCTTGTATGGAGACTTAGAGATAGGCTTACATGAGATTTTTGGATTAGGTATTTCATCAAAATAATAGGTTATAAAGAATGTGTTAATGTATTCAAGTGCTATTATGGGATAAGAAGAACTTCTGCTTAACTTATCAAGAGAATAGGAACTACATAATTGGAGAGAGTTTGTAGTTCAATTGAGGTAGCTTACAGTTTAAGCAAATCTGGATGATCTGTTGAATCAAAGTTAAGTGATGAATAAGATCATGTCATAGGGAGATTAATCATTTAGGTCCTATCTTCTTGATAGTTTATTAAAGGTTATGCAATTTCTTTGTATTTCTTATTTATTTATTTAGTTTAACTTCATTAATTAATCAATTAATCACCTAATTGAATAGGTTAGATAACAAGGATAGGAAGATCACTAGTAGTTTAACAGTACTTGTAAATTAATAATCCAACTTATAGGAGCTATACTATGACCTATAAGCTATACTATGATTTGATAGGTGCACTTACCTATTTGTGGTCATAATATTGTTGTTTTAAGATTGAATTTATTTTTATTTGAAACTTATCTAGTGTAGACAGTGCATCACTACATTAGTTCTAGCTTCAAGGCCATGTCATGGGCCTTAAGTAAAGTTTAAATGACTTACATTCCAATCTTGCCTCTTAGAATCAATCTCAATTTCTCCAAAAACTTAGCAACCAACTTATTACCCTTTAAATTCAAAGAGATTTTTCTTCAGCCTCGTGAATTCTACAATATATTCATGTATAGATCTATTGTCTTACTGACAATATTAGTACTACTGAAATAGGATCTGGTCATAATCTTGAGGTGAGAACCACCCTTTTAATAAATACTTCATTCTATACTAGTTTTGTAATGGGCCCTTACCTTCTCGTTCTCTTCTAGATTGAATTCTTTTACATTATACAGATGCTTCCCTTTTTAAATGACAGGCCATTAATTTGACCCTCTTCTCTAATGAAGTCTTTAAATAATCAACAAATTTATCTGTCTTTATAGTATAATCCAAGAATTCCTCTATGCACAAACTTCCATTAAAATCTTCAACATCTATATTATCCCTTCTTTAACATCTCTCCTCTTATGGCCCTCATATTGTTGATAGTGACCAAATCAATTTAGTTCATAGTCATCTCCCTAATTGGAATCATCGTTATAGACATGTTACCTATAAGCAAGAACAAATATGTTAATAGGTCACCACAAGCCAATTCCAACGGTCTTCTATTGCCATTCTGCATTCTGTGTATATCAATTCTAAAAGCATATAAATGTTCTATAATTTCATTAAAGCATTCCTAAACACCAAAATTTGAGATCCATTCATTACCCCTAAAAACTGCTCCAATCATTACAATGTCTTATCCGCTTAAACACTAGCTCTAATCTCCTAATCACCATTTCCATCACCATTTGTTGATATCCTACTTTGATACCATCATGTTGCTCAAAATATAGAGAGAGAAACTTGAAATATTGGAAAGAAAACTTCTGTCTTACAACCATATAAAAAGTTCTCTATATAAAAAAACTAATATAGAAACTAGTCAACTCTTAATTAATCATATTGAATGGTTAAATCTAAATAGGAAACAAATACTAATTGGAAATTATAAGATCCTAATAATAATGGAAAACAAATGATAATTCAAAATAGCCTAAAACTCTAATACTAGAGTAAAACGACACTTGTCCCAAATTAGAACAGTGCTGTTAATATAAGTTGTTCATCTACTATCTTCCATTGAGAGTAAAATAGTGTTTGAATGATGGGGAAAATGGTGTTGTTTATCTTTTGTCTTCCTTCAGAAGTAGAATGATGTTTGGTAAGAGAATAACGACAATCTTTATAATGAACCAATTGACTTTTATAAAGGAAAAATAAGTAAATTTGTTTGAATTTTTAACGATCCAAATCATTCATAAATTAGATATCCATTTCACCTACATCATTAATATATAATGTTAATGAAGATAATTAAACCATATTAATCTTAATAGCAGTAATGCAGCTGGTCATGTTAGTTCTTTGCAATTTTATATTCCCTTCAATTTGTCTATTGAAGAAGTTAAGCAATAACTATTAGAATTTAACATAATTACAAAGATTATAAATCAGGATCATGTTTATATTATATGCATTTTCTAAACAATAATCACTTACAAATTATTCTATTTGTTCACAGGTTAAAGAAATCGATCTCCCACTAAATCCCTTTCGTCATATTGCTACTCAAGATGATACAAAAAAAAATCTTCTCTCTTTGGTTCAAATTTCAACCTTTTACATTACAGTTGAAATGCCATGTCCCTTAAACATATATTTTCAAATTTGAACAAATAAACTAACCTTATTATGGGTAGACTCTTTATTGTATCATCTCTCATTCACGCACGATAAGGTAATTTACTTATAATGAACCAAGTATTGGTTCCAGCTTTGTTTTGATAATGACAAAATATATTTGCTAATGTATTTGTAGAGTTTGTTATGTTTAATGAGATAGGTTTAAAGAAAACAAGTCTTGAAGTATATGGTGAAGACTTAAGATGCATAATGGAGCCTTGAAGGTAAGGAACATGTTTAATGTATGAGTTAAAGTATGTTGAAGTGTATGAAAACCATCTTGATAAGAAGAGAAACATTGGAGATAAACTTAAAGATTGAATAAGATAAAGTTCAAGAGTAATGTTTGCTATAGGTTTTATATAAGTGTTTGTTAAGTCTTATCCTAGTCTTACCCTAGTGATAAAAAGGCTCACATCATGCATATGCATTCAAAGTTAGTATTTGCATATAAAATGCATAATCAAGAGGTGTTTTATATGTTTGATGTGTTTGAAAATTCTCTTAAAATATGAATGAATGCATAATAGTATTGCGTAAGTATAAGTGATAAATGAATGAATAAATTGATATAAGTAAATGAATTGGTAACTTGGTTAAGTTAGTATGACTTATGGGATTAAGTCTTAAATTGTATGATCTATATAGAGTTTGAGTGAATTGGAGTTATATGAATTATTTATGTATATGGTTGTATGTGATAAAGTGAATTAAATTGATTAGGTTAGTGTGTTAAGGAAATTTGATAAATTGGTTGAATTTTTTTTATTAAATTTATGTAATTGTGTAAAATGTGTTAAGATATGTTTAGTATTGATTGGTTTATATTAAAATATGTTAGATTAGGTTAAGAAGAGAATTGAGATATGTTTGATTTAATATAGCTCAAGATTGAGCCAAGAATTTGTCCTAATCTAAGCAAGGTTAGTTGGCCGAAGGATGGAGATTAGTCAACTAATCTAAGTGAAAAATGAAGTGAATGTTGGGCAACGATCAGATTTTACAACGAATAAATTAATAAACATTATTAAACATTATGTGAATTTGGTTAATGAGTACATTGAGATTTTTTGGTATAAATATGTGTTGTATATGTTGTATTTGATATGAAAAATATTGTGAAAGATCTATACAAGTGATTTGAGTAAATGTGAGCTTATTTATGTGTTTATGGTGTAGTCTTGTATATGAGTGGTATATATTTAAGTATTGTATTACATCTCATACATAAGTGTAGAGTGAGCCCTTACATACCTTGGTGAGTCAAATAGTGAAATTTTTTTGAGGTGTTTGTGTAAAAAAGGTGTTTATTTGAAGAAAAATAAAATTGTACATGTATTTGTATAAGGGTTATTCTTACACCATAAAAGAAGAGTGTGGTGAGGTTATTCCTTATTCTTAAAAAAGGGAGTGATAAGTTATTCCTTAGTCTTAAAAAGGATGAGTGAAAAGTTATCATTGAACCCTGAAAAAGGATTGTACTATTACCATTATATTTATTTTATTATAGTGTAAGCAAAATCTCAATGAGGTTCATTGAGAATTAGACGTAGGGGTAAGTGGACAACTTTGAACTAGGATAAATAGATTGTATTTCTCTTCCTTTACTCTTTTACTTTTATACATTTATTTTAAAATTTTAAAATTATTGTTATTATTTAATTTGATTAATTAGAATTATTTTTTAGCTTATGTATTTAAAATAAATTGATAAAGATTAGGTTGTATAACTTAAAAGAAAATTTTAAACACCTAATTCACCCCCTCTTAAGTGCTATATAGTGTTAATAACTTGGGATTCAACTTATTCTCATACTCATTCAATAACCCATGTGACCAGCATATAATAAGAGCATATTGTCATATATCTACTAGGAATATAAGACATCTCAACCAATGAATCGATCCTTTGTGAGTAGATTTAGAATGTGATAGCCTAAGTCATATGTCAAATTTTTCTCTCCTTTATTCTCATTTGTTTTATTATATCATAACTGTATTCAATTTCACTACTAAAGAAATGATGACCATCTTTGAATACGTTTCACACGAGCCAATAATTAAAATAAATGACCTTTATCTGTTCTTAATTCTCTTTTGAATTCAATTTAATTTGTTTTCCTAAAATTATTTCATATGATCATATCTAACATGGTTTTTTTAGTAATAACCAAAAGTAACAAACCTTAAATTCAATCCTCAAGAATTGGACAAGAGTTATAAGGGTATATAATGAGGTTCCTTTCAACCTCTAAGATCTCACACAATATAAGATGAGATCTTGAGACTTGCATTAACCCCTTTGTGCTCATTTTTGCATACATGATACAGGATATATATAACGGTATTTACTTACTTTTTTAACTTAAATGTCTTTCATTCAAAAATTATAGTATAGATGATAATTCAAACATACTGAATATTTAACTTATGTTCACTTATCTACTTCAAAACTTTTCAAAACTCGCATCTAAAAACTTAAGATAAATATAATGATAATTTAATCACTTTGAACCAATTTCCTTAATCACTTAAAGTAACATTTATAGTTTAAGTTTCTCATTTTCAGTTATCATCTAAATAACAGACTGTAAACCTAACTTATCCTTAGTGATTGCAAACATTAGAAGTGATTATCTATGTGAGATGATCTCAAATACCTTTTCTTCATACCCAAAAATATATTTATTTTAAATATATTTTTGAATCAAGTATTATATAATGTATA
>JAOXYD010000006.1:17729556-17747926 GCA_028565735.1 Pinacopodium congolense
ATTTTTGAATCAAGTATTATATAATGTATACTATTTTTCAAATATGACATTATAATGAGTGAACATATATAAAGAAATATTTATCATTACATTTCAATATTTACATAGACCTAATAACTTTACATTCCTAAGATATGCATCTTGAAAATTTGACTTTATTTTTGGTTCTGCCACCATATTTGTATAGATATATATTTCATGTTTACATCTTCTTATACAACTATATTTTTCATATAAATATACTTGATATCTATATACTTAGTTTTACAATGAAAATTGTGGCCTTTAGTATAAGCAATTTCTACTTGATTATCATAAATGATATTTACTGAATCAATTTTGCTTTTAATGAATTCTAAATGAACTAAGAATCAACGAAGCCACACAACTTCTTCTATTGCAACTAAAAATGTTATGAGTTTGGCTTTTATAGTGAACAATGCAACATAGGATTGTTTCTTACTTTTTCATGATATTATTCCATTATTAAGTAAGAAAACATCTCCATAGGTAGATTTCTTTCATTTGAATCTCCTCTCTAATCTGCATCTATATACCTTTGTATATATATAACATTTTCTTAATAACATAATGCATAGTCTTCTGTACCTTCAGAAACATTAATATTCTCTTTACTGCTTTCCAATATGTTTGTTTTAGATTCGATTAATATATGTTCACTATTCTAACAATGTAACAAATTTCTAGTATTGTTCACACCATCACGTATATAAGATTTCCAACTGTATTAGAGTAGGAAACTTTCTTTATTTGTTCCCTTTCTTATAGTGTTATCGGAAAAAGTTTCTTACTGAGGTCTTCACCTTAAGTAAGAGGATTATCAATTTGTTTGGAATTTTGCGTATGAAATCATTTAAGAATTCTTTGAATATATGTTGCTTGAGAAAGCTATAACATTATCTTTGAACAATATCTTGAAATCATAACTCAAAAAATGTATGCAATTTCACCAATGTCTTTCATTTTAAATTTAGATAATAATTAGTCTTTAATTTACTTAATAAGCATGTAGTCATTACTAACAATCAATATTTCATCCATGTATAAAGATAAAATCATAAATTTATCTTTGGATCTCTTAACATAAATATAGGTGTCCTCATCGATCATTTGAAAATCATATGAAATGATTACATTATGA
The DNA here is from genome assembly GCA_028565735.1 of Pinacopodium congolense. NCBI lineage: Eukaryota > Viridiplantae > Streptophyta > Magnoliopsida > Malpighiales > Erythroxylaceae > Pinacopodium > Pinacopodium congolense. Next base: position 17,730,719 of record JAOXYD010000006.1, read on the forward strand.
AAATGAATGTACCATTGCCTTGAACACTGCTTCAGGCTATAAATCAACTTTAATAACTGACATACTTTATTTTCTTAGCCTGACTTGATGAAACCTTTTGATTATTTTATATAGATTTTTCCCTCTAATTCTTCATTAAGAAAATCAATCTTTATATCCATTTGATATAATTCAAGATCCATACTAGCTATGATAATTATAATAAGACTGATTGAAGCAAACTTCATAATAGGTGAAAAAAATTTCTCATAATCAATTACTTATTGTTATGTGTATTCCTTTACAACAAAGCATGCATTGTATCTTTCAGTACGGCTATTAACCTTTCGTTTTATCTTAAGAATCCACTTACTTCCAATAGCCTTTGCCCTTTAAGGAGATCAACTAAGTCTCATACTTGATTAGATCTTAAAGAAATCATTTTTTCTTTTATTGTTTTCATCAATTCTTCTTTAACAGGACTAATAAGAGCCTCATTTACATTCCTTAGTTTATCTTCCTCTTGTAGAATAACCATATTAATTTTTTCTTTGTTCTTAAAATGATATCAAAGAATCATTTCTTAATTAAAAGCTTATTAGAAATAGATTCATAAGTCATTTGATTGCTCCCACTTAAATCAATCATCATAAGGAAACTTTTCTAATGGAATTGCTCCCATTTGGTTGAAATTCCTCTTCTTGATTCTTCATAACAGAATCATGGTGATCAAGAGTCTCATATTAAAATAGGTCTCTTCCTATTTTACTCTACTTTGAAAATTCATGATCTAAAAATGTTACATCCTATTATTCAAATTCAGTTACCTCTTTATTAACTTATTCACTAATAAATACATATTATTTAGAGTATTCTGAATACTTAATAAAGATACCTTTCTTCCTTCTTAGGTCTAATTCCTAATGTTTGTGAGAGAGATCATGAGCACAAGTAGTACAACCTAAGATTTGAGACTTGACATATTAGGTCTTCTACTAGTCCATCTCTTATATGATGTTCTTATAACTGATTTTATAGGCACTCGATTAAGTGTATAAGTAACTGCCAATAATGCATCATCTTAAAAGGTGATTAGTAAATTCACTCATGCCATCATATACTTAATCATTTTCAATAGTATCCTATTTCGTCTTTCAGTGACATCATTTTATTGTGGGGTTCTAGAAATAGTTAATTGTCCTTGTATTCCTTTTTTATCATATAAAACCTTGAACTTATCAGACAAGTATTCTTATTCCAATTGATAGTAGTGTTTTAATTTTCGTATGTTATTGATTCTTAATCAAATTCATATACTTTTTGAAACAATCTAATGCGTTTGATTTATGAGAAATCAAATACACATAAATGTATCGATTATAGTCATCTATGAAGGTGATGACATATATTGTCCCACATCTTGTCGTTACATTCACTAGATCATAGATATAAAAAAAGACTAATTGCAATAGATATAAAGCTCGTATTCTCGTTCTAAATGGATTTTTTAACATTTTACCAACTAGACAATTTTCACATATAGGTAGATCTACTTGACTTAAATTATTTAAAAGAGTTTTTTTAGTAAATCATCAATGTTACAATTATTAGATGATGTAAATAATGAATAACTAATATTATTATTTGCATTTATAATATCTAATACAATAAAACCATCAAACATAAAACCATGACCAAAATAAATAGATCTAAGATACAAATATATTTCATCACTATAGAAGTTTATATTAAATCTAATTCTAATCAATATCAATATAGAAAGAAGATTTCGACGAATTTATAAAGCATACATCATTTCATATAGGATAAGGGGTCGACCACTACATATAACTAACTTGTGTGTGCTAATATTTTGTATAACAACTTTAGATTTATCATCTACATAAAGCCATCGACTTCCATACAAGGGCTTACAAAACTTGAAAAAGGCATTTCTATCATTCACTACATGATTGGTTACTCATGACTCTACAATCCACAAGGGATTTGATTCATTTAGAAATATAAAACAAGAAACATTCGTTAAATATTAGTTTGTACCATGAAGTTGTACTTTTTTAGACGTAATATAATCTCGAGTAAAGTGGTTTGTATTGTCATAATTATATTTATTGACTCATTTCATGTTCTTCTTTTTTAAGGGATGATTTCCCTTTCCATGTTGATTCTACTTGACTTTATTATAATCTTAAGTAGAGTGGTTGAATATCTTATTCCTCTTCCATTTAGGTCTATTGTGATACTTACATTTCTTGTTCATAACTCTACGTGAACTAAAACCAACTACATATACCTCTAATGACTTCTTTAAGGCTTCAAGACGCTCTTTCTCTAATATAAGATGCCTCGCAACATTTTCCATCGTATTGATGCTCTCATTATGAGTTAAGTACATCTTCATATACTCTCAACTCTAAAGCAGTAAATGAATCACATCTTACACTTATTGTCCATTTGAAAGCTCATGACCAATATCTCACAGCTCACTTATCACGTTAGATATGTATCTTATATGCTTTTGCATTATATGATCAAGGCACTTCTTATAAGTATTAAACTTGACAGTGAGTGACCTCACTTTGGTCACTAAAGTACCTCTAAAACGTGCAACTAATAAGGACTACATGTCTTTTTTCAATTTCACATTTACAGAACTTATGCATAATTGTTATCTATGCTACTCAGTAATGTAATGTAAGTCAATAAGTTCTTCTTTTCTTTATTTCATATGCATCACAACCCCTTTTATATTGGACCGTATTTCCCTCCTAAAAAATGTTCGTGATTATGATTAGAGGCTCAAGACTCTCTTACTATTCTAGTACATATTGAATTTTTATATTTCATATTTCATAATTGTCGTGATTTAGTTCCTCTATCTTATTGAACTTAGCAACAATATTCTTATAAGCAATAGTTATTGTTAAAACATTAAGTTTCTATAATAAGAAAGAAATATGTGCATGCTAATGTCCTATAAATCATATATAGAGTAGATAATTGGTTTGAAATTGCTTATAAAATCAAAAGATTACTTATGTGTTTAATCATCATTCGTACAATAATCTAATCTCAATTACCATACTCCATATTGAATTCTTATGTACAACACATGTAACATGTTACATAAATATCAAGTCAATGCATTCATAATCAAACGTAGTACATAATATTCACAACATACTAAATGCCTATAGGTAAAGAAACCTACATGGAATTTAATTAATGATTTCATGTGAAAAAGTTCACGAACCTCAATATGAAATAGCTCTCACTAATTCCATTAGTAGGCCTATAAGATTCAAAGTCCTTATCAATTTCCTTCTTCAAATCTCTTTCATACATGTCATTACTAATGCCCTCCAAGTGTTTGCACTAGACGTTTCCACACTCGAGAGCATTTATAATAGTTTGCCTTTAAGTTGAGGTAATGTTGAAAGTAAGATAATGTACTTTACTTCAATTTGTGCATAAACCAAACAACCTCCAAAGTACAACTCCTGCATTTACATAATTAACTGGAATAATGTATTTTATAAGGTCTTCTTCAAGCAATAGACATTTTTTGAATAATTGTACAGACATGCTACTAATATGTTTCATTTGTGCCTTAGTTTAGAGAAGTCTATGTGTCCTTTTTATTATGAGCATCTTCCTGAAGAAAAAAAAAACAACTCTCAGGAATTTAAAGGATTACTAATAAATTCTTAGAAACTACAAAATAAACAAATTATTTTGTCTAATATAAAGTGAACTCATGCTCATAGAATAATATCAATTAATTCTTTTAATGACTCTCTAGTTAAACTAAGCAAATTATGTTATGAATTTCTAATCATATTAATATTAAACTAATGAATTTAATAATTTTAGTTTAATTAGAAACTAATTTTTAATTATTAATGATTTAATAATTTTTCATTATTGTTTGTTCAATTAGAAACGTATTTCTAACTTCAACTAAATAAATTAGTAATCTAATTTCTATTTAGCCCTCCAAAATTTCTAAAACTATAATAGAAAAATGTATTAGTTTGGAACATTTTCAAGATTTTTAGTAAAGTTAAGAATAGTTTATTAAATTAGTAAATTAGTAAATTTTATTTATTTATTTTTATTTTATTTTAGTTAGACTAATTGCTTTATTATTACTTATGTATTGGAGATAAATTGGAAGGAGCACAAAATTAATTAGAATTCGAAATTTTTAATTTTCAGGTAAGGGAATTAATTAGAACGTACCATATTTTGTGTTTTTATGAGAAATTCAATTTTAAAGATTTTTTGTATGAATTTGAAAAAAATAAAGTATCTTGTTATATGAATTTTACGTAAATAGTAAAAAATACAAATTATTTGAAAGACGATATTTAAATATGTTATAATTTATGAAACTTTGTGTAAAAATAATCATATTATAATTTTTGTGAATTTGTGAAAATAAAATACATTTTTGTTTGTGCTTTATAAAAATCTTAAATTTATGTGATTTTGTGAGTATGTGATTTGAAAATATTGCGTTATGTAAAATCTGTGTGATTTGTAATTTATTTAAATTTCTTGTGAGTTATGAATTAGAATATGAATATTATGCGAATTTTGGTTGTATGAAAAATATGTATATGATGCGTGTGAATTTTGTAATGAGTTATTGAATGATAGAATTATACGATGATGAATAACAATGATATTACATGATGATGGTGAATTTGTGGAATATTAAGAGAATATAATGAAATTAAAATTAATGGCTTACCTATATAAATTTATACTCGATGGCCTTGATTTTTATGTGATACGATTGAGATTGATTATTAGGCACATGTCGGGATATTCTAAAAGTGGAGATATCCTTAGTGATTTTATTGATATTCCAAGAGTGGGAATACCTAGGACGCTTTCAAAAGTATGAAGTGTCATGCATGTTTTATTTGATGAGACTCGGTATTCTAGAAATGAGAATACCCAGAATATTTTTAAGAGTGGGAAGTGTCTTATGTGGTCTATTTACCGGCAAACCATTGAATATATGTCTATTATGTTAAGCGGGACCCTAAAAAATAAGAAAAATAATAAATGAAAATTGTAGAAATTAGAGTATGAATTAAGAATAATAAATATAAATTGTAATATGAAATTGCGATGCGATGCGATATAATCGGTGTTTGTGTATATATATTCTTGTATATGTGTATGTATTATATGTTACATGAATGGTACATTCTGGTTACCCCTTACTAAATTGACAAGTCATTCCTTACCCGTTGAATTTTTAGGATATTTTCAATTGATTTTGGAGAATTTTAGATTTTCAGTTGTGTTGGTGGATAGCACAAGTGAGACAGCTTATTGCAGGATGTCACAGAAATTAGTTTTAGTTAGATTTATGTATTCTTTGACAATTTAATTCTTTTGTGATATAAAGGAGATTGATAAATTGTTCTGAATAGTTATTACATTTATTGATATAAAAAATTGCGTCTCTTATTAATAATTATTTTCTTTTTGTTTTAAGTTCATTTCTTATTAATTATTGAGGTTATTATAATGAACTTTTAAATAAAATTTGATGAATTTAGAGTTTGTATTTGAAATTAAGAATTAAGTTGAAAAATTATGATTATTACAATTTGAGAATTATATGTAAATTAGGAATTGAGTTTGAAACAAGTCAGAGAGTCATAAACTATCTATTTAATGACTGTCTACTTTTATCCTAATAAAAAATGCAACAACAGAAAAGACTTCTGTTTGTTTGAATTAATCCAAAATGAAAAAGATCAATGATGAGGGTGACCATAAGATGAAGAAGGTTGTTTCTAAAATAGAGAGTATACAGAAACACAAACTCATTCAAGGGTGTTAACGTACAATAACTGGAAATTGAAGTTGAAAGTTATTATACAATTTCCAGTTATTATACATTATATAAAAATCAAGAAGCAAGGAAGCGATTTCAATGGTGAACACACCAACCTGCTTTTCTCATCAATATTTAAATGTAATTAACATAACAAGATAAATATCAATTTAAAAAAGAATCTAATAATCTATTTACACATAAATTTTTATTTGAGGTTATCATGCATAAGAACAAAATATATTTAATTTTATATATTCATGCATTTAAAACATAGCTCAGATATTAATATTAGAATTCAACGTAATCACAAAGATTACGAATGAAGATCACGTTCGTATTATATGCATGATGTAAGGAATAACTATTTTTGAATTATTTTTGTTCATAGTTTAAAAAACTTGATCTCCAAGTGAATCCCTCTTGTCTGATTTCTACTCAAGATGATAACCAAAAAAAATGATTTCTACTAAAGATGATTAAAAAATCCTTTCTCTCTGGATCAAATTTCAACCTTTTATATCAAAGTTGAAATGACATGTACCTTAGACATATCTTTTCAAACTTGAACAAATAAACCAACTTTCTGGGTGGACTCTTTATTTTATCAACAACAACAACAACTGCCTATTTATGAGTCTGAGCTGATATTCATGCTTTTCTATCTTCTGCATTGCTCACTTTTATTACATATTCCATTTGTTTTTTATATCCTGACAGTTTGCAGGATGCTTCTTTATTTCATCTTCTGTACGTTTGCTGTTCTCTTTTCCTTTCCCAATTCTTGTAAACCTGCAAAAGAAATAAATACGAGAACCTAAATCTAGATTCATAACCAGTTAACTAGCAAGATAAAGTGCCGAAGTTATTGGCTTTTTATATCTAGCTCTTCCAAGGTGAAGATAGCAATCAAACTAAGGAAATATAATGTATTGCCTGTTTCCCAAAGGAAAAATATTCACCCAGTACGACGTGACCATGCATTTTCACGTGGTTGCATCACTAAAGGTGCAATGCATGATATTTAGAGAAGACAGAGGAGGTGCTCGAGCCATGAAAATGACCACTCAAATTGCGTGTTCTGAAAGTAGTAGGTCTTTGCACTCTCGTGATAGTAAAAATCATATGGGAAAGAATATTCTAACAATAATACCAAATACAAAGAGAAAATCTCAGTAGAAAGTTGCCGAGAAAACAATCTTCGGGCTATTAACACAACACAAGAAGTAAGGGAGTTCGTTGGTATCATTTCTGTTTTGTTATTATTTTTTATTTTTATTTCTTATATTTGTATTTATATTTTTTAATAAAAAATGAAAACATATTTAATTAATGTTTGTACTAAAAGAACTAAAAACAAAAATATATTTTGTTAATATTTATAATAAAAAATAATTTAATAGTAATAATCAAATATGAAATAAATTTAAATTCTTAAACCAAAACATTCTTATATACTTAAAAAATACATTATTAGTCAATAGATGATATTAATTATTTAATGTAAAAAATTTGTTTATAAATTCTATTTTCAAAACACATAAAACAACATTTTTTATTTCTCTATTTCTTTTTTTTATTTCTCTGATTTTGAAAATAAAAAACAAAATATAATATAACTAAACGTATTTTTCCTCTATTTCTCAATTTTTGAAAAGAAAAATAGAAAATAGAAAAAAATAAGTGAAACCAAACACCCTTTAGTTATTAATTGATATATTATAAAAAATAAAATATTTAAATTGCAATTAAAATTAAAGAAACTTAATTTATAATAATGTATCTTTTATATATGAAACTAAAACTTTGAACTTTGCTGTCATAGTTTTAATTAAATATAAAAATTTGTCTCTCAACATTTTCAAATATTAGAGTTTTCTAATATAGTCATTTACATTGAAATTGTTAATTGATTGGTTCATTGACTATTTAAATCACATTTATTGTTTATGGTTAATTATATTGAACTCCTCGTGATTTAATTTTTATTTAAATTATCATTTATTCTTTATAGCTCTTTATATTATGATATGTTGATTTTTGTTTACTTATAACTTTAAAATTCTAAAATTATATTATTTTTATAAAAATAATTGAATATAATAAATGAGTTTTTAAATAATTAAATAATATTATAAAAATAAATGATAATTTTAAGATATAATAATTAAAATACAAAAATATTGAAATTCTTATTATTTACTTTTGATTCATTAATCATGTGATAAATATGAAAGAAAAGAAACAGAACACCCAATATCTATTTGGTTCATTTTTTTCGTTATTTTTATATATTTTTATTAATTTTTGTACACCTTTTCAATTTCTATATTATATTTGTATGTTTTTTAAATTTATGTACTTTTTATCTAAAAAAACAGAAATAAAAAAACGTTTATAAACAGACCCTAAATAAGTCTTGCCCATTTAAGCCCATTGTTGGAAAATAGCCCACCAATATCTGAGCCTATGCAAGTTCTTGGAAAAGATACCTGTGGAGTTAGACACCGTACACAAAATTGATGCAAATTCAGAGGCCCATATTGTAATCAACTTAGTGCAGATAGGGCTTGAGAGATAACCACTGTAATTATTATCCTTAGGCTCGTTTGGTATTGTTATGGATTGTGGTTTTTAGTTGTAATTTTGATATATTTGTATTGATTTTTGTATTTTATCCTCAATTTCTATGCTGTATTAGTGTGTTATTTTTTTCGATTTTCATATTTAACAAAAAAAAAAAAACAAAAACCCAATTTAAAAATCATACCAAACATCCCCTTACAAAATTGTGCATTACACACTTCGAATTGCGAGACATAGCTCTGACGCTGAGGCTGACGGACCCAAGTCACCACCTGTTCATTCTTACATCATCTTCACTTAACCGTCGTCCCCTGTCTGTTCACCACTAGCTTTCTTTCCCATTTTGGTATTTGCTTTGCTTTATTCATCGTCTCTCGTCTTTCTCCTTCTGTTTTAGTTGGGTGTTTCCTTTTTCGTTTTAATTGTTAGTCAGTGCTTTTCGGTTTTGGAGTTCAGTCAACGGAGGTTTGGCGAGTATGGCGTCTCAGACTTCGCCTCCTCCCAGTTCCTTCGATGATAAACCACAAAACCCAGGTTCGATTTCCTTCTCCCTTTTGTTTTCTTTGATTATTTGGGGTTATTCTCTGTTCAATATAACATTACCCTGTTACAGTATTATCTCTTTCCCTTTCCCAGTAGATTTTCGAATGAGCAATACTTAACCTTTCTTGATTTATCGGAATGAGCAAAACGAGTTCTTGTTCAGAGAATTTTTTGCCTTTAGAATGGCAAGTTGCTGAAACTGCTTATGCTTGATTGCTGGGATTTTTGTTTACGAATTCCATATCAAATAGGAAGCTGCAATGTCTTTTTTACCGGTGGATTGATCTAGGTAGTATAATAGCCACAGGTTTGACTCTTTGGAGTCCTTTCTGAGATAAAGACCTACTAGAATTTTGGACACTTTTAATCTTTTTTTTTTTTTTTTAACTTTACTTTCAGCTGCTGAGGTTGTGCAACCAGTGGAGGGAAGTCAGCAAGATGCTACGCCCGAGCCTGCAAAACTCAGTCCTGCGTCTGTCTTTGTTAACTCGGAGCCAATGCGGGAGGATCAAATTCAAAATGCTGTAAAGTTTCTTTCACACCCTAGAGTTAGGGGGTCTCCTATCATCCACAGACGGTCTTTCCTTGAGCAGAAAGGGCTTACTAAGGAGGAGATAAATGAAGCATTTCGACGTGTGCCAGTATGCTTGTTATTCTTTAGGCTGTTATTGTTGTGAAGATGAAAAACGATTGTCAATAAGTATATACTTACGTATGTGTTTGTTTCTCTCGGATGTTTCTACTAATTACAGGATCCACCTCCAAGTGCACAAGCAACCAGCACAAATCATGGTAGTTAATGACAGTTTTGAACTGGAAACTATGTACTTTATCTTTTTACTTAAACATTTATTGGGTTCAGTTGATCTTATCCATCCATCACTGACAATATTTTATGATCTGCACTCAGAGGGTATGGTCCAATCAACATCAAACGTTCAGGTACCAGCTGCAGTACAAACAGTGCAACCCACGTCGGCTGCTCCTGCTGGTGCAATTTCTTCGGTGGGGATTTTGTCAAGGTCCAGATTTCACTGGTATCATGCTGTTTTTGCTGTGGGATTGCTGGCAGTCTCTGGTGTTGGAACAGCTGTGTTAATCAAGGCAAGGACGGATCTAATGGCTTCACTGGGGGCACTTGCCCCCACCGGAGGAACAAAAATTTCCCCTAGTTCCTATATAGTTTTTGGTTTTTCCCACCACAACAGTGAAATTTTGTTATATAAACTACTTAATAAAAATTTAAAGAAAATCTCTAGTTCTCTTTCTAAAATCTGGGTATTAATAGCCAATCTGTGATCATTGTATGTGCTATATATACTCGTATATTCCTGCAATTGACATTTGGTTTCATTGATTTTCTTAAGTGCATCTTTCCAATATTTTGAGTTGATGCTCTTAAGTTTAGGATTGTAAAGATCATTCATCTCTTTTTCCCAGAATGCTGTTGTACCGAGGTTGAAGTCTTGGATACGTAAGGTTGTATTGGAAGAAGAGGATGATGTTATCAAGAAATCTATTGCAAAGCCCAGTTTAGCAGAAGAAGCAGCTGCCGCTGCAAAGTCAGCAGCAGCTGCAGCTGCTGATGTTGCAAAAGCAACTCAGGAATTATTGAATTCTCAAAATCAAGGTGAATCAATGGATGCTTTTTCATTCTTCCATGATCCTAAGTTGTAATTCTCTTATGTGATCGAAAAATACTTTGTTATTGGTAATTGGCTTTAGAACTGCTAATGGTTTTATATCTTCTGGTGTCAGAAAAGAGATACTATCAGGAATTTATGAATCGGTTGGACGTGCAAGTGCAGGAAATGAAGTCAATGGCTACTGCAATACGCAAATTGGAAGGTAATGAATTTGGCATTTTTTATCAAGCTAGCAGGTGCACCACCATACGTAAAGTTGGGGAGGTTCATTTATCTGTCTGGGGATAAACTATTAGATGAGATTGGTCTGTGGGGGCTTGAACAAATGCAATGTGGACTACAAAGTTCTGAAAGCTTGTTTTTCATTTTTTACATGGGCAGCCTTATATGCTTTGACGATTGTGCTGCCTTTCATTAAATCATTGGATCTCTCAGGCCATAATTTTCAAGAATATGGATTGGATTATTGGATAGTTGTCCTTTTGTTTATCATACCAGGATATTTTCAGTATGCCTTCATTATAGCATCTCAATTCTTTCCAATGCTGTGCTGGGCTTATTCAATGGCAAGCATTATACACACTAATTACTTCATTGAGCGCTAAAAAGTGTTGTACTTATGTGCACTATCAGCTTTTTCCTAGAGCGGTTTAGGCTGGGGCACCTTGGCTTTAGCAGGCTGGAGATATCCTTATGTTTAGACCTCTGAGGCATGTGATCTGTTGATTAATACATAGGAACTACCTAATCTACTTTTTTTGCAAGTTGAGTAAAATATGTAATAGAAATCAAACAAAGATTGTCTATGAGAAAGAGTTAAAGAAGAAACTCTTTTTATCTCTCTGCAATTGTAATGACTGATTGATTTTGCTTGAACTTTTCGGTGTTCATGCATGAATTTTGCTATTTGTTGATACTGAGAGTTTAGTGCCAGAGATACTTGTCCATTACATCTTACGAGTTGCTAGCAAACACAATTATTCTATGGGGTCCCCACATGAATTCAAAGTACTCAAGAAAGTCCTTTAACTTCACTTGCAAAATCTTATGTTTTTCATTGAAGTGTTTTGGAAAATAGCCATATGTTGCCAGGCTTTTTATATCTTACGCACGGTTGCAAGTACATATGCATATATGTTCTTATTGTGTCTCAGGACTTGGTGAAAACCATCGAAGAGCTTTTCATGTCGATGAAGATGATTATAGAATCTCTACAGCAACTAATAAGGTAATCTTAACATGAAGTCTTAATATCTGATGTTTTTTGAGATGCAAGCAATAGATCTTTAGAAGTTCTCAAATATCTAACTCTAATGTTCTTTTACCTTCCAGCAAATTTATGGGAATGGCAAGACAGAGTTTGACTCACACCCAGGTTTCCTTTTATTGATTATGATTCTGGTTCTTATTTACTTCCTTTCATAGTTGGTGCTAAAGATCTTTGAATTGTAATCGGCAGTGAGGTCATCCTCCCCACCGGCAGCTTCAGAACCTTCTGCTGCACCACACCCAAATTCATACATGGAGGTAAATATTTATGCAGCTCTAATAATGTACATGTTGGTGTATGGGGGTATTAGTTTAATTGCACTCCAGCATCCAGACACAGTGATTAAGTGGTGGTGTAAATTTCTTTAGTAGTGTCAAATGGTTCTTCCTACTGATAATTATGGCCATAAAGCTGGATACAATACTGCTTACTCGTTTCATTACTGAATTGCAGATTATGGCCATGGTCCAGAGGGGAGAGAAGCCTTCAAACATCAGAGTATATTGAATCAAGTTTTTATGTTGAGATTGGACACTGTTGCATCAAATGTTAATTGTTATACTGGATTTTTGTGCAGGAGATTAACGACACACCTCCAAATCCAAACCAGCATATATCAAATCCTCGTTTAGCCCCCCGAGCTAAGGTATGCTTTAAGATTTCTCTTTATTTTGTGCCGTTTACTTCTTTTCTTTTCTTTTTTCCTTTTTGTTGCCCAGTTGATAGTAGTGGGATCTACTTTGAAGTTATTTTTCCATGCAAGGAATTTAATATTGTAGAGTTTTACTCAGACCATCTAGATGCAGGATCTTTTGATTTTCACACTTCTTATTTTAACTTCTATCATCTTTAGTGGTAGCTCATGATACAAAATTGACTCTGAACAGTATCCGTATTCGTGAAAGCTTGCCATTGGATTCCTTGATACCATGGTTAATTCTTTGTGATATATATGCAAATATACGAATAGATGCAAGTATTCCTGTTGAATTCATAATTAGAACCATCAGTGATGTTGTTTGACTTATTTTAGATTTTTGTGAGGTTCAACCTAAGTTCTGTACTCTCTTTCTTTCTCTGAATATCTACTTTTCTCATCTTGAGTAGCCTTGGGAGGCAGGTCAACCACAAACCATCTCAAGCGAAGTTGTTGAATCTCAAGCAGCAGGAGAAAACTTGAATTACAAGACACAAGACAATGGAATTACCTACCAATTAGATGGTGAGAGCACTGTACCATGGTGGCAGAAGAAGAGTCCCAGAATCACAGAGATAGAGAATGAGGATGAATTGAAAATTTCACCTTATGGACAGACCAATGCGCAACCAGTTCAGCGTACATGGGTCCCTCCCCAGCCACCTCCTGTTGCACTGGCTGAAGCTGCTGAAGCCATCCGACGGCCAAAACCATCAATTAGGCAACAACAATTGGCAGAAGATCAAACTGCATCTCAGCCAACAGATGCCATGGATGAGTTGCAGAGGATAACAAAGATATCTGAATCAGGAGGTAGGGTGGAGATTAATGGTGGTGGATCGAGTGTGAACTCAAGTGAAATAGAGGAATTGCAAGAGCATAGCTGAAAAGGTAATTGAAGAAGGGGATTTCCTTTTGAATGATTAGCTCACGGGTACAAGTGGGTGCTTATTATGAGTTATAAGAACCGGTATTATAGTATTTGGTTCAGCGTGGAACAATCAGTTTGATCCACTCTCCTCTTATGGACATAGTGTTAAGACAGCTTTTTATGATGTTCAATGTGATGGGATAATAAAGCCGGACATTTTGAAAGGTCATAATTTATGCAACTTTAAAAAGGTCATTATCAAAGTGAACTCTGTACTTTCAGGTTGAACTGCTTATTCACTCACTTTTGGTGATGCCTAAATGAAATATGACTTCTGATTTAGTTGTCGTGCTCTGCAGCACATTTAGAGCTTACTTAAAGCTTTTGTAGCTTGTCTTAATTGTGGTTACTTAAACAAATGCATACACTAAAATCTGCACTGTGGCTATCTCATAATATCCTATCAAAGTTTTGAATTTCTCTTGTATCGGTCAATACAAAATAACTTGTATCATATTGAGTTTAAATACCATATCGATCGTTTTGATCAGTACCGGTCAGAACACGTTTTATTGCCTTGTACTGATCGGTACTGAAAATTTTATAAAAATAAAAAGAAAATTTTGTATTTTAATTTTTTGAATTTAAATATTTATTTTTTATTTTTTATTTTTTATTATTAATATATTTATAGATTATTTTATAAAATTTAGAGGTTGATTTATAATTTTAAAAAATTATTTAAAATAGCATTAGTATTGATTGATATTAATACGATATTATTTTAAAAATAAATTTGATATCGATATTTGTATGAATACCGTATTTAAAACTTTGTATCCTATGCCCCATCTTTCATGCAGGAATTTTAGCTTTCACCGAGTGGGTGTGGGTCTAGGCTTGCCAATCTTATTTCAAGAATGAAAACCATGCTAATATAAGATTGCTTGTTCTAACGTTTAATTGCGTGTGAGTTGTGAGTTGTGATACATAAGAGTTGTGAGTTTTTTTTTTTTTGTGTGTGTGTGTGTGGCTCATTTACCATAATGGGATGACTTCCATTTCCATCAAGAGCAGTACTTACTGGAAGTTTATGAACTCTAATATCTTATACATTAAATAAATAGGGTATCCACTTTCTTTTGTGTCAAAAACATGCGGTAGTGGTGCTCCATCGGCAAAAGGAGAAAACTAGGTAATGGATGGACCCCTTGGCCCTCCGGTAGCATGTCTAAGATTTTTAGGGGTAAAAATGATCTTACATATTTTAATCTATGAAAAGTTATTTTACCTGTTTATAATTTAGAAAATTATTTTTATATTATTTTAAGATGTTGGGTAACAGAATTTATGATTTAAGATTTTAAAAGTTAGAGTTTTAGGATTTTAAGATTTAGAGTTTATGATTTTTAGAATTTTAGAATTTAAAATTTATTGATTTAAAATTTAGAGTTTAATTTCGTTAATTTAATGGTTAAAAGAATATATTTAAATTTTGTTATTTAAAAACAGGTGTGAATCTGGGGTTTGCGGTTTTTATTTTTTATTTCTTCCCTAAACATAAAAATTAATGAAAATAGTTTACAAAAATAAATAAATAAATAAATATTTTTTAAAAAATAGAAACAGAAAACGAAAATGAGAAGTTAAAGAACACTTAAACTATTAACCTTGATCGTTTTTCTTAATACAAACAAAAGAATTAAAAGCAAATTCCTGTTAAAAAAAGTTTAGGAACTGCGAATACTGCAAAGATACTTTGCATCTTTAACACGTTTCTCTCTGTGTACATTTAATTTATTGCATTTTACATAGAGAGGGAGGCACATGAAGAATTTCGAGGTCTGGAGTTGACCTATAAGTGTGCAAGAGAACAACTAAATCTTATTAGATTGACATGAATTAAAGGTGTGGGTTTTAGATCTTATCATTGACATGAACATGGTAGCTTAAAGATGCGGGACTTTATATGAGCCGTTCATATTAATATATTTACACTTCCTATTAAATCTTTAGCTAAACAAATAGTTAACTTGTAAATAGCGTATTTTAAATAAATTATTTTATTAGTTTACAACTAAAAATTAAATGATGATTTTAATTCAATTAATATTAACAAACTTACGTGTTTAACATATTTTGTGATCTTCCATATTCGTTTTCAATTTTGCTTATAAATTAAATATTTTAGCTGCTTGTTTTACTTCATATTTTATATTTTGAAGAGAAAAGGAAACACTCTACATTTATATTTTCTTTACTTATTTGTAAATTTTTTATTAATTGAATATCTCAACTACCCCGTTTTAATTCATACTTAATATTTTCAAAAAGAAGAAAAGGAAAGAAATAATCTTTTGTGTGATGTAGGGCTATGTTGATACTTTTTACAATTTAAAGTTTGATAGAAAGAAGAGCTGACTATTTGCTTACAATAGGTTCTTATATCGTGGGGTGTTCTGGTTTATACGCGAACCAAAATGGCTGCTGACACATGCAAGGGTGCCATATCCAATTTCTTCAATTAGGCCTACCCGAGGCTGATTTTGGGGAATCGAGTTTCTTCATTCAGTTACATACAATAATATTATATGCCCTTCATTTTATTGGCTTTTCTTCAATCCTATAACCTTTTTCTTATCACTACAATTGTTGTGGATATGGCAAGTTCTTTAACAGATCTAACCGTACAGTTTCAACTTTGGATATATTTCTTTAATAAAATTAGAAAATGATTGTATAAAGAAGAAAAGTCCAATTTAGAATTTAGTAGAATCTGACATTAAAAAATCGTCATTTTTATATATAATCATTTGATTTTTTATTTTAATTAAAAAATAAGATGAATGGGTTGAGATTGTGCGTTTTAGTGCTATTATATTTATAATTACATTTATAACTTTGAAAAGTATTTATGATTTTAAACTAGTACTTCAGAATTTAGTGACTAATAAACACTTTTCACAAATTATTAAAATGTGAGAAAAGAAAAGAAGTTTATAATATTGTGTTAGATAATAAATTTTAAAATGCTTACTTGAGCGTTATGAAAATTATGGCTTCATTAATAAGATTCTTGAGGATTATTAACTCAAATGAGAAGTCATGTTTAGGTGATATATATATATATATATATGATAGCATGTATAAGGCTCGCAAAATAATTATAAATATTTTCAAAAAGAAAGAGAGATTATACAAGTCTCATATAGAAATTCTTGATAAACAATAGGATAAGCATTTTACTTAAATGATTCATTTGGTAGCTAATTTTCTTAATTTTTATTACTTATTTGGTAAAGATGTATGCACAAATAAAATAATAAATGATATTTTTGTTGTGATCAAACGCAAAGGTATATTTTTTTATAGAAGAACAATTAAGAGCATTAAACAAAATTAAATTATATTATGAAAGTTTATGAAGTTTTAACAGATCATCCACAAAGAGGGAACTTATGATGAAAAAAATTTAACTTGGTAAATTTTTATAATTTAAGTTTCAATGTTTACTTATTAATAATATATTTTAATTTTTCTTATAATTTTTAATTTAAAATGTAAATGAGTAGTGGAGATTGTTTGGTGAAAGTGCTATAACTTTAAGAAATTTTATTATTATATTACTTAGTCAAGTGGTTTCTGCATCAAGTTATAAATGTAATCGGTGTATTTTTTAACTTATGCATACTTAAAAGCAAAATCTTTTAGAGTATCAAAGATTCAATGACCTTG
>JAOXYD010000006.1:17748026-17758216 GCA_028565735.1 Pinacopodium congolense
TCGGGCTTTGGTTTATCCTTCTGCAGTCCTTCCCCTGCAGTAAAATTTTCAGCTTCATCTCGTTCTCCAATGGTTTTGTGTTAATAAAAGCACGGTTTATAACTCTTTATACAACGATGGAGAATTTGAAATTCTTGATGAAGATGAGACACAACTTCCTTAAAAAACACAATATTGATTTTTGCTATTATTTTAATATCTTATATTAGATTCAATTTTAGTTTAAATTATTATTATTGATTACACATTAATAGATATTAGTATTTTATTTTTATTTTTATTTTAATCAGATATTCAATTTTTATGATATATTTTTACTTATTTTCATAATGTATATATTATTTTATTTTATATCGATTTAATAACAGTTTTATAACGGTTTGATATTGATTGAATCTCTAAATCTTAAACCCCTCTCTTCACTGATTCGATGTTTAGTCCAATTTTTAAACATTACTTATAACTCCACTAGTCCGAAGACTATGCCATATTATAATGTCAATATTAAAGAAATCGATTCACTCTTATAGTTTTTATAGTAATTTATCATAATTCAAATAAAATTTTAAATTTTTATCATTTAAAAATTGATTCATAAAAAAAATTTTATAAATAGAATTTATTAACGACAACAAAATTAATATGTGATACCGATAAAGTCCTATTATTATAATAAAAATTTTTATAAAGACTTTATTTCACATGGTTATCCATAACTCTTTCTTCCGTCTAAGAGCTGACTATGAAATTTATATATATATAAAAACAACAGTATTAATACGTTAACTTGTAAAAGTAAAAGATCAGTCTTCAGTACAAATTTGACTTCTTTTGTTACCCCTTTTTTCAAACAATTGATTTGATTAATGGGACATAAAAAGAACGAAAAAGGCCTAATGTTTTTTAAAGGTACGATGATATTTTATAAGGTGGCTAAAGAATTCCATTCAAATTGGCGTACTTCTTCAACGAACTGGCAATTGTTTTTTGCGCTCTTGTCCTCCGCCATTTGCATAAACAGGTTTTTGACGGAAGGACATCCAATGTCGTACAATCAATGCAATCTCCTATTTTTTTAAGGTGGTTTAAAGCTTCGAAACAACAATTTTCTAAAGATATAGATATTCCATTATTATATTTTTATGTAGTTAACTATAGTTTAGTTGAATTAAAATTGATTGTAGCACGTAAAGTCTTCTTTTGAATTCTCTTTTACTAAATGTGCGTAACTAGGACCAGACAGTCAATATCCATTTGATGGGAATTCTATAAAACACTTGACACTTGTCAAAGTTTATTCAATATAATAAGATATATCATACATGAGCAACCAATTTAGCCAGCCAAAATTGAAGAATAATGTTACTCAATAGGGGTTTGGTAGGTATGAGTACTAAATTTAGTGGACTTTTTAGATGGGTTCAGGTCCCCAAAGCAAATAATTAATTCAATCCAAAGCTCCCCATTTTGGACTGCTGAAATTTGCCACTAAAAATATAGTCGCCTATGCCAATTTTTTCCGCAGGAAATAGCACTTGTTTGACAATATAAGTTCATCATGCCTCGGCCATGGTTGTTGAATTGAAAAGATGCACTTACTGTCTGTATTTGGACAATGACCTTTGATTTGATAACATTTGACGTCATTTGCATGTGAAACACAACTTGTACTTGAGAGGTTTTTTTTTTTTTTAACAACCAAGCCATTTATTTCTCTGGACCCCGTTTAGCATCTTTCATAGTCACGGCGTCCTTTGAGTTGCCGTCTTGAATGACATTTTTCTTGTTGTCAGACTGTGATTCCAGTGTTCTTGACCAAGAGCCTTCCTCAATCCTCACTCGTCATTAGATAATACTTTATGCCGTTTTGATTCAGTTTTTTTTAAGAATATTTAATTATAATTATTATATTATTATATTAGATTTAGTGTATTTTAATATATTTTTATATTTTCTTTTTAATTTTTATCCTATATTAATATGTTATTTTTTTGATTTTTGTAATGTTTTTTTATGTTTTAAAAAAATTAAAAACTAAAAATTAAAACTGAAAACAAATTTATTTTCAAACAGGCTTTTATTAAAAAAATTTTGTAGGTTAAATAACTTTTTATAAATACATAATTCTTAGTCTTATTTTATATTAAATAAATCATTATATATATAAATAATATTGCAACTTTTTTTACCACAACTTTAATGATAATTTTTTTTCAAGTTGATCGATTAAACCACTTACAAATATGAATCAAATAAAAAAAAGAACTTTTTACTCCATCCAAAACTAAAGAGGTTTAAATTTAAAACTTACGAATTATAAAATTAATACTACGTTAAGTAATATATTAAATATCATATCGATATTAATATTAGATTTATTTTTAAAATAATACTGTATCAGTACCGATTAATTTTGGTACCGTTTCAGATAATTTTTTAAAATTATAAAAAATTAAAATACAACATTTTTCTTTTAAAAATCTTTATTATTTTTTTAGATACCGATTGATATTTAAATTCGAAACGAAATTACTTAATTTCGTACCGATTTCAAGTCAGTATCGATAAAGTATTTAACACCATGCCCTTAAGTTATTTATCCGGTATTTTCTGAGTTTGGTGGTATTCAGGATAATTAAAAAGTGAAGACTATGCATACGATTTAAGAAATTAAGAAATATGATTTCTCCTATTAAGGTAGAGAATAAACTTAATTAAGTTGCTCGGCTATCATTCCATCTTTACCATCACATTCTTAATATGGTACCGTCAAATAAAACGACACAGTATGTCGAGGATTAGCAAATCTCAAATAAACCATTCGATTACTATAAGTTTTGCCTTTTACATTCCCAGCGATATCGCTATGGTTATAGAGCTAGCAGACAATGATGTTTTGGATTACTGGAAATTATGGGATAAAATCTTGATGTTGGTGGTATCAAATACCTAAAGATACCCTTACACAAAAAACCAGCCCAGTATCAAGCATGAAGCATCACGTGAATAAATAAATCCAAGAACTTGCTCAAAGGATAAGGAAAAACTTCAAGATAGCATCCCATGTATACAACTTCTTTCAAACAACAAAAGATTCTAAGACATTAAATAATTCATGGTGCTAAAAATAATTATTAGAGTGGTCCAAGCGAAGATAAGATAGCTCGTAAATTCCCATGAAAAGATTAAAAATTTATAATCAAATATAACTTTTTAAATAAAATAAGTGAAATAGTTCTTATAAAAATTGCAATATTTTAATTTTAATTTTCTTATTTAGAGAGTAATTTTATTTAAAGTAATTTCATTTACCATCACATCAACTTATTATGGGTTCTAATCAGTGTTTTTAAAATTAGTATATATTGGCGACTTGTCGGACCGATTCATCACCAGCACGGTCCGGTATTCCAACTCTTGTAGGTAAAATCGGCCTGTACCGATCAGTTTTGGACCTGTTTCAAAATACCAAATAATATGAGGTGGTATTATAATTTTGAAAAGTTCACCATCAATAGACCAATAGTTATGCATTGATCGACCGATGGTTAGACGTCTGTCGACTGATCGTGTATATATTTACCATCAGTCGATCGATAGTAAAGAATTAGTTGATTATTTTATAAAATATAAAAATTATTTTATAATTTAATAAAATTGACCATTAGGTATAATACCATTTTAAAACAAAAATCAGTATTACAGTATCGATTTTCAAAACATTAGTTCTAATATACATTATTCATAAGCCACAAGTCGCGTGTCTTCTTGCGGAATATTGGACGACAATTAATAACAAGATTTGTTGTCCTAAAAGTATATTAAGTTGCCTTATCTTTCTTTGAATATATCAAGCCAGTGGGTTCGTTACTTATTCAGGTGGAGGCATAGCAAGGAGAGACTTCAAAAAAAAAAAAAGCAATTTCGGGAGTATCTTGAAATCACTTTATCCTAAAGTCTTAGCGGTCCAAGTATGAACTAGTTTAAGTGTTGACGCCAACCAGTGAAGTCCACAAATATAGGCTGATTAGTACAATTCTCGTGCAGTTTGAGCAATCGTCAGAATCTATATTTTCTCTCTTCCCTTTCACTCACACAAATTACTGATTCTTATTATTAACACCAATCCCGAGGCCACAAAATTTCAATTTCTTTCTTTGTTTTTTTTTAATATCTTATTGATGCTTTTTCCCTAGTTTGCCACCGTCCCATTATATTGTTATCGTACTATATAATGCCAAGTGCTTGCCACTAAGTATGTGCTCACTTCCCGCGAGACTCCGAGGCCACACGTAGCAATCCAACATCCTTCTTTGGCATTAACTCTTTTTCTCTGCTAATTTTCGTTTAGATATGGCACTTAATCTTTTGTCTCCGCCTGAACTCAAATCCATCTCTTTCTTGGATTCTACAAAGTACAACTACAACCTCCTCAAGCTTCCAGGTTTTTCTCTCTTTTTGCCTTGAGGTTTCTTGGTATTTCTGTTTGTTTTGGTGGGGAAAAACCAGAAAGGGAACTTTAACTGAAACAGAGAAAGCTTCATAACTGAAAACTGATTGTACGTCAATTGCTGATGCTTTGGCCTTTTCGTTAAAAGGAGACTGAATTCTAACGACTACCCTTATGCTTCCTTCGCGTAAAACAAGCTGCTTTTAACGAAATGAGAGCTGGAAAAAGATAAAAGTGCGGAACTTTTCATGATTACATTGTTTATAGCCATTGAAATTTGCAATTTGCCTTGAAATTCTTTTCTTTTTATTGGGTTTGTTAAGGCTTACTGTTTTGTGATGAAACACTGTTGAATCGTTTTGAGTAAGCATGCGCTAAATTGTCAGAGGATAAGGTGAGAAACTTTTGGCGGTTGTTCTTTTGTGGATAATCACAGGTAGGTTCAGTGTGAAGAGAAAGGAAAGTGGAACAACATTTGCGAAAGGGGTGCAGTGTTTAGCTCAGCCTCCTCCTCCGGCATGGCCAGGGAGCGCTTTTCCAGAGCCCGGCCGCAAGACTTGGGATGGTCAGAAACCTATTTCAATCGTCGGATCCACTGGTTCTATTGGAACTCAGGTGAGCTTTCCACATCGAGTATAAGACACGCTTGATCACATTTTTGAAATGTTTGCTACATAGAACAATGCATAAAGCACATGGAAGGGGTATCAACCTTGTATACGTTCAAAATATGCTCTTTGAAAAGAATTTTCAATGGAGGCAGGAAAGTGTGGGTCAAAGGGCATGCTTTTACTCAATTCTGGAAATCGAATGGCCCTTAGGGTCGTCATGTAGAAAAGAAGCACAAGATCATCTGTGCTAATCCTTTACCAACATTTGTTACATGCTATCATTGCTTAAGATAACTAATACTTATTTGACGAGTTGTCTCTATTCACCTATTCTTTATTCTCTTGGATCTTTTATGTGGATTGCAAGGTATACAAACAGAATTATAAAGAAAAGAAAATGGAGCACATCTTTGCGATCATTTTCTGGGCTCTAAATCTTAAAAAGTAATACATCTATTTTGCAGACCCTGGACATAGTGGCTGAGAATCCAGACAAATTCAGAGTCGTGGCCCTTGCAGCTGGTTCAAATGTGACTCTTCTTGCTGATCAGGTAATTGTCGTTCCATAAACTTAATAAAAGTTGCAGATTCTGTTTTCCCTTTGATTTTCTTCGGGTAGCATAATCTGTGTTTGCAAATAGTGTGATCAATCTTTATTTGACTATTAAACTCAAAAGGCTATGTAATCAGAGTAAAAGTGCTGGTGGAATCTGTGTAAAACTATTAAACTCAAGGCTTAGCTGCTCAGTGATGTGGGTTTTACACTATACAGGTCAAGACTTTCAAACCTCAGCTTGTTGCTGTTAGGAACGAGTCATTAGTTGATGAACTCAAAGAAGCTTTGGCTGATCTCGAGGAAAAGCCTGAGATTATTCCTGGGGAGCAAGGAATTATTGAGGTAGACTACCAACTAATTTCCTGGCATTTTTTTTCTAATAAAAGCTTTAAAAATTTTAATTTTGTGCAATTTATCTTTAGGTTGCTCGACATCCAGATGCTGCCAGTGTAGTCACAGGCATAGTTGGTTGTGCAGGTTTGAAGGTAAGTAAAGGCATTTTTTTGATCGTCTTCTTACATTTTCTCTTCTATTATAGGATCCTTAGTACGTTTTAGCTTTCTTGGATAACATCAAGTGAGAAGGATAGTGTACAAAAGTGAGTATGAGTGCGTTCAAGCATCCTTGTAAGTTCCATTCTACATCTTTTTGCAGCCCACGGTTGCAGCAATAGAAGCAGGAAAAGACATAGCCTTGGCAAATAAAGAGACATTAATAGCTGGAGGTCCATTTGTCCTTCCTCTTGCTCACAAGCATAAAATAAAGATTCTTCCAGCTGATTCGGAACATTCTGCCATATTTCAGGTACTATTTTGGGTTTTTACTCATTATTAGCATATCTTATTCTTTGATAATTCTCAGTTTGGTCAATTTTAGTCCCAAAAGTTATAAAGGGTTTTGCTTTCTGTAGTGTATTCAAGGCCTTCCAGAAGGTGCACTACGGCGCATTATTTTAACTGCTTCTGGTGGAGCTTTCAGGTGCGAAATCATATTTAAGTACAATTTTTTAAACTTGCAAGTCGATCTCTGCTCGGGGAACATAAGTTTCTGCCCTGAAAATAGAGTTCTCTTTCTTATAGAGGAGGAAGTTAAGTTAGAGTTATTGGATTGTCTAGTGATAATAACTTGATGAACTTAATTCTTCTGCTGTTTGGCTTCAAAACCTTGATCTAGTCTTACTTGCAGCTCTCTTTGCAAGCCCTTTTTCATGATTCTAAAATGCAAAGCAGACTTCAGTTGACATATAAAAACAAAGTTGTGTGGAACAATATATTTCCTATTGCAGTTTATATCCTGTTTATTATTTCGTAGCAAAACTACAAGAAATAGAAAAAAGATCTGTCAGTAACTTTTTTCGTGGCTGATTCTGGGTGTCATATTTTGAAGTCATCTTAACAACTGTTTGATTCAAAGAAGCTGGATTTAACTATATGGGCACTTCCATGATAACAGGGATTTGCCTGTTGAAAAATTGAAAGATGTTAAAGTAGCTGATGCTTTGAAGCATCCTAACTGGAATATGGGGAAAAAGATCACTGTTGACTCTGCCACTCTTTTCAATAAGGTTTGTTTATATTGCAGTCTTATCCAGACGGCATAAAAGAAGTTTGCACGTGAATCAATTTCTCTGCCTTCCAGTTAGTAACAACTGAATTTAATTGGTTTTGCAACAGGGTTTAGAAGTCATTGAAGCTCATTATTTGTATGGAGCTGACTATGATAACATTGAGATAGTAATTCATCCACAGTCCATAATACATTCAATGGTTGAAACACAGGTTTGACTCGTGATTCTGACTTGCTGACTGCTGTCAACCTTTCTGTTTGGGCTTTTTACCTTTTTGAAGTTGAAATTATGGAATTGAAGTGCCTATCCTGGAATTAGTTCTAACTATGTTTTCGTTTTCAGGATTCATCTGTTCTTGCACAATTGGGGTGGCCTGATATGCGTTTGCCAATCCTTTATACAATGTCATGGCCAGACAGAATTTACTGCTCGGAAATAACTTGGCCTCGTCTTGATCTTTGCAAGTAAGGAGTGGGTTTCCTTTCTCAAACAATGGCTTTAAATAGTTTGCATGTTTCTGACAGAAAAGTGCCATATGATTTTCTTTTAGTTCCCTAAATTCATCTACTCTTTTGATGTCTCATCTACGCTTGTTTTGGAAACCTTCAAAAGGGTTTCATTTTGAACATATCAACGTCCATTATCAGTTTAAACTAGGGAAGCTGTCGAGAACTTTACAAATAGAATGCAATTAGACCAACTTGAGACTGGTTGTAATAATCGAAGTCCTGAGGGTGCTATGTCTATACAGGGTGGCATCCCATAAGTTTGGTCTTATAAAAAAGTGAGGAAAATCCTATCTCTTTTCATCAATCAATTGCTAATCATCTTTTGTGATCAATGATGTCTTTTAATCATGTATGATTTCTTATGATCATGTACTATTTATTTCTTAATATTTCCAAGTTTCATATTGTTGTTCCGAACTATTTTAATTTTTCTGTTTTGTTTACATTACACTAGAAATAAATGCTTCTTCTAGGACTTTCAAACGATATTGATGACTGACTGAAACTCTTGGGGTTGATAGGACTCTTTTTGCCTAATATGGCTGATGCTGTTTTAGATTTACAAGAATGTAAAACACATAATTTGGATTTTTCTTGGTTATGGACTAATATGAAATGAATGGTGTAGGCTGGGTTCACTAACATTTAAAGCTCCCGACAATGTAAAATACCCCTCTATGGATCTTGCCTATGCTGCTGGACGTGCTGGAGGCACTATGACTGGAGTCCTCAGTGCAGCTAACGAGAAAGCTGTGGAGATGTTCATCAATGAGAAGTATGTATCTGCACCACATATGCACATCTAAAAAATGGAGAAGTTGCTGCATACTGATATAGCTTCTAAACATGAACAAGCAATCAGGCTTCGCTTAATTCAGCATCATAATTCTTAGTATTTTCAGGCTTCATAATTCTGTCCAGAAAGAAGCCGGGTAATCATGCATACTAACCAATCATTTCTGCTCCTTTTCAGGATTGGCTACCTGGATATATTCAAGGTTGTTGAGCTAACATGCGACAAGCACCAGGCAGAATTGGTATCCTCACCATCTCTGGAAGAAATTATTCATTATGACTTGTGGGCAAGAGATTATGCTGCCAATTTGCAACAATCTTCCGGTCTAAGTCCTGTTTTCGCCGCCTGATAAACATCTCTGTCATGGCATGGTAGCAAACACAGAACTGTTTGAGTTGAACAGACAGATTCTCTTCGTGCCAGAAAGGTTTGATGGCATCTTTCTATAGTTTTGTTTGGGTGACTGAACCTTATATATAGGTAGGTAGCCCTATCATGTGCATGTTGGTTGATAGCATAAAAATGCCATGTCTAGTACTTGGAGGAGCAAAAGAAGGTAATTGATTTATGAAGGGAGAAGTTGTAATAGGAGAAGAAAACAATGGAAATTGTAATTTTTTTGGAACAAAATATTTGTTTTCTCTCTTTTTGGAGCTCCTAAAAGATAAATTGTGTCTCTCGGCTTTAATCTTCATATAGTTTTTCTTTTGGAAAAGGGGGAGAAAATATTTTTTTAATTATTAAAAAATATGTGGAAGTAGGCATTTAGGTCACAGTGTTCTCAAGCATATCTTAAAGGACAATGGGAAGACAATCTCAAGGGGAACTGAGACACAGAGTTCTACCAAAAAAATATTTTGCTTTGTAAGATCCTCAAGTTACGTAACCAGCAGCCTCTGTTCTAAAAACTAACAAAATAAAAGAGAAATAAAAAGAGAAGGTTTAGAAGGGTCATTAGAGATTAAAAACACGTGTCTCTAGAATGATAAAGACTTTCTAACCTGCCTTTTGCCTTATCTACAGATTCTTCTATAAAATCTCCACTAGAACTTCTTAAGTTCCACCCCTTTCTCCTATTCCTTGTGCATGACAACAAGTTACGATATTGATATTCACACGACTTTATCAAGGGCTTCTCATTGGCAACTCCTTTGATGAACTTGATTTTCTTCTATTAAAAATCACCTATACAGAATTTGAAGAAAAAGGAGAGTTTTTCTTTAATCTTCATGTAGTTTTTCTTTTGAAAAAGGGGTAGAAAATATTTTTATTAATTATTAAAAAATGTGGAAGTTGGCGTTTAGGTTAGAGTATTCTCAAGCATATCTTAAAGCATAAAGGGAAGACAATCTCTAGGGAAACTGAGACAAAGAGTTCTACCAAAAATATTTGTAAACTTAAGGGATTGTTTAGTTCAGCTTCAATTTGTGGTTTTTTGTTGTGGTTATTGATTGTGGTTTGTAGTTGTTGTTTTTGGTTTGTAGCCCTGTTTGCTGTTTTTTGTTGTTGTTATCAGTTTTGGATTTTGGTTGTTGTTTTCTGTTGCTGTTGTGATGGTAAGTCTATGACATACAGATATTATAGGAACCGAAATATGACAGATATTATAGCAACTAAAATAAAGTCCGTATAATTCGTTTACGTTACGTCGGATGGTACATCATATATAACGCGTTTACAACAAATGCACTGATTAATAAT
>JAOXYD010000006.1:17758316-17774684 GCA_028565735.1 Pinacopodium congolense
ATAATATAATACATTTATAAACAATTTTGTAAATTTTATAAAATTTGAAAATTAATTTATAATTTTAAATAATTATCTAAAATGATACCAGTATTAACCGGTACCAGTACAGGACCGTTTTCGAGGTCAATTCAATACCAGTATCAATACGATATTTAATACACTGTTGTACATACTTTTAAGTAATTTATCTTTTAAAACAGTTAAAGCGATATTCTACACAATATGTGCTTGCCTTTCTGTAACTAGACAAGGAAAGGAAAATGAAATATGTGAGAAACATTAGACAATTGATTTGGTGTTATTATTTACAGGAGTTACTTTAAACCCAATGTCAGGTTCTAGGTTTATTCTCTATACCCCAGCTTTAATAAGTTTCTTTCAATTGGATTTTCTGAGTTGGAGTTACTCAAATTAAGACACCTATCTGTAAGATACCTATTCATGATTATGATTAAACGGATTGAAAATGAAATAAAAATAAAGAAGAAGATTCTTTGCATCTGTACCTAACTCAGAAATGCTTTTAAACTATTTGTCAAATATCATTGCATGGTCGAATAAAATCTTATCCTTTCCTAAACCAACTCTTTAATTCACTATAATTTATAATATTAATAACACAGTCAACTAGGAGATATCTTTTCCGATAATATGAAATACATATGGAATAATCCCAATATTCTAGAAAGACAAAACTATATCCACCGTTTACTCATCATAAGCTTCCTGCTATCTTTTTTACACCTAAATTTAAGTAACTAAATAATTAAACAAACATTAAAGAGACAAAAACACCCAAAAACTCCCAACATAAAATAGAATAACTAATTAAGATTAATTGCTAGAGAAAACCAAGTGCGGCCTGTACGGCAGAAAAGAGTGCCGTTTAACGTATATTTTCTCTTCCTGGTTATCTTTCTTACGATGACTCTTCGTCAAGAACAAGAACGCTTCTTTCCCTTCGCTATTGCTTCTAAACACTAAATCCCGAAGCTTCCACCGCTTCGACGACGATCCCGTTGACTTGCTTTTGTTGCACCTCTCAGGAGACCGATCCATCGCTTCCTTCTTTGGCGTCCACACGCAGTAGGTGCCAGGTGGTAGGCCGTCTAGATCGTCAGCCTCCGAAGAAGAGCAGGACGACGTTGTCTCACGTTCTTCGTCGAACAATTTCTTCAAGTTTGATCGCTTCGATTTAGTCGTTGACGTTCGGTTCGTGTTGCTTGTCGTTTTGGAGTTGTTGCCTTGCTCTTCTTCGTCCAATAATAAGTCCCTGTTGAACAACGGATACATCGGCCTTATCTGACCGTTGTAAAAAATCTCATCGGCTGAGATTGGAGACCCTCCGGCGTCTCTAGAAACCACCGCAAACTCAAACTCCTCCTCCTCTTCATCCTCCTTCCCCGTTCCCACCTCGTCGTTGCATGAGAAAACTCGGTTTTCGTCAGTATAGCGACGGCCTTCTTCGGCGAACTCTCGAACTACTCTGGCAGCAATGTCGGCGAGGTTCTCAGAAGAGTAGGAGTTAAAGCTCGGAGAGTGGATGATCGAGGAACCGGGCTTCATCGGGAAACGTATCGGCGTTCAGTTATCAGTCAATTGATTCTCTCGCTAAAAAAGAAAGAGACTTGAAGCGATAGAAAGAGAGGGAGAGGGAGAGGGAGAGGGAGAGAGAGAGAGCTGACTATAGGATAGTGTCTGACATACTATGATATAGAGATGGGAAATAAAATAGTGGTTGGCCTTGTAACAGTTACTTTAGTCCTATTGCATTAAGCGCTTTTATTACTGACAGATTAATGGATTCTTTCAATTAATGATATTTATGTTAATGGAATTGGCTTTGTTTTGTTTAGGTTCAATACTAATTATCTTATCTAGAAGACTTCTTAAAATAGTGTTATTGTTACTTTAAATTTGATTTAATCATTTTTATATGACATTTCTTGTTTTTTTTGGGGTATTAATGAAAATTTCTATAATCGGAAAAATCGAAAAAGAGAGGAAGTTCTTAGCATTTTTCACACTTAAAGGAAATATTGAATACATTTTGATTTTTTTTTTTTTTTGCATCTATAATTTTGGCAACTGCACCTAATATTCTAGGTATATGAAATGTCTTTTTATCAATTAAATATGACTTGGAATGTTCTTTGGTTACTATGTACAACTTCTTCTCCTCGTTCTGTAGAAATTTTGGAAGCGTAGCTTTACAAGTCCATGCGGGTTCCCTTGGCTACTTCCGAGATATATTTCTCCAGCAACTTGACATTCTGAGTGAAATTAGAACCATTTTTTCGACATATTCGTTGTATTTTCTATAAGTTGGAAAAAAAAAATTGATCAATTAATTGCCATTGACTACCTTAATGAACTGATACCAGCAAATACCATTGAAAATATTTTCAAAATAATACTAATGAAGTTTATGGCTTCGAAAGAATTTTCTTAAATTAAGTGGAAGAGTGGAAGTTTCTTAAAATCTATATTAAGTGTATTTTAATATATATATATGTATCATTTTATAAATTACTATATGTTTATTAATTTTAAATTGTTAAGTCATAAAATATTTATTAGATACATGTGATTTAAATCACTAAAATTTTTTCTTTATATATAATAACTAGACGAATGTTTTCTATAACTTTGAACGTGCCCAATGCCATTACAAGGAACTAAGAGTGGGACAACTATATCTCCACTGAATTATGCTTTTATTGTGGATAACTTCATTTTTAAGTTGATAGCAGCCAACAGCTCCGACGGCACTGAAGAGGCGGTGACCACCACTCCTAGGGGCGCGACTCGGATTAGGGCCTTCACATCTCTCTCCACCGTCACCCGTGACGTGTAGAGAGATGATGCATCGTATTCGTATGTTTCATTGTCAATAAAAGCGAAGGGCTTGTTTGTTTTTTATTTCAGTTTTTTTTGTTTTTGTTTTATTTTTAATATATAAAAATTAAATTAAATTAAATTAAAAATTAAAAATACATAAAAATTGATAAAAATACACACCCTGCTTCCCTGGGTTACTCCAGAATTTTCATGAGTTCTGATCATTATTAATACATTTATTCAGCAATTTGACAAAAAAAGATTAATTAATTGCTTTCCGCCCTTATTTAACGAAATTTACGTTAATATTAAACTTCTTAAATTAATTATTAATATTATCTTTTGATTAACTAAGGAGTGGAAAAGCAGATGAGAGACCCACATCAGAAGCATTATAAGAAAAAGGAAGTTTAATGTCTGGCCACCGAAGTTCGGTGATTTACTCATCCATTACTATATTTCATATTATCACCATAGAAAAATACTTTTGAGAAAAAGAAACAAAAAGCTGATTCGAGATTATTAATTTGACCGATTCAAGTGAGAAATACTTGTCTTGATACCTATCCACTAAATAATGGCTCAGGTTTAATTTTTTCTTGAAATTCTAGAAGAGGAAGATCAAAGTCTTTGTACAATAAACCTCCAGTAGAAAATCTGATGATATCTAGTTATTGTATAAAAATTGTCTTATTCAACGTGAACCTAATCTAGAGAGCTTAATTTGAAAGATAATTATCTCATAATTAGATATAATACCTAAGTTGTTATCGTTAATTCAAGTGGGAATCTTGCTTTCTTGGTAAGGATATTCAAAGAGTTACCTAAAGACAAATAAAGATAACAAAAAAGTTCTCCAAAAATTTCAAAGTCTACCACTAAAAAACACACTTTCCCTCTTTGTCCTCCACAAGACAGACAAAGGTAATTTAAATTTGTCCATTTTTATAACTTTGTTTCATTTACTTAATTTTAGTTTAGGGTCACCAAACTTTGAATTTGAATGCAGATTTGGTTCATCATCCGGCTTTGGAATATAGATTAATTAGATGCCGGCACTAGCCATCCTTGTTAAGTTCAAAACCTTAATTACATACATATCTTCCTTAAACCCTAATGACCACGTGATGTCTCTATCACAGTGATTAAGTTTAATAGTTTCATATAGTACAGAATTCTTTAACATATGACAAAACTGGAAAAAAAAAAGTTATGTTGAATTTAGTAAGTTAAGGTACGTGGAAGTAGGAATAGTAATGCGTGGGTTCATGAAAGAGCACCATAGACAAACATAAAAGAAGAGGGTAAGCCAATAGACAACTGAAAGATGACTATTAAGATTAATACTATTAATCTATATGCTAAAGAAATTGAATTTCCAAATATAAAATGTATAATATCTAAATTTTGACATCTAAAACTTTTTGCATGAATTTGTTTAAAAGATAAAACCGCTGTTTGTTTGAGAGAATGGTTATGACCAACTTGTTAATCTATATAGTATAGCAAATAATATTTTGTATTACGTTTTTTATTAATTGAATATATGATTTAAATTTTAATATTTATATGAAAATTTTATAAAAATTTCAATGTTTGATAGTATTTTCAAAAAATTTAATCTTTGTAAGACATTTTAAAAATATTTTAAAACTAACAGAAATTTAATTTTTCGTAGAGTTCCTGCTGTTGTGATAAATTTCATTTCTATTGACAAATTTTTAATAGATTTACTATATGAGCGACTTACATGAACTCCTACATATGGTTTAGAAAACTTTAAATCTCTAATTCAAACCTAAATTAGGATTTGCATAAGCTATTAATGTGATATAAGTTAAATAAAAATTATGATATTAACAATTATAAGTAGAACTCGACAAAAATTTGAATTTCTGTCAATTTTAAAATATTTTATAAACTTTAAAGCCTTTTTAAAATGATATCAAATATTAATTTTTTAAAAAATTTATGTATAAATGTTGAGATCTACAACATACCTTCAGCAATTTCTTTTTTAAACTATGATTCTATTACTAGTAAAAGAGAATATAATATTAGGGAGTAAGTTAGACAGATTGAAATTTGCAATATCTCAAATAATTTATCTAATCCATGACTGATACAACAGATATTATTTTAAATAATTCACTAGCAAATTCTTTTAGATAGTAAATTTCGTAGTCATTATTTTTTTTAGATATTAAGTAGACTGTTGGGAGTATATGATAATTTGTAAATCAAGTGTTATGGATAAGTTAGTTCATGAAATAATGATTTAAAATCAAGAAATAATTTTAATTCAATTTATATTAGAAACTCAATGTAAAACACCTTCAAATGATCATTCTCTAAATTATTAAAATAAAAACAACCATATGACTCTAACTTAAAGTTGAGATTTTTGAATTAATAAACAAATGAATCGTCATTGAATCACACTCGTCAGACATTATAAAATATTTTTGCTGAATGAATATATATATATATATATATGATAGTGATCGTACCAAATACATCCAATAAATATGTATTTATATATGATAGTGATCGTACCAAATAAATACAATAAATATGCATACTATTTTTCATACGGCATTGTAATAAGAAAATTAGCACTAAGCGTGAGTTAGTCAAATGAAGCAAAATCAACAGGGTTGGATGATGAAGTAAGCGGTGTGCAAGGCCTACGTTTGGTGGCTGTCGAAATCAACGCCATCGTCGGTGGGTGTATCTACTATCTAGAAATTCATCATATTATTTTCGTTTTCAAACGTTGGTGATGATGTCATAATGTTTAATTTCTTGATTTTAATTTGAAATTGGTAGTAATCGTGATTATTGGGTTGTGTCGGTCCCGGCTTTGATATTGTTTTACTTCACGTAAAATTTTTATTTCTGCCTGTGTCGGTAGTTGGGGTCCCTTTGCATCCTTTTGAATTCAAGAAAAAAGATTCTTTTTTCACCTTCCAAAACCTTTTTTAAGTTCCTCTTTACTAAAACCGTGTACCTAACCTACTTATAAGCAGTTTAATTACCACGTTCAAATTTCGGTTTTAATGATAATATGTCAAATTGAAAAGTTACATTATTCATCGAAGTTCTCTTCTCTTAAAAGAATATTTTTGAATTTTTAATAATAAAATTTGATTAATCATGATGAACATATATATATATATATTGTTAAAGAAGCAACCTCGATGATATTATACAGAAGACATGCATGTCGAACGAGGAAACGCGTCTGCTAAAGTAAAATTGTTGACTTGAAGTGTAAGGCCTCTTAATTGAGTGCAATCAAGGAGTGATTTGAGTAAGAAGCATCATAATTATTTATGTTGATCATTAATTTTGGAATCATTAGTATCATTATTAAAATATCTGTTATTGTGCTAATTATTTAATCATCAATAATCATGGTTCTTATCCGTCACTACTTGATAAATATTGGTTATCATATCCTTTTATTTTGTGAAAAAAGAAAAAAAACAGTAAAAAGCTTATAATTATTGTATTATACCTCGTGTTTTATCATGATATTGAACTAATTTTCACATTAATCAAATTAAACACAATGTAAACGTAAAGTTAAAACAAAAAAACTTGGAAATAGAACCTCCATTTTACAATTAAAGTACACATCCTATGGTTCATTTAGAGAGAATATTTAAGATATCCTTTTTTTTATTAGAGTTCAAATCATAATAAAAACAGTAATTTAACAATAAAATTAACACATTAATTTCAATTTATTGAATTACAACTTACAAAGCAGCATACTTCTCATAATACACTTGGGATATGTATATATAAACAATCAAGGTATTGCATTCTCTTCCTACAAAAACATAAAATCACAATAAATCTTTCTTAGGGAAGTAAGTATACACTTCCTAGTGTCTCCTGCTTTGTTTCTAGAGTGATCTCCTCAATCCTACCATTCCTCCTTAACAACTTGACCATAATTTGTTTTGACTATAGTTAATGCAATTGAGAATTCAAAATAACATATGGCTCTTTTTTGTAAGTCGAGTCTTCATTTACCTATTCACTCTACTGTAGGAGTACAGGAGAAGGATTAGAAATATATTTGCGAAGTGTGAAAATGCAAAACGCCGAGTGGACTTATGACATATTTGGGGGTAGTACCAATTAATATGGCATGCTTATAAATTTCTTTGTTATTTCATAAGGTCTAATGTACGTCAGAGACAACTTCTCTCTTTTTTCAAATCCCATTATATCCTTCATTGAAAATACCTTTGGGAATACAAAATCTCTGACTTAGATTTCCTCCTCCTTATGTTTTAGGTCTACATGGATCTTCTGTCTACTGAATGTTGTCTCCATTCTCTATTTGATCAGTTAAATCTTCTTTAATATGATTTTGATTAGTTTTGGATCCTCCACCAGCCTCTTGCCTACCTCTTCCTAACACATATTTGATTTGTAGTTTTGTCCGTACAATGTCTAGTAAGGTGCCATCTTAATACTAATATGAGGACTATTATTGTAGGTGAACTCAATCAAGAACAAATGCAAATCTCAACTACTAATAAATTCCATCATGCACATACTCGACATATCTTCTAAAATTTGAATTGTTTTCACATATTGCCATTAGTTTGAAGATGAAATGTCCTACTAAAGTCTAATCTAGTGCTCAAGGCCTCTTATAATTTCCTCTAAAGCTGAGACATCCTCGGTAAAAAACCTATCGATATAAGCACTGGATAGAGACCTATTATCTGCTTCATGTATACTTGTGTGAGTTTAAACATTGAATATGTAATTTTCATTAATAAGAAGTGGGTTGAGTTCATCAACCTATTTATGACCACTCAAATTGAATTATATTAACTTCTTGTATAGAGTAGGCCAATTATGAAATTCATTATGATCCTCTCTTATTTCCACTTAGGGATTGGTAGTGGTTGCAGCTCACTCGATGACCTCTTATGTTTCCCTTTTACTTCTTGATATGTTAAGCATCTAGAGACATATTTAACCATATGTTTTTTCATACCATCCCATTAATGCACTTTTTCTAAAATCTCCTCTTTTTATTGCCATCATACTTAAAGTGGGATGACTTAAACTCAAAGTAGGCTAACTCGAAGCAATTTAGGCTAGTGTTTATGGTAAGGTGTTACTGCATTGTGAAGTCTCTTTAAGCATACGTAAGTTCCATGCTTAAGTTATAGAGTAACCTAATTGCTCTAGTTTCAAGTTAATGGTTCATGTATTAGTAATTAACCTTTTATTAATAAACTTTTATCAATGTTTAAAAAATTCAATTGTATTAAATCAGTAAAAAGAGAGGTTTAAAATTTAATTATTATAAAATTAGTATAAAATTGATATAAAATGATAAGAATTAAGAATGAAAAATAAAAATATAATATAGAAATAAAATATGTCATTTTAATCAAAATAAAATATGAATATATATTAATAATAAATTAATTAATACTAATTATAACTAAAATTAAATATAATATGAACATTTTAAAAAAGGATGCATTTTTCATTACAATGTTAACTTGGAAAATGTATATAAGATGTGAAATATACTAACAATAATTTGACATTTTAATTTATTAGTTTGTAAAGACAAAATGAAGTAATCTAGTTATTATCAAGTTGTTTACAAAATATTTTTTAACTAGAAAGCATAAAACCTTTTTTCCCTTAAAAATATAAACCTATAAGGTAAATTAAATTGAAAGATTTTCCTTTTTGATGTAATATTGAATTTCATTAAAGTAAATAAGGAAAATGTATAAAAAAAATATTTTCCTTCTCTGTATAATGTCAATTCTTCTTATGTACAATCGACATTATCTATTTCACTACACCACACCAAAGAGAGAAAATAGCAATAATAGTCCCCCTTGTATTGTAATAGATCTTTCCCTGTATTGTTTCCTCCTCTGTATAATGACGATTCTTCTTCTATACTATGGCATCAATAGTTTCTATAAAAAACCTCTCTCATATGAAATATAGGAAATGACAACAAACACTTACAAAATATGAAAAGAAAGCCCACATCAAAAATAGAAAATTGAGGAGATCAAACAATCATACAGAACAGCCATACACTAGATATAAGTTAATTGTGAAAAAGAGTAGAAAATAGATGAATATACCTAAACTCACCAATCACACCAGCTGCAAATCTTGATCAAGTGGGAATAAGAAAATAATAGTCTTTAAAACCCATAAACGATTGCCAAAGGGAAGAAAAAAGAGAAGTGTCTAGATTTTCATATACATAACACTAGTTAAAACCCTCATTCAATAGGTTTCTTTTTAATTAAAACTAGAGTTTACTTAAGGAAAATCCACAATAAACTCCCTCTCTGAGTCACTTAGAGACCTCTCTTTTTCAAGTTCAAGTAACTTAGAGTTCAGATCATTACATATCTAAAGATACCTTACATCAATATGTTTAAATCTACCTTAAAAAGTATGATTCTCATCAAGATGAATAACACTCTGACCAAAATTGACTTATAAATACAAGATTACGATCGTAAATAAGGGACTCAGAGAGACCATAAAGAAGAAAAATATGCTTAAAGAATGTGGAGCTACGCTTGTTGTAATGTAGGGATGAGCAATAGGAATAAAATGCAATGTTTAAAGAATTGAACTAGACTGACCAGTTCAATCCAGTTGAACCAAAATCGATCGATTAACTAATTTGATTTTGTATAAAGGTTGTGAAGCATTATAAATGGTTAATTTAATCGATTGTCAATCAACCGGTCAAATTATGTTTGCTTTGGATCTTCTTCCTTCTCATCCTCTTTTGATTTCTCTCTGCCATCCACGCTTTCTTTCTATCTCTCCATTATCTCTAACCATTGTTTGATGTTTATAGATGGTAGCTCAGCAAGCTCGAATGATAGCTAAGAATTGGTAACATTGATTCAGTGAAGTCACAATTTTTTAAAATGAGTGGCTTGAATTGACTTCCTAAGATTTTAAGAAGATAAAGAATACTTAATGCCTCATTGTTAGCTCTTATGAAATTATCAATTAATGACATCTCATCATTGGAAACTATTACTTTAGGTAAGATAGATTAAAGAATTAGGAGATAGAAAAAGAGAGAAAGTGGGAGAGAGACTGGTTCTGGATGTGTGTGGGTGAAGGTGAGAGAGTGATAATAACAAGAGAGAAAAGGAGTTAATTAGATGGCCGAGCAACAATGTGCCATTCGTGGCCACACTTATACAAAATAGGGGGCATTTTAGTCAATGTAATGGTAAAATGACTAAAACATTCCTTGTTTTATACAAGTAGTCGCCATAGATGGCCATAATTAGCCGACCATCTAATTTTCTCCTTTTGAAAAGAACTTGAAATGTATGAGAAAGTAATAGTGATGGGAGGGAGAGAAAATTTTTTGAAATGCTTTGGGAAGGTAAACTACCTAATTATATTGCACTCATTGATTATTATTAGTAAGTATTTTAACTTGGTTTTTAAATAATAATTAAGGTTTTTTATTAATTATTACAAATATAAATTTTAATAAATAAAAATTAAATTATTTTATAACCAATTTTAATTATACGTTATTTACTTTTAATTTATTGTTATTATAATAAATCGTCGCTAAAAAATTTACGTATTTAATAATTTTTAATTTTTAATTATATATATTTCATTTAGTTAAAATTTTAATTTATAATATATCAATATTTAATTACTTAATATTTATTTTTCTTTATTTTCATGTAATAATTTAAATAATTTTGAGATTGAATAAAAATAGTTTTTATATCATAATTTTTTTTACAATTTATAATATTTAGCTTATTTTACAAATTTACTTGATAATTTATTAACAAAAATGTGACATAACTTTTTAAAAAATATAATTTTAATTATCACTCTTATTTTAGGTTTTTATATTAAATTCAATTTTGATTAAAATTATAACACACCCAAATCTCACCAATATACAAATTCTTTTAAAGAATATAGGCTACTAATAATATAAAAAATGAGAGTAATCCATAACAAATCTTTATCGTCTAAAAAATCATCAACGACCTCCATTAGAGCATGTCAGACACATGTTATTTATGTGCTTGTGGAGTTATTAAAACCTAGTGTTGTCTGAGTGAGTAGGAAGCGCCTATCAAGTAAATCTTTCTTTAAAAAATTGAGTCATTTCCTTCTCGTTGCCCACCTTTTCGTTAAATGTTAGGGCAAGCCCTAAGAAAAAAAAATCTAGGTTGGCTCCTGAATCCATTTTGATTGGTATTGCCTAAATTTGAGTAGGAACATACAAAGGTTGGAGAAGGCTTACCAGATGTAAATTCTCCACGTTTTTTAGTTAACAAATTTGATAACTAGTAATGAAGTCTTTGACTAAATGCTTCATGCCGCTCTAATAAAAATTAACTTTAAATCATTTCAAAGTTTTCTTAACGCTCTCATGGGTTTAGTCAATGTTTTAAAAATTGGATTAGATATTGAATTAGTAAAAAAAAAAAGATTTAAAGGTTAGAAGTTCAATTGATATTCAATTATTATAAAACCGGTATAGAATTGGTATTGGAATATGACAACTATTCAAAGTCCAAACTCCTAAAAAATGGGTACTTATATTCAAATAAATTTTAGAGATAAAATGTACAATTTAAATCACTTGCAAGTTCTTAATATTATGTTGAAATATAATATCACACACATTCTCAAAACATGATCAAAATATCAAATTAAGAATTCTTAAAGATTGTTATTAGTGGCATGTTCTACATAATAATTATTTATAGACAAATAATAATTTTCTAAATTAAGGAACATTTAAGATGATGAATAATATTTAAATTTTCAATATAAATTTTTTTAATATTTTTATATTTTTGAGTTTAATCTTAAAATAAAATTTTACATGTATTTCAATAATAATATTTCTTCAACTAAGAAAGCTCTCCTAGAAGTGAGACCAAATTTGAATTAAGATTATGAGCTAGATTCGTATAAATGAATTTATATTTAAATTTTTTTTTAATATTAGTATAGATTTAACAATTATTGAACAACAATTTTGATGTTATAGGTTTCAAAATTGTAATTTTATGTATTTATATTACTTTGATCTTTGTAATATATGTTTATTTTGATTTTGATTTAATTTTTATCATTTCATAATATTTGAGTTTACTTCATGAATTTATACTTGATATTAAAAAAGAAGAAGAATATGAGGTCATGCCATATAAATTGGACACAATACCATTTGTAACTAAGATTGGATGGTCAGGATTTCTAAATTCTAATCCAATGGTCACAAATGTTCCAAAGTAAAGCTATTTCTGGAACTTATCTTATATGCATTTATTTTTTTCAGTGACAAAAAAAAGCTAACAACTTAAGTGAAGGCAACTAATCTAGAGACCTTTCCCATTTATTATGGACTTTGGACTTCTTGTTAGTGACTTGAGCTTTTACCATCAAAGCTTCTTCATCACCCAACACCCACTATTTAGTGACTTTATTGCAACCAATAATTTTGCTGCTCTCTAGCAGTTGGTTTACCATCAAAACTTTGTAAGGGTGCGACGACACCACTATAAAACAACTAAAGATCAGAGTTTCGGTGGTGAGCAACCTCGTCCTCCTCTCCTGCATTAGTCTCTACCCTATGCTTATGCACAATGGTGGCTTAGAGATCAAACCCTAGCTTAAGCTTTTGTAAATTAGGTTGTGTTTGAAGTAAAACAGGTCTGACTGGTTGGTTGATAACCGGTTAAATCGGTTGGTTTTCATATAATCGGCCAATTTACAAATCCGAATCGATTAACTGATTACTTTAAGATAAATCAGGTTGAATCAATCAATCAGATTTAGTTTAGTTTTGAATTATATTACTAATGAAGAAATGATAGGGCAATTAGGGGGTAAATGAATTCTATTTTGAAACATTAGTAGAATGTCTTAGATGCTCCGTTCATCATGCATCCAACCTTCCTTGATTTTTCGGTACAACTATTGCTGCAGGAATTTTAGGTTATAATGATCGATTTTTATAATAAAAGGCCTCTTTTATAAGGTCGCCAAGGTTATGCCGCCTTGGCCAAACCAATAAGTTCATGTTTATAAGTATACAAAAAAAAAAAACCAATGGGATGGCTTTTTTTTGTTGCAAGATAGCTCCTATGCCATTTCAATAATGTTTGTGGGTAGTACTTGAAGAGGAAGGTATTATGCCTTCCTCTTCTAAGCAACATAATCCCAATTCTTGAAGACCTATATTCACTTAGCCCTTTTCAACTTCTATTGAGTAAGTCCTTTTTTTTTCTAGGTTTTTTTTTGGTAGTTTTTATGCTTTCTTTCTTTCTTGAGTCTTAAATCTTTTTGTAAAGATAAAGAACAAAAAGACTGATGAAATATAGTGAAAAGGGTTAATGTTATTTTAGAATCTAATAACATACGTGTAGGTTATAAGCTAAAGTGTCCCATTTGTTTGGTTCAGTTCTTTCTTTCTGGTGTCGATTTGGTTTTCACTTCGTATGTCTCCTAATCCACCACAAGCTATACTAGGTATACCAAGAAAAATGTTCAAAGTAGGGCAAATTTAGGCTTGCTTTGGTTGTATGACCTTTGAATGGTCTGATCGAAGGACAACTCTTGACGGGTTACTAATAGGCTAGTAATCGCCAACTTAATTGGCTAATTTGATATGATACTATTCATGATATTATATGTTAAGGTAATCTAAATGGAATTAGGCTCTTTTGACATTAGGTTAAGTGAACTTTAAAATTTTCAATATTAATCTTGTTAGTTATAAAACAATTATTAAATT
Organism: Pinacopodium congolense; assembly: GCA_028565735.1. Classification (NCBI taxonomy): domain Eukaryota; kingdom Viridiplantae; phylum Streptophyta; class Magnoliopsida; order Malpighiales; family Erythroxylaceae; genus Pinacopodium; species Pinacopodium congolense. Next base: position 17,771,995 of record JAOXYD010000006.1, read on the forward strand.
AAACTCTAATGAAACTCCGTGGAGATTTTTTTTAACCTAATCCATTTCATATTTCTATTTCTTTCTCTCTTTCGCCAAAGAAAAATAATGATATATTCAATGTCAAAGACTTTAGAATTACTGATCTTCCATTAGGCTGCCATGATTCAAGTTTTGTCTTAATTCAATTTATGATTATTGGATATATAGTGCAACTATATATAAACTGGAACATCTAATACAACTGGCTCTAAATGGCATGTTTGCAGATATGATCTTCCATTCTCAATGTCATCATGTTAGATTCTTTCTAAGAGTTAATATGATAACAAACTTAGTGCTACTTATATGTAATATTCATACATCAAATTTACCAATTGTTTTGTTATATACTTTTATCTAATAATTTCTTAAGGCTGTAGTAGTGAGATTTCTATGTTCTCATAACTGATCTATTCTAATATATATTTTTAGTGAATGACTCAGATAATTTTGAGTTTGATGATGCTAGTATGTGGTTTTTCTTCTGTAAGAGGTAAATTAGTATAAACTTAACTGAAGATGGGTACTACTAGGTCTTCGTGGAATGTGAGTTAAGTTTGATGATGATATAATTATCAATTTTGTTCAGATGCTAAGATTTATCGTGGAGAGCCTCTGGATGGTCAAGAAACTAATTGGATTTTGGAAGATATCCACATCAACCCCGAAACGATTGTTAGCCATGGCAACTGTTAGATCCTTAAACTTTGGAGCACTTCTCAGCGACCTTCTAAAAACACCTTAGGGGAAAGGTTAGCTAGATCACATGCATGAGGGAGGCATGCAAAAACACTGAGGAAAACGTGGGTGAGTGAGATCAGACTTGGTGAAAAATTTGGTAAAGTCTCGGACTTTGTAGGGATTGACTTGTCCTGCGCTCAGATGAACGGGCCACGACTAGTGGGCTTGTTGTGGGTAAACATTGGATTGGGTCAGTGTGCTATGCGGGCTTCGGCAAAGATAGAGATCATGGGGAGATCTTGGATGATGTGTTAACACAAAGAGTTAGAGTTACAGTGGGACTCAACATCTGAAGATAGTAGAGATCTTCCGGGTTACGGATGTTAGTTTCCCAGTCAAATGTTAACTCTAGTCTTTCAATTGTAATATGATTATATCTTATTAGTCAGAGTCCTATTTGGATGGGGGTGTCATCCAATAGATAGACGTGATCTTTAGCATGATTTTAGGAAGTGTAGTTCAGTTAGGGTTCATATTATAACTTGGCTTGCAAGTCAGAGGGCCTATATATAGCTCATTCGAACCTTGCTCTACTCATTCAATCAGAGAGAGCTTCCTTGTATTCTTTTGAGGGAAAAGTAATATAAAGGTTGGTAGTTTTATCGTATCTCTAGTTTTCATTGTTGCCTACTTTATTTCCTTATTTGCTTTATTTCATTCTTACTTCGAGTGTGTGAGCAAAACACTACGAGGGTTGTTGAGGGCTGAACCTTACTTAAACAGATCTAAGTGAGATTGCCGTGTAAGAGTGTTGGTGTTAGACTTCGGTGAAAGTTCGAATTCCAAGGAGACCTTTGTATCAACTGGTATCAAAGCCTTACTTCGATATGGTGGGAGGCAACAATCTAACGGAACGAGTGTCTAGGGTGGAAGCACTCATTAGATCGATTCTTTTAGGAGAGAAAGAGGTTGCATCCTATTATTCACGATTCGAGGAGATGGAGGATCAGATTCGACAGTTACAACAACATATTTCAGATTTGTTAAAGGCATGTGAGGAGGCCCAATTCGAAATTACTATCTTAAGACGTGCTGTTGCATCACAAGAAGTTGGTTGAGTAGAAAGCTCTACATATCAATTTCCATCAGTGAAGTTGCGTGAACTGAAGGTGTTCGAGGGCATGTGGGATACCAAGGTGTTGGAGAATTTCTTGTAGGATATGAATCAGTACTTTGCAGCTACTAGGGTACCCAATACTGAGAAGGTCAATGTGACGACCATGTACTTGGATGTGGATGCCAAGCTCTGGTGGAGAATGAGGACCTATGTTGAGATCAATGTGGGTAGAACTCCCGTGGACATATGGGAGAAGATGAAGAAGTTAAAGGATTAATTCCTTCCATTAAACACTTCTTGGCTTGTGAGGGATGCCTTGAATAAATTGAAGTAAGATGGATCGGTAAGAGATTATGTTAAGTCATTTAGTTCTCTAATGCTTGATATTGACAACATGTCAGAAGAGGACAAACTTTTCAACTTTCTATTTGGGTTATAATTATCGGCACAAGTGGAATTGTTGAAGTAAAATGTGAAAGATGTGGTCGATGTAATCGCGACTGCAGATGCCTTGGTGAATTTTTGAATGTCAAAAAACTCTAAGGCTAACTCCTCTAATTATTTAAAGGGAAAAGGCCACACCTAGCTAGAGAAGACCGAGGGGAAATATAAGAAAGACTTTAAGAAGGGGGATTTCAAAGGCAAGGGCAAGCAAAATGATAGCTCGAAGAACGGGGAGACGTCCTCGAAGAAGGGCAAGATTTTTTATTACTTGTGGGCAATCTAAATTTTGCAAAAGAATGTTTGAAGAAGGAGAAGCTGAATGCCCTGATAGTGAAAGAAGACGGTGAATCTTTGGAAGATGCGGTACTAAATTTGATCACCTTGTTGAATGCAGTTAGTAGTGAATCAATTCCTTTTGATAGGCTAA
>JAOXYD010000006.1:17774784-17800352 GCA_028565735.1 Pinacopodium congolense
ATAATAATAATAATAATAATAATAATAATAATAATAATAATAATAAGGATAAGGATAAGGATAAGAATATTTTAGTCTTTTTGTTTGTTATTTCTTTGTCATTTCAAGTTTATATTTTCAAATTAAACACTGGCATAGAAATTTTTTAGTAGTAAACCAATCAAAGTAATACCTATTTCATTCTATTCCTCATCTATTCTATTTTTAAGAATAACTATTCCATTCCTTATCTATTACAGTCTTTAAACCAAATATACCATTAAAATTTAACCTATTTTCAAAAAGAAAATAGACATATTTATTGTTTTCTTGCCTCATATTCTGATAGGTAAAAGATCTACTTTACCTTTTAATATTTTGAAAAAATTTAATTTATTCCTCAACATTTGTTAGTATCTTACGTTGCTCCTTAACGTTTATAAAAAGATATAATTTATCTCATAAATAATAATTCTATTGATTTCCGTTAGTCAACTGTTTGGTCTTTCTACATGACATGCTGATGTAGCGAAACGAGACCCACATTATATGCTGACATAGACAAAAAAAATAAAGCTAAACCCCACTGGCTCAGCCTAACCCAGCTTACCCCAAAGCTAGCCCTACCCAACTAAAACTCATTCCAAATTCAATCCATAACTCGGCCCAAAACCCATAGATCCAAATGCCTAAATGAAAATTTCTGTCCCTGATGCATTAGGCCTCCTATAGTAGTAAAAAATACATCGAAAGAACAGAGTTTAGGGTCTGTCGCACGGGAGTAATCTAATTTGGGGATTTTCATTTAGGGATTTGGATATATGGGTTTTGGGCCGAGTTATGAACTGACTTTGGACATGTTTGAGTTGGCAGGGCCAATTTTGGGCTAAGTTGACTTGGATCTGATTTTATTTTTTGTCCACATCAGCACAGTTATGTTAACATATTATGTAAACGTAATTAATAGTTGATTTAACAAAAAGTTAATATAATTATTATTTAAAGGACAATTTATACTTTTTAAAAAATATTAAGAGGTTAATATACTAAAAAAGCAGGAAGTAAATTAAAATGTTTAAAAAACGTTAAAAAATAAAATAGATTTTTTGCTGTTATAATACATATTATAATTAAAAAATAATATTAAAATAATCTTAAAACAGTTCATTTAATCTGGTGACAAATGGACTTAAACCATACTAGTTAGTAATTGGAGAAGGCATTAACTTGGGCATTAAGTTTTATATAAAATTCGTTTTTCTTTTTGAGAAAGCAGTTGTTGGACCTACCTAACCTTATTATATATATAATGTATCAATGAAAACGGAAAGAGAGAAGAATAAAGTAATTAAGAAGATCGTCGGGGGAGAAGCCACTTAATCCACTTTCTCATTCATTTTCTATATGAAACTATTGGCATCAAAAGTCACATCATCCTCATCCAACCATTGCTGACAGTGACAATTTCCACTTGCACAATAATTGTCTGATCTCAGAGAAAAGAAAATTTCTATGGAATACCTATAATTCGATCCATCAAGTTGACCGCTTGGCTCCATATATGCAAAGTTCATCTCAACCATAATGCCCCGAACAGTGCTTTTCTATTCCCGACTTACATTTCCCATGATTGTTGGCTGAATGCTTGTGCCACTTACGTTGCCGTGCTGGAAAAAATCAACAAAAAAGTCACGCGTGATGTACGATAATGACTATGTACATATGAAAAATGAGTGAAAACTGAAAATCACGAGTATTTGAGGTATAGGAAACTGGCATTATTCCCCATGCTTCTTTCTGAGTGTTTTTACGTGCGTAATTGCAAACAATTCTTTTAAGATGCTTGAGCAATCATGCACCAAACAAAAGATATATGGAAAGTCTGGGTGAATGACTACAGGCTTTACTCCTGTATTAGATTAAATGAAGCACATTGCCCATGGCATCAGTATAATCAAACCATTGGCAAGGAAACCAAGATTCTTCCTCAATTGCTTAAGAAGAATCTCATTCCATGTACCAATAGAATAAAGGAACTACAATATTTCTAAAGTTGTAGAACCTGAAAACTAAGCATCTAAACAAGGGAGGCATACGTATTTTCTAACACCTGTATATTCCTAGCACAGTTGGAAATAAAAAGGTGATGGTAAAATAGAAGGAATAAAAAAAAAAAACCCAAAATTTGGTTTAACCAGAGACAACTTCTTTCAATGATTCGTTTACTGGCTCCACTGAGTTATGGGTCTCAAAAGCAAATTCCCCACGAAGCATGTATATCATGGTTCTTTAATAAATAGTATCTCCTGGCAACTTCAAAGGCCCCAAAGGAAACACAGCAAGACTTAACACGCAAGTATAATTTTATATGCTCGCAGAGAACTTGGAAAAGAATCCGTAAGAAAAATCAGGCCCAAAATCTGATAAGAAGATTTTAGTCCTATTCCGTGATTTACAAAATCAAAGTCAAATACTCAACCAGATCAATTATGATCGAATAAAATATGCAGAAAGGGTATTCCAATTTCTTGAAAGCAAGGATGATAAGGAGGACTGTTCGATTAGAGGAACAGGTCATACCTTGCTTGCAAATGACTTGATGACTGCAATCAAAAGCCTGTCTCCTACTATTTGCCTAAGACGCCTTATTAGTTCTTCTCTTGAAATCTTCTTCTCCTGGAGAGTAAGTACGAACTTGATGATACAGGGCCATATAAACATTGCAGTAACACGCTCTTTAATGGATTAACCACGAAATAAACTCTTATCACTTACTCTCTGGTCACTATAATGCTTCGCAATCAACTGTATAGTAGTAGGCGGCAAAAACTTCGAAAGTGCATCAATAAGAAATTGTAAAGGCATCCAAGGTGAGGATGGTTTCTTCAAAGATTGATGGACTCTAAAATACCCTGCATGATCAAATAACCAACACCTTGAATCATAAAAATAAATCTTCAAAAGGTCTACAACTAAACTCCATTAAAGAAAACACTGCATGATTTACCAACCTCTCAAGGAAGGAGGAGCCTTGAAACTTATCACAAACTCAGGCAAAATATGAGTGTTTATGTGAGTGCTCCACACAATATACTTCTTAGGATCAGACGAACTGTCCACTCCTGAATCGAACTCCTCAGAACTCGGATGACACTGATCAGAACCGGGATTAACAACTTCTGCCTTCCCCAAAATTACACGGCAAAGCAGTAAGTGTCGGAGACCATCTTCACCAACCTTCACGTTCTTGACACTGCACATAGAAGCACATCCATCTATTAACAGAAAATCAACAAAGAACCCAGAAAACAGAGCAAGCGAAACAAGAAAAGAGAAGATCCAACATAGCACTTGCTTTGCTTTACCATTCCAGAGGACAATTGTCTGGTGAAAGATAGATTCCACACCCATATAATCCATTATTATCAATCGACTGGGGACCAAAACCGTGCTTCAAAATCTGACATATCGCATTCCTCGTGTTACCATACCAAGCGTATTTAACATTTGCATTGTCGCCGTTCTTTCTTTCAATTGCTTTAGCAAAAATCTGAAAAGACTGAACCCTTGCTTGACTCACCGCATCAGAGTAAAAATTCCGATGGATAGCGGCAACTTTGGTTTTCGTGCCGAGCAATCCAAGAGATGAGAGGAACTTTCCCTTGATAAGATCATAAGCTCGATCCCCTTCACAAAGTCGAACCAATCCACCACCGAAATCTTGAAGATGACCGGAATCGCCACTTGAAGTGCAACTTTCGCAGTCGGAAACAATCGAATCTGGGTTTTGGCCGGTATCTAGACCTGAACTTAGGCTGCGTGTATCCTTGTTATCTAGCGAGATATTTGGCAAGTTATCGGAAGTGAACTCATCTATGAGACAATTGGCATTTCCTAGTTGAATCCGAGAGTAATTCATGATCGAAACCGCAAACTCAAAAAAACTATATGCAGTTGCGTGATTAGACAGAAAAAAAAAAGAAGTGTTAAGAGAGAAATGAATTATGAACAGAACTAAAAGGACATTGTGATAAAGAAGAGCAGTAAACAGAACATTGTGATAAAAGGGAAGGTGCTTCGGACGTACGAGTATTTGGCTTAACATGGAGAAATGGGGATGAAGGCATTGTAATATATAAAACGTAATGGAACCGACTGGTGAAAGTAAGGCGGTTGGTGGGCGCGGCTAACCGTTTTTAATAGCCTATAGTTTTGGGATTCTTTTCTTAAGACTCTTGAACAGTACGTTAGCCCATGGTAACTTGATGACCTTAGTTAGTTACTGTTTTTAGAGCGGTTTCTGCCTTAGCCTTCAAGTAAGGCCCGCACCATGTTCGTGCTTTACTCTAGATGATTGCAGCGACAAAAATTTCTCCTGCTGGTTTCACATGAATTTTGGGTGCCATGCGTTTATGATTTCAGCTTTTGTTTTTCAATAACAAAAGAAACAATTTTGTTGATCACAGTTTGAGAACATCAAACTTAGTTCTGGGTGATGGGGTCAAGTACGTACTAATTATCTTTAAGAAAAAAATAAAAAGAAAGAAAACGAAAACTCACCTAGGGAAACAAAGTAAGGCAATACCGTGGCTAACACGTGACCTTGCATTTGAGGAATTTGTGGCGGTTTCCATATACGGAAGGGATGATTAAACTTGAAAGATGTACTCTGGGCGGTTTTGTCACGTGATATCCATATAGCATGATGCCAACGAAACTGCTAACTATATTAAATTATGGGCCAAGATCCACCGACTGGCCAGCTTGGGACACCCATTTCATCGGGATGGCTCAAGATCATTTTGTTTTTTTTTTATATATAAAATTATTATTATTCAACAACGGCTTTTTACATACGCAATAAATAAGAATGAGAAAGCAATAGAAATAGTTTTCCTAATAATAGAAAATTTGTGGTACTCCCTAGCTGTTCCTTGGAAATAAAGAAAGTCTCCTTTCACAAGTAGCGTTCAGATTATAAACCTTTTATTTAATTCGCTTACTTGGATGTCCTTATATTTTTTGATCAATAATTAAAAAGTCACGTAGAATATTAGGAAAAAATGACGATAAACATCCCAAAATGAGTTGATAATGACGGCCTTTGTCATGTCACACTAGGAATGTTACAAATTGATTACGTGATGGCTACGCACTTGTCAAACTTTATCGTCGTATGCCACGTGTGAATGGGAACAGTAGCCTAACCATACAGGCACGACTCCTACCACGCAAGCACCAATCCGATGGGTTTTGCTGTAGCCTTCAAGGATTATTTCGAGTGCCCACGTTACAACATACACTGTATACCATCTTCAAAGTCACTAATGGATACATTAAAAAGCCCTGGTCCCCTGGAAGGTCGGTGCACGCAAATGTTATACTTTTAACTTGGGATACTTTACCCATTCGTCAAGGAGAGTTCCTTATACATTTAAACCTATACACACCTGCACCCGTAAAAATAGTAAAGGTGGCATCAGCCGTAACCACCGTCTCGGAAAGGAATATAGAAGAAACAACTATATACATTTACAACTTGTGCCAGCTGCAACCCAAATATGGCCTCATTTGAGATTACAAGGAGATTGAGAAAATGAAACGCCGCCTGTACAAAATAATTGGGTGCTGTTTTGGGACAAGTCGTAAGAGAGTTCCATTTACAGCCAGGGTCCCCAACCAGGAAACATTTGACATAAGCGCTCGGGATCAACTGCATCTTGTACAAGTTGTTGAACCTACAAAAAGCAGAGCCAGTGGTAAAGAGTGTTGTTCTTTAGGGCTCTTTATAGCCTTTCTATTTATTTCATTTCTCCATGATTTTTACCTGTCCATGTACGCTCCTCAATTCACCTTCTTCATATCCATCGAGTTTCTGCTTGACCCGCATCAGCGCACGCGCAGCATCTTTGTTTCCTTCGTACCCATCTTGTGAGTCTTCCAAGCTTGCATCCATATCATCATCTGTTTCCTGTTAAAGAGAGGGGACAACTGTGTTGTTAGAAATCAAGACCATAAAAGGGGCATGGTGCGACCGTGCTCTGGTTGAGGCCAATCCTGAAGAAAATCTGAAGGATAACGGGTTTACGGGATTGTGAAATGTAAACCGCCCAACCAATACATTTTTCACCGGAAAATTCAAGGGTGTCAGACCTAGGTAATTGAGCAGATATACGTTGGCACAGGAACTCACTTGCATCAACTTCTACAGTCACTGTTGTATGGGATGATCAAGATACATCTATATGATTTTAACCGCGCATGCTTATTACTAGAAGACGGGCTTAAAACATTGAGAATACCTTCTGGCGCTGCAAAGCTTTTAGAGGTGATAGAGCCCATTTATACAGGGGGTCATGGATAAACACCTGCAGAAAATTCCCACATTTAATCAAGAAATAATAAATAAGGATAAAGTTACACTCAAATGTTACGGTGCGGTTGATATACTTCTACAATAGTGAGTAGTGCCTCCTTATTTGTTCGCATAACAGAGAGCGTCTCTTCACAGCATCTTCTGAAAACCCCTTCAACTCCAGTTACCCCCATGCCATCAATGATGTCTCTCGTCAATCTGAAGGGCACCTACCAAAGTTGATTCAAAGGAAACATTAAAGAAATGAGTAACAATCTAGATAAAACTTAAAACACCATTATTTCAAATATACAAACCCGCTCTGGCGTCTTGAGCATCAAGCCTTGTTCAAAAGCAACACCAAGGTCTATGTGAACAACTTCTGCAGAAGCTTGATCAATTAAAATATTCATGGAATGTCTGTCTCCAAGCCCAACAATATAGCCCACCTGAAGGTTTAATCAAATTTATTCAAATACTGCCAAACAGAAATAGAACTGACATCCAAGGGGCTTCATTATGAAAGAAAGGGCAGCTTAAACCAGTAACATGAACAAGAAGCAATTCTATTTTTTATGAGTAAGCTACTAATTCTCGCTGGTGACTGAAGAAAAAATACGTTATAATTAATAAATAAAAAAAGCTAGAAGAATCTCATTTTTTAATCTTCAGGTAAAAGGGTCAATCTCATAGCAAGATTGCAACACCTACCATGGAGCTTGCAGCCACGCTACGTGTATATGCAAGTCTTTTCTCAAACCAGTCTGCTGGTTGCAAAAATCTTTCTAGGAAAAAGTGATGCATGACAGGCCTGCACGAGGTGTCAATTGTTTTGAGAATTTGAAAAAGGTTGACGCTGGAGTTACTGAAACTCGGAAGAAAATTATACCTGAAGTTCTCACAAACTTCAAGGAATGCTTTGCGCTTATCTTTTGCCTATAAAAATTGGAAAGACGGATTGAATAAGAGCTTTCCCCAAGGGGAAAAATTACAAATAAATGCCAGAAGAGTGTACCAAGTAAACAATAGTCATCCTCTTCAGTAGCGGTAACAATAAGAAATTAGTTAGATCATATATGAATGTCTGCAGACATTGTTAAAACACAACACCGTATTGAAAAACACCACATTGCATGAAAAAAAGAAGTTAAGGTGAATAATTACTGACTGTGTGAAAGCATTTCTAGAATTTACTCATGTAGAACTCATACTCCTTTAAAAGATAATTAAGTTGTTTTAACATCTTTTTGTCTCACTAATTGTATGATGTGCATAAGGTGCAGGGATTGATTCCTATAGCAATCTTTACCTGCAGCCAGTAGGGCTTTTCACAGCCAAGCTTTTTATAAAAGTACCTTCCAAGATACTTCCAGGTTTAAACAAGAAAACAATCTACAAGCATTTTCTTCACATCTTGCAATTTTATTGGTGTAGAAAAAGTACTTTAAGCCTCAAACCAAGTACAAGAGCCATAGGCTGGATTTAGTAACAGTAGAAGGTGAGTGGCACTTACATTTAACAAATGCTCGCGACATTTGAGAAATGACCAGTCTCCCACTCCGTAACGACCATGGGCACCACCATTTCTCATGCTGAGAATTTAATAAATGAAATAATCATTCAAATGTCTGAAAAATCAAGGGCAACAAAATCATAACCTTGCACTGAAGAGATTTAACTAACCTTCCTATAAGATACTCCCCAAGAGGAAGAGTGCCATTAACCCATTCAAGAACACCCGCACTTGGAGTAAATGGAACAACCTATTCATGTAGAAGACATTGTTTACACAAAAACAATCAAACTCCAGAATTTTGATGGATGAAAGGATTGGCAAGATCACTGCCAGTAAAATAACAAAGACAAAATGATCTGGTATAATGAGCCAGAAGATATTAGAATCATTTCTGAAGAAACAAATAACGTTAGGATGCTATGCAAATGTTAAAAAAAAAAAATACTACAGTAAGAAAATGCGTATCAATGTGATGAATTTGATACGAACAGAGGGAGAGTTAGAGAAAAGAAATGCAGAGACATTCAGCTGGTGAGGAAGATGATGAACAGTGATGAAGAAGATGAATAATTTGATGTCGCAGCAGCACTTGGAACACCATTTAAGAGAAGAGTATTAGTAGTATTGTTGGTTGAATGCTAAAGCTTGTAAAGCATAAAACGCTAGAGTTTTGGAGAAACGGAACAATGGAAGAACAACAGTCAACTTCCTAATCTTTTGCTTCTCTCTCTACTGATTCTTCTTCTCTCTCTATAGCGTAACTGCCATAACTACCTAATCAATATACTCGTAGAAAATAAAACTGTATCAGGTGAAAGTTTCAATAGGAAAACTTTACAGGGCAAGACTGCCAAAAGATAAGCACAAAAACAGCAATAGGTCATTAATGAATGGATCATTACTTTATTCATCACATGGAGTAATGCTAACATAACAAACCACAAAGGAAATAACATAAACTTGGTACCTGATACAAACCTGATGATATAACGCATATTGATAATAGAAGCACAGATTAGCATCAGTTCAACAAAGGAGATACCTTGTATGTACGTATACCTAGTCTTCTTTTCCATGTATCCCTGTTATTCCGCAGAAAAATGTTAACCAGGCCAAAAAACTGTTCCATAACCTGCAAAACAGGCATAAGAACTCTCAGTAAAAAATATCTACATCAAACTTTTATTCTAAGAAAACATAACATTGAAAACTCAAAACTAAAGCACATGAAACATTTTCACCCAAACAATTTGCATCAAGAGAATTTACACATTATAAGTACTACAAAGAACCATTCCCACAATTAAATATGGGAATCTGGTAACTAACCCTCAATCTGAACAAGTTGGGAATTGCATCATTTCCACTTGCTATTGCAGTGTCTCAGCAATTAAACTATGCTTCTATATTAATTGAATGGTTAGGTACACCTCTCTTTTTCATCAGCCCTTCCGATCATCAATGATCATACATCCCGAAATTTCGAGAGTGACTGCCCACTGTAGAACTTATCCATATCGAAAGCAAAGTGCGTAATGGATAAGTTACAAAAAGAAGCCATCAATTGAACTCAACTTATCTACTAAAGGTTGGAAAATGTATTTGAACCATTTCTTGTACCTCACCCAACAGCTCAAACTTCTGAGTTAAATAATTTCTTGACATACTATCAAAATCATTATGTTAGATCCTAGGCTGGATTATAGGAATCTCTAACATTTGTTATAAGGATTCTAGACCTTAATTGTAGGGATTACATCCCTAATTGAAGTTAAGCCTCCTGTATATATACACCCCCTATTGTACAGATTAAATATACGAAATAAGAGCTTTTCTCTCTACATTTTACATAATATCAGAGCCCTAGGTTCTGTTTCTTTCAGTCCTTCTTCGGTGTCTGTCTGCCCAGTGTCCAGACTCTCCTGACAGTCTGCCAGTGAACAGACTTTGAGGGTTTTTTTTTTGGTCACCCATTTTGAGTGGTCAACTTCCCTCATCGGACCACACTCGAAGGGAGTGGCTATGTGATAATGCCTGTTTATTTCTCCAGATTGGAAATTCTATTGATACTAAAGTCATCAGTCTCATCAAGCACTATGAGTACGTTAAGGAATTAATGGATTATTTAGAATACTTATACTCTGGCAAAAGAAACATCTCCCGCATTTATGAAGTATGTAAGGGTTTTTAAAGAGCTGAGCAACATGATCAATCTCTCTAGTCATATTTTATGAATTTTAAAAAGGTTTATGAAGAATTAAATGTTTTGCTCCCATTTAGTCCTGACATCAAGGTCCAACAAGTTCAACGGGAATAGGTGACCATCATGCGTTTCTTGGGAGGTTTAAATTCTCAGTTCGAGATTGACAAATCTCAAATTTTGTCAAGTTCAGAACTTTCCTCCCTACATGAGGTATTTACTCATATATTCCACACTGATATAAGTGCATTTGCTCCTTCTAGTACTCGAGTGCTCTAGTGGGTCGAACCCATGGATCTGAATTTGAGAAGTCCTCTAATAAAGGAAATCACAAAACCAGAACAGGATATTGGAACTATAAAGGTCAAGATGCTGGTGGAATTATTTATCGATACTGTCATGAGCCCAATCACACAAAACGCACATGCCAAAAATTACCCAATAAGTCTCAACAATCTCATTCAGCCCATGTTGCGGCCACTAATGCACCTAGCTCATCTACTGAAAAGACTAGTACTGTGTTTGCTGATGAATTTGCCAACTTCACCCAGTATCAAGAAGCACTAAAAACTTCATCTCAACCTATTGCTACTATTGCTGACTCGAGTAATACACCTACATGCCTTCTTTCCACTTCCTCTCAATAGGTCATTGACTTAGGTGCTTCAAATTATATGATAGGAAATTCTAGCCTTTTTTCTACATTTTATAAACATTCGTCACCCTTTCATGTTACCTTAACTAATGGTTTTACTTCCTCTATTATTGGGTCTGACACTATTAATCTCACTCCATCATTATCTTTGACTTCTATCTTGAACTTGCGAGAATTTTCCTTTAATTTATTATCTGTAAGCAAGCTCACTCATACCTTAAATTGTAGCATCTCATTTTTTATGACAAAGAAAATTATTGGTAGAGGAGTGGAATCAGGAGGTCTCTATGCTCGGGATGACCTGACTTGATACCTAGATCCATTGCCTGCTCTAATGTCTTGACCTCATTTTAAGCATATTGTCAGTTGGGACATCCATCTTTATCTTTGTTGAAGAAATTCTGTCCATAGTTTCATAATGTATCTCATTTATATTGTAAGTCCTGTCAGTTTGCTAAATATAATCGTCTGTTTTCTTTTTCTCAAATTAATAAAAAGGTTAATTCTCCATTCGAATTAGTATATTATGATGTTTGGGGCCCATGTCCTGTTATGACCAAAACTGAGTTCCAATATTTTGTTATGTTTGTTGATTTCTCTCATTTAACTTGACTTTATTTAATGAAGAGTCGTTCTGAATTATTTTCTCATTTACTACTTTTAATGCTGAGATCAAAACAAAGTTTAATGTCTCAGTCCGCACTTGAAGAAGCAATAATGCCAAGGAATACTTCTCTACACCATTCCAGTCCAACATGATCTAATACAGTATTCTTCACCAATCCTCATGTGTTGCTACACCCTCTCAAAATGGTGTGGTTGAAAGAAAAAACCACCATCTCCTTGAAATAGCGAACGCACTCTTATTTCAAATAAAAATTCCTAAACCCTTTTGTGCTGATGCAGTCTCCATAACATGTTTTTAATTATTCATGTGCCCTCTTCTGTCCATGGTGGGGTATCTTACTAAACTAGAGTTTTGAATACCGTTTTGTACCAGCTGATACTAGTCCGTATGCACTGTATCGGCTTGAAAACGAAACGGTAATTTCGTTTTTCATACCGCGTTTAAATACCAGTCGGTACCAGCATTTTCGACTAGAACGCAACGTACCAGTTTCGTACAGGGGACCAAAATGAAATTTTGTAAATTTTTTATTTTTCATAAATAATTTTTTTCTTTTTTATATTTAGTAGTAACAAATATTTTTGCTTAATTTTTTATGTAAATTAATTTTATGGTTATTCTATTATAAAGTCAATTTTATTTTTATTTTTAATCTCTAATTAATCTAAATTTAGTTAATACACTAACGATTTCATTAATTCATATTTATATTTGTAATTTTTTAATGTACTATTAAATGATTTTAAATATTCTATCAACTCATATTTATATTTATAATTTTTTTTCATATACTATTAAATGATCTATAATATTTCATTAATTTATATTTATATTTGTAATTTTTTAATAAAATGAGTATAAAAGAATCTAAAAATTGTTTTAGTTACAACTAATTTATTAATTATCTTAAAGTAATTCATAAATTTATTATTATAGTAAATTTATACTATTATTAGTCTTTTGGGAAGTTAAGTTAAATATTATACAATATAATATATTTAGGGACTTTATAAATTTTCTAAAATTAAAGGACTAATTTATAATTTAAAAAAAATTATCTGAAACGGTACTGATATTGATCGGTATCGGTACAGTACCATTCCAGAACTAAATCCGGCACTAATACCGGTACGGTATTCAAAACATTGCTCTAAACCCTTGTTTGTTATTCCACCACGAAAGAATTTTTCGTAGCACTTGCTTTGTTCTAGATACAAGTCCTCAACTCTCTAAATTGGACCCCAAGTCTGTAAAATATTTTTCTAGCTTACTCTCGTCTACAAAAGGGTTACCGCTACTATTGTCCCACTTTTAACAAATATCTTGCCTCAGCTAATGTTACCTTTTTAGAACATGTTCCTTTCTTTTCCCCAACTTCAGCCTCAGGAATGAAGGCTAATGATGATTTGTTTGTTTATGAAGTCACCTTTCGGACTACCAAGGCTACACCTACACAACCGCCACCTCTTCATTTTGTCTACTTTAAACGACGAGATCATCCGGATACATGCCCCATACCAAGTTCTCTTCATCATCAAATCCACCACCTAGTGAGCTCTCCATTGCTCTTCGCAAAGGTAAACGCCAGTGCACTTACCCTATTTTGTCCTTTGTTTCTTATGATCATTTATCTTCCTCCTCGTGCTCTTTTATTGCTTCACTTAACTCTATCACTATCCCAAAGACTATTTGTCAAGCCCTATCTCACCCTAGTTGGCATGATGCTATGATCAAAGAGATGAATGTCTTAGATGCCAATGATAATGTTTTAGATGCCAATGATACATGTGATTTGGAATAATTACCTGTTGGCAAGAAGGCCACTGGCTGTAAATGGATATTCACAATCAAAGTTAACTCTAATGGATCAGTAGACTGGCTTAAAGCTCGTTTTGTTGCGAAAGGATGTTGATTATTCTGATACGTTCTCACCTGTAGCCAAATTGACCTCCATCCGCCTATTCATCTCTCTGGAAGTTACTTATGATTGGTCGTTGCATCAGTTAAATATCAAAAATGTTTTTCTCCATGGTGACCTCCATGAGGAAGTATACATGGAGCAACCACCTGGTTTGGTTGTTCTGGGGGGAGTCTAGGAAAGTCTGTCATCTTTGGAAGTCTCTGTATGATTTAAAACAAAGTCCCCGCACTTGGTTTGGAAATTTTAACTAGGCAATTGAAGCATTTGGAATCAATAAGAGTAAATTGGATCATTCTGTTTTTTATAAAAACTCTACATCTGAAATCATTCTTCTTGCTGTGCATGTGGATGATATTGTTGTTACAGGAAGTGATCATGTAAGCATTTCATCCTTAAAACTCTTTTCTTCACAGCCAGTTCCAAACCAAGGACTTAGGGCCCTTGAATTATTTTTTGGGAGTAGAAGCAACGAGGAGCAAAAAAGGTATTTTTTTTGTCTCAAAGAAAGTACGTACTTGATTTACTAACTGAGGCTAGAAAATTGGGAGATAAACCATGCAGTACTCCAATGACTCCGAATCTACAGCTCTTTAAAAAAGGAGAGCTATTTGACGATCCCGAGAAATACAAAAGATTAGTTGGAAAACTAAATTACCTAACAATAACTCTGTCCTAATATTGCATATCTAGTTAGCATTGTAAGTCAATTTATGTCATCTCTAACTACTCATCATTGGGCTGTCCTAGAGTAGATCTTATATTACCTGAAGGGAGATCTTGGTCTATGGATACTATACAAGAATCATAGGCACATTCGTATTACATGTTTTTCAGATGCCGATTAGGCCAGTTTTAAAGTTGACATAAAGTCCACAACTGGATATTGTGTGTTAAGTCTCTTGGAAAATTAAGAAGCAAAATGTTGTTGGCAAAAGGTATAATTCGCCCCCTAACGTTTCCAAAAAGATTTAAATTGCCCCCTAACGGTTTTAAAGGTATCACTTTACCCCTTAATATTTGCAAAATATTGCATTTTTCCCTCTAACGTTACAAAATAGTATACATTACCCCTTAACATTTACAAAATGATACAATTTACTCCCTTAATACTAATTCTATTAAAATCTTATTAGATAAATGTTAATTTTCTCAATATTCTATAAATGAAATATTAACTAATCATTAAAAAAGTAATTAACAAAATTTTAATGAAATTAGTATTAAAAGGCAATTTACATCATTTTGAAAATGTTAAGGGGTAAAGTGATATCCTCAAAAACGTTTTGGGGTAATTTAAACTTTTTTGAAAACATTAGGGGGCAAATTATACCTTTTGCCCAATGTTGTTTCCGGGTCAAGTGCAGAATTTGAACATCGAGCTATGCCACAAGCCATGAGCGAGATCATGTGGCTATACCAACTTTTATCTAAGGTTTCAAAACCGACCACACTATAGTGTGATGATCAAGCTGCTCTACATATTGCATTTAATCCTGTATTTCATGAACAAACACACTAAAATTGACTGCCAGCTTGTTTGAGAAAAGACCACAAAAATTTAATTTCTATATGATACGTCAAGACTGGAGAACAACTTAGAGATATTTTTACAAAAGTTTTGAACGGGGTTTAGGTCAATTGCATTTGTAACAAGTTGGTCATGATTAATATCAAAGCTCAAACTTGAGGGAGAGTGGTAGAGATCCTAGGCTTGATTATAGGAATCTCTAACATTTATTATAGGGATTCTAGACCTTATTTGTAGGGATTATATCCCTAATTGGAGTTAAGCCTCCTGTACATATACACCCCTTTTATATAGCTTAAATATACGAAATAAGAGCTTCTCTCTACATTTTTCACATTAAAGCTTGCAGATGACAAGTTCAACTTGTGTTTTTCCTTATTTCTGTTGGATTGATGATTCTTTATATTTGTCATACTTTATACAACAAGGCGCACTAGAACAAAACCTGAACCATTTCTTTGGTCTAACTCAATAACTTGATATTTTCAATTGAATGTTTTCTTGAATCATTTGCATTTTATCAACTACTTTTAGCATCTACAAAACAATGAATACTGTTCAATGTAAGTTTGGATTTGTATAGTATTTTTTAGATTAAATAATTTTTGGAAGTGCTATTGAAAATAGGTAAGGATTTAAAGGTAAATTAATTACCTTCTTTGACTAGTTTAAAGGTCATGATCCCTCTTTCTAATTATGTACGGTAGATGGTGCTTTTCACAATTATCTCTAATCACAAATTAGGGGTTCCATGACAAACTTCCAAAAGGGTTCAAATTGGGGAATTTTTTAGTGGGGCTTTTAGCATGTTCAGAGGATCTTAATCTTCCACTGAAGTGTGGTGAAAATGCAAAAAAGTTCAGAAACTCAGCTCTTAGAAGTGAACAGGAACTAGGATAGATATGCATTATGAAAGTCTTACAGCATCTTGTCTTAAGTCATCATTTCCAGATTTTGCCAACTGTCGATATTTTTGACCATCAGAACCAAAGCATTCCACCACTTTGGGGGCATTTATACCATTCATGACACTGTCCAAGCACAAATATTCACTTTTAATATCAAGGATTTCTAATGCAACAATAGAAGTTAAATGATAAGAAATGCTGAAAGTGGCTAAATCTGTTTTAACACCTACATGACTGAATCTGCTAAACCTTTGAAACATGGGAAGGAACCTTCTTGATAACGGCAATCCCGGTCAACTGGGAAGGTAGCTGTTACCACAGGCACCTGAAATTCAAGAAAATCCAAGTTCAATATATAATCCAATGAACGAGAATAAAATGCAGTAAACAGGTTATCTATCCAACAAGAAAGCAGAAACATCGCCTTCCCAATAATGTTAACTGTTTATGCAAATTTTAACCCTCAAGCAAGCATATAAATCAGATGAGTAGGCCATGAAGGCCCACTTACAAGTTCCAACTGCCGAACAGAACGAATTTCTCTCGGTAGCGTCATCCTTTTGTTGACATCCTACAAAGAATGTAAATGAAATAATTTGACTAAACCATTAGCTTCTCTTAAGCCAAATAATTGTTTAAGATTTCATTTGATAACTTTCTGTTCTGATGAACTCAAGTTGATCGACAATCCTAAACCATAGAACTGAGGAACAACTACACAAAATTTAAGCAAATGTTAAGACAAACCTCTCTTCTAGTTTCAAGCTCTGCAAGTTTGATATAGATTTCCACCATTTGTTTCATCTACAATGCATTCATGGAACAACTTAGTATAAACTGAATCTTTTTCAAAGACGATAAAACCAAACCAAGTAGGAGTACTTGTCTTATAATATCTCCATGGTATGATATTAACTCTTCTAAAAGATTCTTCGCAGCAATTATCTTATCCATATCCACCACAAATGAGTTTCTACTTCGCTGCAGTTCCTTGATACGGTCACCATTTGCCAACGCTAGAAGCTAGCACCAAAGAAGAAACAAAAGTAAAGAAATGGAGTAAGATCAACATAGTGTATTTACAACCAGCCAGTCATACACAGATTTGTGAAAAAATAGTTCTTCATCATAGATGCCACTATGATGTTTCCTAAAATTAAAGTCACATACCTGGAATATCGTATGATAAGGATGATCTATTGCCATTTTCTTCACCAGAGAAACCAAAGCAAACTGCAAAATCCAGAGCACAGAGAATAAAATGAAATACAATTTACACATGAAATGATGAAAAAGTTGAGACTGATACTGCTTAAACCTGAAAATTATGAGGCCCAATAACATCCTTTGTGCTTCCCATTCTTGACGCAATTTGGTAAATAAGAGGTAGAAATTTGTAAGATTTGACCTGCAGACATAGATGAAAAATTAGATCCATAAAATGAAACAATATATGCAGTTGAAGTTCTGAAGTCACAAAGCATTAAATTAACTTTCCAAAAGAGCAATTTCAAAATGTTGACCACATACCTCACTGATTGTATTAATCATGTTAACTATGACATTTGGTTTAGAAGAGAGGCTGAACCAAAGGGAAATAAGTCGAAACACCTAAAATCAAACACATGCAATTCAGAATCTTGGAAAACAACACAAAATCTTGTCTAATAAGAACTATTTACACAGCACATAATCCAAGTTTCAATCACTAATACAAACATTTTAAGACTGAACCAAAGGGAAATAAGTCGAAACACCTAAAAACAAACACATACAATTCAGAATCTTGGAAAACAACACAAAATCTTAGCTAGTAAAAACTTTTTACACAGCACATAATCTAAGTTTCAATTACTAAAACATTTTTTAAGTATATAAACTTGCCTTGATATGATATGTATTACCATTGTCAGTTTGCATCCAGATAAAAACATTAACTTTAACGTACACCAGACACAAGGTATTTAAATGACCAATGGCTTCTATTTCTGTCATTAGAAAATTCATAGGAAAAGAAACTCTTCCCTCTAACCATTTTGTCCACAAATAATGCGTGAAGCATTTGGTGTCTCTACACATAAAAAAGAGCCGCAAAAAGAAATTCATACCACTCGCATGTCATATTTGTCACCTATCACCAAACAACGCTTATATCCCTCCAACGCTATGCTGAGAAAATTGTCCCTATCATCCTGAGGGTTCGAAAGAATTTGACATAGATTTATAAATAAAAGAACATCTTGCATTTCAAAAACAAGTAATACTAAATTATAAGAACCAACCTGCAGTTTTTGATCTTCCTCCTTGTCCATCACAAGCTGTTTCTCCAAATCTTGTATTTTTATTGAGTATTCAGCCTTCTCCCCCTACACACAGCAGAAATTTACCAAAAACTAAGGGATTATTTAGTTACGCTTTAGTTTTTTATTTTGATTTCTTGTTTTTCTAAATACAGAAATCAGAAAAAAAAAACACTTATACAGTACAAAAATCGAAAAAAAAAACACACAAACCAATACAAAAACACAAAAATCACAACCCACGACCCAACTAAACATCCTCTAAACCTTTAGAGGAGGTGAATCTGCACTGATATCATAGGTTGGGGCAAGAACCCAAGGAAAAGTTAAATGACATAGGACATACCTTCGTTGACTTTTTTAGTCGCCGGTAAAGTGCCTCCAACTCAACTGTCTGCATAACAGTAGGCACATCAAATTCTACCAACTACCGACATTTCCTATAATTTACATTAGTACCTTGTGCTTCCGTAAACGAAGTGCAGCTTGCCATTCACTAGAGGTCAGTCTTTCCTCATAGGACCTAAAAAGAGCATCGGCATAGTGTGCAAGATGAAAGTGGCACTGATTTTGTCTTTCCAAGGACTTTTTCTGAGTGGTCTTGTGATCCTCAGCATGTGATACAGCAGGTTTCAGATACTTCTCTAATATGGTTCTTGAGCTGCAATTTTGTAGAATGTCATATGACAATAAGGTTAGAAAAAGGATGCTCACTGACCACCAGGTACAATTTGTTCATATTAGAGTAAGAGTTACAACTTGCTAGATCTATTCTCTGCCAGCCATTTTCCAACCAAGCGATACACATCGGAAGTTTCATCATCTGACTGACAATTTTCTGAGATATATTTTGCAAGACTAATGGCCATTTCATGCTGACCTTGGGCTCGCAACAATTTTGCTTCCTCAACCTGCAAAAGGTTACATTTTTGCAAATTTTGTTAGAAAAGTATCTTTGGACTCAATATGAGATAAAGAGTAAATGTCGAACTCGCTACGTTAATTATTGTCTTAGAGTTGGCAAATGCTGAATCAAATGTAGAAACCAAGTTATGCAAACTGGAGGCACAGTAAGTACAAAGTGTTCACTGAATTAGCTATACAGTGTCAAAAGAAAAACAAAGAAGGGGAACCACTAGCAAAGTAGCAAGAAATGCAGGATAAGGCAGGAAGTAACAATCAAACATTCATTATAAAAACAAAGAACAAAAGCTAGCAATGTTGGTTGGACATTCATCAACATAAACTACATACAGATTATACAATTTGAAAAAAGAAAGCTTTCAGTTGCATAAGTTTTGAGAAGCAATTTAACTGGAAATAAACAGGGAAAGCCAAAGCAGCCATAGAAAGACAAGATCCTTATAAAGACAGAAAAGCAAAACCACCCAGTTTCCATTACTTACCAGTTAAAAAGAAGAAGCTCACTACTGTAATATCCCAAAGAAAAACTCTAATCCTTATGAAATGGCTAAAATAAATACGTAAAATATTGTACCCTTCCAAGCCAATATGAGGACACTTCAAGCTCCTTGGTTCGGGCACAAAGAATCTTAAACTCATAAAGAGCTGCAGCAGCTTGAGATAACCTGGAACCCTATCAACAATATAATTTTTTTCAGCATATCATTCAACCCTGCTCGTGGCATCCAAAATAGTCAATAAATACCTTACGAAGAGTGCGTGTTGATTGCAAAAGATTCTGCATGCTGCAGTCATCACAGCCTAATGTCTGAAGTAACACTCTTCTGAATGCTATGAATGGTTCTAACAAATTCATATGTAGCTCTGTTCTTTCCAAAATGGAGCTCCAATCTCCATTCAGCCATGCCAACTAGACAGGCAACAAAAACAAACTCCATTAGTTCATAGAACTTGCGTGACTTTTA
Organism: Pinacopodium congolense; assembly: GCA_028565735.1. Lineage (NCBI taxonomy): Eukaryota > Viridiplantae > Streptophyta > Magnoliopsida > Malpighiales > Erythroxylaceae > Pinacopodium > Pinacopodium congolense. The sequence continues at coordinate 17,794,664 of JAOXYD010000006.1, forward strand.
TTCCTTTGCTTTGCTCTACTGATCAAGTCATTACAGAATCTTTGACAGAATTAATGTTATAACACATTTTAACAGCAACTGTGTATTTCTTTGATCCCTGTGTATCCAAGACCCCATAAAAACTGTTCGAGGATATCTTCAATTGATAAAAACAAACACCTCACTAGTGACCCTCCCAATGATGATGGAAAAAAGTAGATTTGATTCGGTGGAGATGCAAAAATGTTCTTGTCAATTTGTAATTGTACTGAGGTAGTTGGTCTTGTCAATCATTGTTCATTCATAAAGACCTTAAGGATTATTTGGATTTATTATTGTTATCGAATATAAGATAATATATATGTATTACGTATCAAAAAGATGCCCAATCCTAGGATTTCAAATTATGTAAATATATGAACCTTTACCTGTAAAATAAAGATATCAGAGAATTATTTTAGTCTCTTAATCGCATGATATCAGATCCATGTTTCTTTAAAATATTTTTCGATTCTACCCAAAGGGAATAGCATCGATTTGGTTGCCCTAGGGCTCATTTGATTCAACTTTCTATTTTTTGTTTTTGTTTTTGTGTGCTTTCATCAATTTTTGTATTTTTTAGGATTTTTGTATTGTTTTTTTTTTGGTTCCCATGCTGTATTTGTATGTTATTTTTTTGGGTCTATGTGCTTTTTTTTTCAGTTTCTATATTTAAGAAAAACAGAAACAAAAAACCAAAATCAGAAACAAAAACAAACAACCCCTTGGAGAATAATTCTACCCAAAGTGAGTAGTATTAGTTGGTTGCCTCGGAGAGTAACTATGAAATATTTTTTTGATTCTACCTAGTGAGCAATACCAATATAATTTGTTTTAGGGTCACCCTTGAGAGTACCTATCTTTTGTTACCGCTAGCCTAGGGAGGTATGCCGTCACTTAATCAGTCTTTTTCTAAAGTTCGGTAACTAGAATATTTATGTGTAAGTCTCATGCATTGTTCAAAGATTTATATATGACCCAGCTCTGCTCAGATCTATTCAGTCTTCTTACATCGTCATCGATTATCGCCTTGCACATCGTCTTGCATCATTGTTAGATTTCTACAATTATATTTGTAATAAGCTGGACATGATGAAACATTTATGCTCCAACTTGAGGGAGAGTGTTATAAAATACAAGATAATATATAAGTATCCCATACCGGAAAGATACAAAACCTAGAATTTCAAAATATATATATATATATATGTATATATGTATCTTTACCTAAGAAAGAAAGATATCAACTAGTTATTTTTCTCTCCTGATCACAATTATAATCTGGCAAGGACAATTTATCTCACATTTACAATGTTTGCAAGGAATTCCATCATCCTAGTAAGCATGATCAGTCAATATTTTCTGGAATGTAAATGTGTTTGAAGGGTTAAATGACCTCCCATTGGGCACTCATGAAAAACGTTTAAATGGCTATTTATGAGTTTTCTTGCAAGATTGCCATCATAATTTGATGCTACCTGAAGACAAATCCTTACCATTTCTAAAGTAACTTCTTTTTATGATTTACCAGGTTGTTATGTATTGAAGGGGCTAAGAGTCTTCATCTTCATATTACTAGTGTCATTATAAGCCAAGGTACAACGATGAATGAGATTCATGGAAAACCTCCAGAGCAATCTAAAGTTGCTAATTAACAACCAAAGCTTTCATAAGCTGTAATTGACCCTAAGACTCAGGAATTGAATCACTAATTCAAAATTAAGGTTGACATGATTCCTCAATAAATAGGACATACGACCATTATTAATTACCATATACTGAAGCTCTCAAATGTATATATACAATGGCGTAGACATTAGTATGTGCAATAAAATTATTTTTCATTCCCTATATACTTGCAACAATAATCACAAATCCAAAGAAAGAAGAAATTTATGTACACAAAAGAAGAGAACCTGTTCCATGCTAGGGATTACGGGCTCAGACAAATTATGTTCATCATTTCCATGTAGTTCTTTCTTTCCATTTTGAGATGTTCTCCAACGTATAGGCCAAGCCATGCCAAGGTGATAAAGAATCTGTGGGAGAATTCAATGCAGATTATAACAGGGAAACAGGACAAGAAGATGAAATAAATAAATATGCACTTCCACTTATGGACAGACATATATTTGGAAGTAACCTTCACCAAATTGAAAAACATAATAAATAAATATAAGAGAAATAGATCATGGAAGATATTAGGGAATTGTTAGATTCCAAAATTCCCAGATCCTTTTTTTTTTTTTGGGTCAGACAACTGATCTAAGAGGAGAAAATAAACATGATTACATAATGAACTTTATACCATGCTTATCTCTCAGCTTAACTCCACAAAGAGATATATAATGCAGCAAAAGTAAAAACAAATTTTCATATATGTGCATGTGCCTGCATGCCTGGTGAAGAAATGTCAAATAACGCATGTCTTTTGCTGAGGAAGATACACGACTAGATTAAAGGTCATGAGATAAAACCAGAATCTGTTAATGCAATTGGTGATTTCCAATCACAGCATGTTTTTGCATTGCGTTGAGAGACACATTTAGTAGGAGTTTACAGTACAAGGTTTCATCTAATATTTCTAACATGATCAGAATGCATTTACAGTTGGACAAAGATATAAATTCAAGAACAGATTCAGCCATTTAATCATTTATTTCCACTAAATCTATGTGCCTAAAACAAAAGAAGATGAAAGAGAAAAGGAGAAGAAAGAAGGGCTTGAATTGGTGGTTCAATCTATTACTCTGCAAAAGAAATCACACAAAAGGCAATATCATTTCTCTTTCAAGGCCTGCATTTCAGTTTTTAAGTAATTTATGTTGAGAGAAAAGAGTACCTGAAGTTGAATTATAGTCGAAAAGATAGATCCAGTGCTCTCCTCGCTTGCACAAGAGACAGACCACACAAGCTCCTAATACATCATGAGACGATCACACAAAAAGCCTAATCCTGGAAATAAATATATACAAATTTAAATTTTACCTGTTTTGAATCTTTCAATTTGTTGTGGAAACCATCAAAATCTCCCTCTTGCAATGCCTGCAAACAACTGATATGTCCACCAAAGAGATCTTATATTATCTATTTGTTTCATAGAAAGTTATAATATCTATTTGTTCAATAGAAAGTTATTCATATCTATCAATTTGAGAGTAAAAACAAGCTGTTAGCTATATTCTGCCATGAGTTCAGCCAATACGAAACCACTGTAAGATTAAATCAGAAATATTAACCTCAGCATTGGTAATAACTCCACAAGGAGAATATCACCATCTTTCATCGGTAACAATAGATAACTCAATATGCATCTCTATTCATCAATTGCACAATGCCAAGCACACACTTTGAATTATAGTTCTTATACTTAAAACACAACATATGATAAATGACAGTCTTTTTTCTCATTTGAAGATGCACAATTATAAATATTATCCTGAGGAATCATGAGATATAATGGTATCCCAAGTAATCTTATAAACTCAGGCCTGAAACTCATTACTCCAAAAGTGGCAGAAATTACTGAAAAGACATCTAGTCAATAATCCTGCAACAAAACTAAAATCTAAGAAGACTTTTTCATAAGAACATTTATAACATGTCTGCCATGGACTCCTGACAAATCCAACAGACAGATTTAAAAAACTTTGAATTTATAAAATGATCAATTTAACATGATTGATATTCTGTGGATTTTACAAGTTCAAACAACAAAGTAGTCAAAGATAAACAAAAAAACAAAACCAGAAAAGATGAGATTTTGAATCAATACTGCGAACATGAATAAGAGAGAGAGTGACATGGAAAGAGATGCAGAAGAAGTTTATAAAATACAGAAAAAGATTCCATGTGAGAATCGCCAATTAAAAAACTTATTACCAGTGCAAATTCTCATTGAAATGATTATTTTTGGCATGATGATGTGAAGAAGGATCTGCTGCAATAGAAGGCAAATAGAATTCCCAGTTTCCTGCACGCCAAGCAGCCTCATACTGCAAAAATGCGATCATTAAGAATGACAGAAAATCAGCAGAACACCAGGCTAACCAGTTATTCACGTCAAGTGATTTTAACTAAATAGAAAGCAGACCTGCAATTCTGTGAACTCCAAATCATGATGTAACTCGCCCTCTCGAGAAGTCAATCCCTGGCAGTATAAATCAAGCACATGAGTGCAACCAATTCGCTGCAGAGATCTAATCAGACCTTTGTAAGGTTTCCTGTGCATTGTCTCAGTTGCCGAAGCAGAGAGAGACTGATTAGCCAGCAGTTTGTTATGATCCACTAACAAGGTTTGGGAACCACCATGCATTTGCATCATTGTGCCTAAGCGTACTTGCAAGTCATAGTATTCAAGTGCCTTGCTCCAGTTTCCCTCACGCTCAAAGGTAACAGCTTGAGAAGTCAACTGAAATATCAATGCCCCAAAACCAAAATGAACACTGAGAATATAGTGGTAAAGCAAATATCATAATGACAGAGAAAAAACAGAACTAGGCATTATGCTTCTCCTCAAAATTTTCTGTGGAGTCCTCCTTGATCCCCTAACTAATTTTCCAAAACATGGCTTATCAGCCACAAAGTGTAATTAAGAATATGGGCTCAGAAAATCGATTCATTGCCGAGTAAACACATCCAAATCGGATCCTCAAATAAAAAGGTACAGGCATGCAAATAAAGCAGCTAAGTTATCAATTTTTTAACAACTTAAACCTATATACCAAGCCCTCTGTGCCTCCTTCTGTGTGGAAGAACTAAGTAAACAGGCTTCTGTCAAGCAGGAAGTGGTTCAAATTCCAATTATAGCTCAAAGCTACAATCATCAAACAGAATAACATAATCACGGACCTTGTGAGACTGGACAATCCCATATAAGCTGTCAGGTTCATTGATTTGAGTAACCGCTGAGACAAGAATTTCAATGTGGTCTGGCAACTGGTGAGAAGAAAAGAAGACACCCAGGGATCCGTGAATTGCAATACAAAATACAATAAAATATCAATGATCACCTCTTGCAGTCCTAATTCTGACTGATGCAATGCATCAGTCCTCTTGTACATAATTTCTTACCATCTCAATGTGCGAGAAATCAGGGCTTCCCAATGTCAGACCATTAAAATGCTCTTTACACCAATATTCAACGTACATAATTGAGGTGAAGAATGAGCCACAATTCTACAAGGGGTATGCATACATGAAAGTAAAATTATTGCAAATAATGAAGAGAGAGATTCATGAAAGAAAGATAAGCAAACTCAAGAAAACAAAGGGGAAAAGAAAGATGTATAAGATTAGGGAAGTAATGGCACTCACCACTGCTGACTTTGCAACAAGAAGATAATCAATATTTAGCCAATAGACCTGACATAATTTGTCAGCCGTTAGAAGCACACAAGAGGAGAATTAATATGGAGCATTGGAACCCCGAAAGGTACAAAGGAGAAGGAATATTTTCCTCCAAAAATGAGTTTAAAGATACATATCATCTTAAATGGACAATGCAGGGTTCCCAAGTAACAGCATCAGCTACACAGAAATTTAGCAACGCACAATGATACTGTTGAATAGAGAAAAAATATGATTTTATTTCTGCTTATTGTGTACATAGGAACTAGGGTATATATACAGAATTGTCAGCTACTATTTAGGAAGTACTCTAGCTACTATT
>JAOXYD010000006.1:17800452-17815994 GCA_028565735.1 Pinacopodium congolense
GAAGTAATCTAATTATTAACTCTATACAATCTCTTAATTATAACAGTATCAATTCTAATAATGGCTGGTCAACAACAGATACATCTTGGTCTCACTTTGAATAATGATGCCAAGTTGGGATACTTTAAATGGCCACTCCTGTAAATAATACCTTTCCTTTATAGGGAAATGTGGGTGGAGGAGGACTGCTAAGTAGGAATGGGGCTGAGATTGGGAGGATAATAGAACTCATAGATGTTAATCAATTATACATTAACATGCCAATATATTTTGAGCAGGAATTTCAAGAAACAAACTAGGTTTATATCTAGTCATTAAAGAATGTTGTTCATCCTCAAAAAAAAATTTGTTCTCAAAAACATATTAAGAACTGATGAATTATGTTCTATTTATCAAATTTCTATCTTCAAATTTTTCTCCTTCAACTTGGGATGATTTAAACAAAATGTTGAAAAGGACCCAAACAGACACCAGAGAGAGTACATCACAAACAAAAGTAATTTTGACCATCCTTTTCTGCCTTAAAGTCGGTGCACTTGTAATGCTGTATCTGTGCTCATTACACCATGAATAACGTCCCCAAGATCATTTATTGATTCATAAATAAGCAGTTGATACATCATTCCTTTGTTAGGTAAACACACAAGACCAGAAACATGTACGGAGCAATGAATTTTTTTCAGTCAACTAAAACAAGTACATAAAATAAAGGGATGATTTATTTCTACACATAGTTAAATACTATAATGTCCTAAAATGATTGAAGCAATAAATAAGCTTAATTGAGAAAACAGTGCTGGAATAATTGTCCATGATCCGTCTTAAGTTAGACAATCAAGCACATAGACGCATGGTTTTTGGTATAAATTATATCTCCAAACAAACCATAACCTTTTTCCATGAAGACGTTGACATAGTTTTTACACTCAATGAAGCTCTTGAATCTCTTGCCTGCACGAAGGAAGAACGTGAATTTAAGCCAAAACTAGATTACTCTGCATTTCAAAAATATGTTACATGTTGTTTGCAACTCTGTCATCAACTGGTAGTCTAAGCTTTACCCAGTCAACTTAATATGGTCATGGGTCTCAATCAGCCACACAATCTAACTAGTAGAAGTTGCTAAAGTCTGTAACCTAATTTCATAAACTCAATTATCAAGGATAATGTTATCTTTACTTAGAAAAGTCTCAGCTATTCCTAACATTTTCAATAACAGTACATCCAGAAAGCTTAGGACCGGCTCAAACTTGAACCACATGGTTTATGGACAACAGCTTCAACAGTCATCATAGACAGGATGTATATAGTAAAGAAAGAAAAAGTTATGGTGCTATTATCTACACTTTCCTGTAAGTAACTGAACTGAAACATTTCCCATCAGCTTTCTCCATCTCAAATCTAGACATTAAATATTAATGATAAATAGATCACTATGAAGACCATTTATTTTCATCTCAGACCAGTGTATGAATTTGATGTCTTTATAATCAGAAACTTTCTTCTCACTATTACCTTGCATTACCAATGGGCTGAGTTCCAGTAAAAGTAAGTAAGCATCCCCATATTTTGAAATTGAAATAAGAAGTCGTATATAGTAAATCAGAATAAATAGAAGAAGAACATCAAGTACTGCAGTCAGATTGGCAGAAAAAATTAGAGAATATCAGAAAAAAACGCAAATCAAATCTGAAAGCACATTTCATTTAGTGAGAAACCATTCAACCCAAAATCTAAACAATTGGTGAGCCCAAAAAATGGTTGAAATACCATTCTAGCAAACCCACTGACACAAAATGAGGGTAGTGCAACTTGGACTTGAAACCTCCTAGTAATAAAAGGCAAGAAACCATTCAAGCTAAAAGCTTAAGCTATCGGGTGAGGCCTAAGAAATGGTTCAAATACCACACTTAACAACAATGAAACTATTCAAGAGATATTCTTATGTACTTGCCTTGTTACTTTCACGTTTTGATACCACTGAAGAAGATCTTTCCATAATGTAACAAAGTCGAAGTTCATTCAGGACATTCAAAAATACTTGAATTGATTTTATCAAGCTATTGGAATCTACAAATATGTGTTTCTCCACCTGCCCAATAATTGAATGGTAAATCAGAACTACAAAAGCAAAAGAACAACAAAGATGCCAAATTCTTGAAATAGCACGCAACACAATGATATCACAATAATGCAACCAGGTAGATGAATTTGCTCTGGCTCATGCCGCCTTTTCATTCAAATAAATTTCTCCATTTTATCATGTAAAAAGAAACCAAGAATTTTTACTCAAGTATGACAAATAAAGAAACATTTGCCAAAAGCTTTGTCCTGAAAAATTATTAGATAACTCAACAATATAAATCATCACTTCCCTGCATCTAAACTAGTGAGCTTGCAATGGCTTAGAACCTTCTGTATTTTAATCTCAAATTCATTGAAAATTACAATCTAATGCAGCAGACAGCAAGCTACACATTCCATTTCATCACCAAATCATTCAAAGCCTTACAATGAGGTAATGTCTATCTTCACTTTATTTCACTTGGCAACTATTTGCGTTAAAGGAACCAAGAGAATCAAAAAATTGTTCAATAGCACCTCTTATTTACATCTCAAGAACAATAAGCACTATAAATCAACTATAAAATCTTGTCATAATTATTAACCTATAGCACAACACTGTTATCGGCAGCCATGAGCCTGCCACAAAAATAAAATAGCAAGCACTAACAATAGTATTGTCCACCAAAACCTACGTTCTTGTAATGAAATGAGGGAGATAGAGAAACTTTGATGCAAGTCAAATCAGCTTAGCATCAGAGAATTATTGAAACTAGAAGAGAAGCAGGAAAGAGATTCAGAGAATCTTTACCTGCGAAGAGATTAATTTCTGAAGATCATTCTTCACATCCTTCCTTCCAGCAAGATCAACAACAATACTTGGCAACAGAAGCTCAGCCACTTCGGCTTTTAGCATCACAACTTCTTGGCATAATCTGAAGCCAGATATCAAAGATATAACTTAAAAAGCAGAGAGTATAAGAAGAGCAGCCCAACATAAACAAGTAAATCAATAACTTCTAAAATAATGTAATCTAAATACCTTATAACAGGATCATTGCTGTAGCCAATCAGTGAGTAAACAAGCTTACAAATCCACATCTCAAAGGTTTTGTTATGTGTCTCCCATACAACAGACTCCTCCAATGGGCTTGCTTCAGCTGAGAGTGAATTACAGAAGTCATGAGATATTCCTTGACCATCATGCAACCAAAATAAAAACAAATTCTCTAGCTAAAGGCAAAATGCATATGTTAATGCAACATAAACTAGGACCAAAATCTACCAAGTGTCTATACTTATCCACCTAGCCTCATTGAACACATAATATAGAATATCAGATTGTGAGCTTATTTGAAGAATGAAATGACAAATAGAGGAGCTGAAAAAATTATGAATTTTAAGCAACAGGAATCATCTTTGTTATCTAAAAAGCCACAAATACACATGAAGAAATAGGTAAAGTCCTAAGAAATAGAAGTTTTAGAGTGCAATAGCATGGAGATGAAGCTTGACAAGCATCCTGGATCCATTTAAACCAAACAAGTCCATTTTAACACATTATCCTGACTTACTAGTAAACCTCCTTTCCAGATTCAACAAAAGCTTCTCCACCACTTCAACATTTACGCCCTTGGAGTGAATCTACAACACAGCAATATTTTATGTTATTCATCATAGAACTAGAGCAACTCTACTGCCAGACCAATATCAAAATCAAACTCTAATAATGCTATAACCATGAGCAATAATAGTATAGATACAATCAGATATATTACAGTTCCAAAATGAAACAACAATGCTCCAACTTAAAGGGGAGAATTACAGAGATCTTATTGTAATTGAGTATCATTATGCTGTCTGATCATATATAAGAATATGACTTAGCTATTCCATAGTAAATACTTTAGATATCCCATTAAGGAATATTACTGTTTGTTAGAATAACAAAAGATCCATTCAAGGTATATGACCCATTTATGGGACCCATCCATCAGCTTGAGCTTTTGAATTGAATGATTTCTTGATATGGTATCAAAGCCTTGTGCAAGCAAGAGATTACCAATGTAAAATTATGTCACCCTCATTTCCTGGGAATTTATAATAATTGTAAATGTCAACAGTTCTTGTGATGGGGTATGTTCGAATATATATGACCCAATTATAGTACATATGATCCATTTATGGGCTTCATCAGCTTAAGCTTTTGGGTTGAAAGATTTCTTACCACTGTCAATATCTGTTGCCTTATTATTATTAATTGATGGGTTGAAACCTATGTAATACTAAGAATTCTATTGGCCTTTCTTCTCCAGAAAGCTATTATAAAACCCCAAATTCATTCCATTCCCTTCCAATGAAAACTATTATTCATTTAGTTTAAAGGTCATTATATATTTCTTTTGATCTCCATTTATTGCTGAGTATTTTTAGAACTGATCTTTTAATTTCCTTAAACACCATTGTATATTTCATTGATTTCCATCTATTGGTTGGTATTTGTACAACTGAACATACTAATTGTATTCTCTAACTGAACTTCTTCGATCCAATTAGCACTAATGGCCATACCAACAATTCCTCAAAATAATCCACATTCAATTCAACTGATACGAGAGATCAGATAAAATTATGGAATTGGACACAAAAACCACTCCAATATGCCATAGCCAAAACAATATTGTTCCATAAACATAAAATAACAAGATAAGTATTCTCACTGCGTAAATCTTCTACAAAGTGTTTACCTCAATAAGAGATCTTTCATAAGAATCAAATGAAGCGATTGCTCTTTGACCCCTCTCAGTGGAAATTATTCCCTATTTTACGAGAAATTATTACTCAGTTACAAATTTTGGAGTTTCAATGCACAAGAGAGGACCAGAGGAAGTTAAAAAAAACTCAACAAAGATGAGAAAGATGAGAAAGATGAGCATTTAAAAATAAAACAAGATTAGATGCCAAAAAGATACATAAATCCAAGATAGAGGTTTTCCAAAAAATGCAGAACAGTGATGAGGTGTTTGCTCGACTTCCAAGCACATCACTTGACATTTACAAACCCACAAAAGAAATAAAAAGCACAAATAGAATAGCCAGAAGAATCATTTACAAGACAAAAAAACACCACTAAGCACAACTTTTAGGCTTAAAATTTAGAGATCCGAAGATAAATTCTCAGATAGTCACTGTTCTGTAACATAGAACTTTTAAAAATCTGTCAGTCGTCACGCACGGAGATGATGGGCACAGCTGGCTTTTTGCAGGAAAGAATTCCTCACTAGCTGTACAAGTGGGGAACCTATCTGGACAATACTAAAAATCATGCCTTTCAAACCGAGTGCAAGGCCATATTTCAAAATTAAAAACAAAAATGCTTCATTGAATAAAGATAGAACAAATCATAAAGAACACACTTCAAAGACGGGTTGGTCATGCAGCGTGTCCCTCAACAAAGGCTTAATTTTATTGATTAGTCTTAAAATATACTTATTTTTCAGATTCCTTATGATCATTCAACTGAATTTTGAAAGTCCTCTAGATGGCATTGGGCTATGCTAGTTAACCTATATAAATCCAGAACAAAGCATAAATTATCACTCTATCTGAATAAATTGGATAAGTGTTCAACTGTGCACCTGTGGAATAAAAGATTCATCAGTATCACAAATATTAACGAGGGAAACTCACCCGAAGAGCTTGGGATGATATATCAATTATTCTGACAGAATCATCCATCAAATATTTCTTCAGAAGTTTAATAAGTGCAAGTAGAAGATCTTCAGATATACCGCCATCCATTTTAATGTTGACTTCAACAGGATTATCACTACTAATGGTTCGGCTAGCTTTCACGTGAGTAGAGTCTCCAAGTTGACGAAAAACAACACAACATGGATCCCCAATGCCAACCTGCAGTCAATATGAAGAGATCAACTGCTACGGAACCTGCACTCATGCGTGTATTTACAAAAGACTACAAATCTCAAAGGCCTGAAGATGCACAAAGATGATACCTTTGATACGAAATCAGAAACCAATGGTCTTACTTCATCAGAAACATCTGAACCACACACTGAAACCAAACTCCAGACTGCATGCACAATTTCCGAGTCACGATACCAAAACACATCTTCCACAATATGTTTTGTATTCTTTCCTCTCCCTATGTTTTCCCCCCTGAGTAACTGTTTATGGAGCGCCCGAATACTGCAAATCACATATCCAAAGTATAAAGTCACAGGCCACAACAGACAAATAACGTAAGATCGCTGATAAACATAGACAAATTAACATGAAGTTGAGATCTTTGAAATTCATACAGTGCCACCGAGAATTCTAAAACTTAAAACACATTTTCACGGACATTTTAAAAAGCATTTCTCTTTGCAAGGGCACAAACCTGCACAAGAGCAACCGTGGTGGAAGGTAGCGAGATCTCTTCACAAACTGAAATTTACAAAATTATAGAGCAGACAATGCGAAAAAAAAGAGTATATCTTCCATAAAGCAACCCCAAAAAAGATGCAACTCTTTTTCAGCTTAAATTCACCAGTACCTTCAATAAGTGGTCCCTCAGAGAGTATCCTTGGCATAACTCCTGATGAAATTCTCTTATCCCATCGAAGACATCTATTTCGGGGAAAGTTTCCAGCTCCTGAAACAAAAGAATTCATACCTTAGCAGGAAAGAATCCCTAAATTTCATAATAATTAACCAAAAAATGGAATTTGACTTCGCACCATATTGAAAACACAAATATATCATAAGCATTTACTATTTATAAGCAACAAAGTTTAATTCAGCTACAAGTCTCAGAAACCTACTCTAATATAATCATGAAGAGACGGGTCTGAATCCACCGTCAAATGGTGAAGCAAACGTAATGTTTGTGATGACCTGGTGTCTGAAGGTTTCCCAATGGCTTCAACAGGACTGCACGATTCCACCAACTTTGAAACCAAAAACTAAAGATAGCATAAACAATCAGTAAATGTCAAGCTGCCAATATTATTGGCAGAAACATATTATGAACTCATATGATTGCAAGCACCTGAAGATGCTCGCCAAGCACATTAGCAATTTCTTTGGATGGGCTACTCTTGAAAGTTTGGAGCAATGCAGAAACCAGGTGAGAGCATTGATCATGTAAAGCTTCACAACCAATGAATTGCCCAACCAAATTCAAAAGATAGCTGCATTAATTCACAGGAAAAAAACGTAATCAAATATCTCATGATTGTTAGAATTTTATGATAGAACATGAACAATTTCCCTACATTCAACTGGAAACAGAAATAAATTTGCACCTTTTCTCTTGGTGGTGTTCAGAACACGGCAGCAAGAATCATCATAAGATGATGATGATGAAGAAGACAAAGAAAAAGTATAGTCAAGGGGGAAGAGAGTAAGGGCAAGAGCAAGACAGAGGAGGAGGACATGTAATTCATTATGCACGTCAAGAACACACAAAAAACATGATTATTAATGTTCCTGAAATGAAATAAGATGTGGAAGTTCTCAATCTATGTCCTCATGAATAAGAGAGAGACGGGGGCAGAAGAAGCAGAGATTGAAACAGTCCAAGGATATAACTTCTCCAAGGAGATAGCAATGATAGATGACAATTATAGAAGTCGGCAACTACCATGCGATTCTCCATCAAGAAATATATAAAGCCATTGTTTTGATATGGAAAACCAAAATTATTTAATGGTATAATTATTTTGCACTATACATCCAACAAAAATTAACTTAATTCAAGGCTTTTGAACCCCTTATTCACAAGATTATTGTGCAGATTCAAAGCTATCTGAATTGATCAAGATCTCATCAATTAATACTGCAATTGGAAAAAAAAAATCACCATGAAACATACTTGTAAGTGCTTGAAACAGCAGCCCTGTGACCAAGAATATCTATAAGCACCTCAATTCCAGCCAGCTTATGACATCTATGCCTTGGATGACATGCTGCTGCTATCTTGTAATGTATTTCTAAGATGAACTGCACAGTTGCAAAGGATGCATCAAATGCAGTGGCAATAATGCTCCAATAATCTTGAGATAGAAACAATTATACACATGATCTATCTGGTAATTACCATGAAAACTCTATCTGGACGAAAAATGTTGATCTTATCAATAATAGGCATACTTCTAGAACAATCCGCCCTATATCAAAATAGAAAACATATTCATGTTCACTAAGGCCCTAGAAAGCAGCAATAGAAATCAAAGCATGATAGGAAATTCACATCTCCAAGAATCCATCTACTATAGTTTGAATTGAACGTGCCACTGTATCTCTGGAGAAAAAAGGTATTGGAGGCTCTGATAAACAGGAAGCCAAAGATAATATCTTGCTCACAATAGATACCTACATATTCAGAAAGCTTCCTGTTAGCACCGTCTTTTTTATTGAAAAAATAGCTAACATCTATGAATCCAGTGACACATAACAAACAACACATACTAGAAGTAGCATACCATATGTTTCTTTATTAGATTGTCTCTTTCTTTCTCAGAAATATCTGCCAGATGCAGAATTGAAGTCCCAAGAACTAAAGCTCCACTTTCACTTTCGGAATTTTTACTGCAATGCAATGCCATACAAACAGAAAAAATTGGCACAAAGTAATTTCTGACTAGATCAGTCAAAGTTTGACAAGCAACCTGCAAGCAGGGAAACAAATTGAATATCAATCAACATGATGCATGTAGGAAACCATAAGCAAGTAACAGATACCAATTAATCCTACCGTAGCCACCAAGTTCACATCAGAAATGTCGCCATGTAGAATTAAAGCTGGAAGAAGCCATTGGCAACAATATTGCATAAAATAACTGGGTTCAGCATCTGAAACAAAAAGTTGTCGGATCTAGAGAAAAGGTTAACAAGTGGTCAGATGAGACATTTATTACAAACAGTAAGCACAAAAGCAAATAGCACCAAACAATTTCATCAGAATTGTTTCATAATCTATTTTCTAGACCAAACTCAACAACTAAAACTTTTAAGTTCAATAGTTCTTTTATTTTGAACGATGCTACCATCAATCAGATTCTAACTCCAACGTTCCAAACCTATGGGCTGCCACATGAGGAGACTAGAGTTTGAAGTAATCTAGTCCTATGTCTCACTTAAAACTTTGAACTTCAAGGTTTAATGATTCTTCGACATAATATCAGAGTCTTTATGATCAAAAGATTTATGATCCAAACCATGCTACCCTCATCACAGTGAATAAACTTCAGTTTAACTACAAGGTATGGTGGTCTGGTAGGCCTACGCTATCTCTGCACTTTCAGTCCAACAGCCTTTCATGATTGGCATATTAGAAATGATACTTGATCCATTCCTAGACATCACCTAATAGTTGTGGCTGAATGTTTCCTTGCAAAAACTAGTGATACAAAATATCTTGATATGTAATCCACCCTACAAAATTTCAAGCATCAAAAGCAACACAAAGGACTGCTTTCAGTTAGGCGTAATTATCAACTATGTCTTTTTAAAATTGAAGCAACATATGATCTTTATTAGTTTGAAAATGTTCTCCTAAAATTATATTATAAAGAAAACTAGGGATTGAAGTCTCTTCCCCACAATAGGAAAATAATTTCAACTGACTTCATGTACCAACCTATTTCAAAGTATATTACACTCACAAATAGTATGACCTTTGAGCTCATATTGTTATCAAACAATCAAAAATAGGAAGAAGCATAGAGGTTATGTAAGTATCCAATACCTCAACAAGTGCGACTATGCTAACACCACAAGCAACCCAGAAAAAGAGAATTGGTCCCTTGAGTTCCTCTAAGTACTGAAGAAAAGAAATAATATAACAAAGTAGTCATCAACTTCCAAGGCATATTATAAAAAAGGTAAACATCAAAACCCACTGTGGTTTTGTGGTTTTACATTTCCTGAGTTATGAATTAGCTCTGAAGAACCATTTAAGTCTTTAAATTGTCATTGTAGGTCCACTACTAATATTCTATTAACAATAAAATTTCCATCATTATCATTTCCGATGGCAATAATGCTAATTGGCAGAAAATTAAAATGAAGAACAATGTCCTGCCAATTTTTTATTAAGTTATGCTGACAAATACTCCCTTATGGATAAATTTTATAGATTCAAAAATTATAAAAATCTTTAAAGCTAAACACAAAATATACATTTTACCCAATTCAAATATCCTAGAATTACAAAAATGGACAGTGCAGCTCACAAATTTAACACTACGAATAATTTTGTTTTCTTTAGAAGTCTCTTTTACCACTTTAGATTCCCACAATAGGCAACTAAAGATTCAAGGTGGACAAAACACTAGTAGAACTAAAAAAAATTGAAGAAACTAGTCAAGTTAATCCTCTCAAATAGTATTGCATGAAGGCAAGGATAGCCACTGACACAAACCTTGAATCTAGTTGTATAATGGAGCTGCCTTGATAGATTATTTAGAGCTGCATTCACCAACTCCCTGAACAAGAAGGCCAGCATTCAGAAAAGCATTCACCTTAAAATAATTGCACAAAGAATTGGAATATACCTGTGACAAGGATTGATAGCAGAAACCACACAGATCATGAAAACAGCCTGTATAGTCGCATGAATACAATCCAAAAGTTTCAACACTCTTGAATGTACAATGCTGTTAAGATCAAAATAATTCAGGGACATCAGAACATGCAAGTACCTCCAGTTCAATCTTTTCACTGTGCACAGCGAGATGCATGAGAGTAATGACAACAGTTTCAATTGTAGTAGGTGACTGGGAACCAGTAGCTAGGACCTCCTTTGCAGTAACAACTTTTCCTTTGAAGGGAAGCACCAGTAAAATGCCGAAGTTTGAGCTATATCAAAAAAAACGTTAAAAGGAATGACTATCATTGAAAATGAAAAGTAAGACACTCAGAAATACAAGATCAAAAACTGTAATAATATTACAGCTCAGATTTGCGCAGAAGGGTCCAATACAATGAAAGGATTCTTCACAACCATGTAACAATGAACATAGAATTCAACAACTTTAGGGTAAATCAGGCTGGAGATTATGTAACACGTGGGTAAAAAGTACAAACTAAATGCCATCACATTTCAGCTCAACAACATGAATAAACAATTCTAAAAATATAAATTGGAGTATTTGAATATAGTAGTTTAAATTCCTTAACAAAATTGCATGGTAGGCCAATTATGGAAATGGTTCCAAAGTGCCAACTCCCAAACATGACTGGTTATTGAGCTTTCACATCAGTCAGCATAGTCATCTACATGACATGTTTGCAGAATCAAATCTTAGATGCATAATAAAGCAAATACAACTTCGAGAACTGCTATGATTATGAAGTATTTCATGGCAACTCACCAAATATCCTGGAAGAGTTCCTCATGGCCATCCCATGTTTGGAACAGAACACCAATATGCAAGGCTAGAGAAAACCTAACTCGATAATCAGGATCTCGAAGTAGCAAGAATAACTTTTCTATCATTGCCTGAAATTATTTAACAAAAAACACATGAACCAACAAATGTGCTAGTAGAGATAATCTACCTGTTTGATTAGAGACAGAAATCAACATAGCATGCATATTTTCCATATCCCATTATGTCCTGGTCCTACAAACTCAAAGTATCACTTTCAACCTTCCACCACAGTTTCATCTATTCTACAAATTTAAGTGGAGCTTCATCCATTTTACAAGTTGTAAAATGCATCTACTTCTGTCTTAGTATTCACCTGACCAATTTGAGGACTGAGTAAGATGAAACTGCAAATGCATTCAATAAGCCTAATGCGTCCCACCCAGTCAAGAACACCACACTCTCCAACTCTGTTAATTAGGTCTCCTAGACACATCAAACCCTGCAAATAGAAACCACAGAAAAGACTAGTTTTAACATATAAGAAATCTTATCAAGACTTCATACAACATAGTAGATTCATAGGATAAATGTGAATAGAGCTTTAAATACTATTGCACGAGAGAGGGTATGTCACAAAAGAAAAAAGGACAATGCTCATCTAAAGAAAGAGAAAGCAGAATCAAATTCAATGTATATGGTCAATGAGACGTCACACAGGACTAATGATGCCAAGATCTCCCCATATAAGGAGGATTTCTTTTTCCTTAAAGTTTGTTGACACTGGAAGATTGTTGTAACGCTAATAATAATCTAATGGTGGCATCAAATTGATCAACACTTCTTATCCCAATAATTATTGATCTTAGATTATAATAGAAATATTTGCTTTGACTGGACATATTCTTTACCATAAAAAAGGATAATGTTCAGATCCTCATCACCCAACCAAACTCCTCCCCCATGAATCAATTAAATCATATTTGAGTATTGCGATACTTGCAAAACATTTCTCCTATTAAGGGAAAAGTTCATTCGTTCATCAACGAGATTCGATATTTTTCACAATGGATATATTCATTCATTCATCCACGAGATTTGATATTTTTCAGAATGGATATATTTTCCTAGTATTGCTTATTTAAACTTTAATTTTGGTCAGTTTTGGTCAACAAAACTAACCAATTATTGAGAAATTATTTTCAACTACAAGATCACACAGGTTTCTTAGATCAAACAATAAAAATACTAGCAAAAGGATCCATTTTATCAAATAAGAGGGGCCTCTAAAACTAAATTTAAGCTATGGGTAGTGAAAACATCAAATCTACTGAAAATCTTAGTAGGTTTTTCACTTTCAAAGGAAAGATGATATTCAAGTCACAATATTCCTACACTTTGAAATTCTAGATTTGGTATTCCAACCAATCCCCTCTGCTGCGGTCTCAAATTACGCTAAAATCTGAAATATTGCACACAAGACTGGCATATGCCATAATGAATGAATAGCGAAACTTCAAAAACTCAACCCAGAATTAACCTCCTTTAAAATACAAAAGGAAATGATAGGAAAGTGGGGGAAACAAAGAATCTAAACTCCATAGCATAAAAGCCTCTATTAAAATAAACATATGATAAATAACATGTAATACCGATTCAGATTCTCGCTTTATCAAAGCCAACTCAGTGTGCTTTCCAGGTGCATCAAAGGATAATAGGGTGCTTAACAACTGATTGGCAACCACTAGTATGTTGACACAGTCAAACTTGGCATTAACTTGCATCTCAAACATATCATTCATGATTTTGACCTGCAAACAAAGAAAGGTTTAAAACTCAAGTAATAAAAGAGATACATAGCTTCTATGAGATTTATATGGTCATTACCAAGTCCAAAATCTTCGCAGACACGGATCCATGCAAATGTTGACAAAGATGCCAAAGAATATTCTCACGTACCTGCCAATATGAATTTTAAATCCAAGATAATATAACTGCATGAATTCCAAGAAAACTAGCAAGTCAGACCAATTATGCAACATACCTTTGTGTCACATTCTTTTCCCATTAGTTCAAACAAGATATCCCACGTAACAAAATCTAAAACTGGGAAGAAACTTGAAATTAGTGAAATCATCCCCATCTTCCACCTCAGCATAGAAAATGGTACACCACCGGCCATTTCGCCACCTATTGTTAAGATGTCTCCATCCTTATCATCCTTGTTCACATCCAATTCCATGTCCACAATTCTACTACTGTTGCTATCTAGTGAGCCAGATACTTGCAATGTAGCCTTACTATTTGTTGAGTCAAAAGGTAAAGGCTCTAAATCAGGACATTTTGAACCTTCAGAAAATTGGTCATACAGCTTACACAATGACCTTAAGAGTCTTTCCATGGATTGGTTTACAGCATGATAATAAAGAATTTTGAGATTAGTTTCGTCTTCCCTCTTGACAAATAGAGCACTCCCAAGAAAGCTTCTAACTGAAGCTAGAAGCAAGGTCCTCTCAGTGCCAGAGCCTAAACAACCAAGAGCTTGAAAGTCATAGTTGCTTTCTTGAATACGCTTAGTAATATGATCCAGAGATTGAAGCAAGTAGTCGCCCATTTTGTTGGAGAATGATGAAGTCTCTTCTCTTTTTCTGCAGGAAATTGAAATGCATGAAACATGTATGCATTAAGGAGAACTAAATGCTAATGGTGCTCCATTTATGTGAAACTCTAAATTTCTATGTGCATGAGTATTGTTGTACAGCACTAATCTGATTACAGCCAAAACCAAGTGTTATTCAGTCATCAATTACATCCAAGATTAAGAGTTATTCTTCATAACTTGCATAAATGTCTTGAACAGCCTACCTGAAATAGTAGCCTTCACTACTCATGCAATTACAGAAGAATAGACCACCAACTAAATATACACATTGAAGGTGGAAAACAAGCATGGTAGACGTATGGAGTCAGAGGAGCTCGAAAACCATAATCAAGAAACCATAGGGGAACAAGAATACAGATACACCATGGTAGCAGGCCAACAATTGTGAGTAACCATAAGGAATCGTCAGAGTTTTTTAAAATGTAAAATATTTACATCTTAAGTGATAACTAATCCATCAGAAAACCACAGAGCAATAATCGTCCAAAACGCAACCAACTGCACACATCTAACAAGGAATGTAAACTGTATACTTATGAACAACTGATATACTTTTCAATTAGCTTTAACCAGAAGGAAAACTAGAATCAAGAGAAAATACTCCCCTCCAAGAGAACACCAAAACTTCAGATGATTTGTCAGCAGAAAGATTGTAATCATGCAAAGGACACAAACCTCACTCTTAATGCGCCATGTATGAAGTTAGACAACAGAGCACATATAAATAAAGCCTCAGACAGAGACATCCGTTCAGTATCCTTATTCAGTAGAGCGCCAAGAATGCCAGCCTCCACTTCATAGAGTAATTGGTCTCTCAATTGTCTTGGAAGATGGATATTCCGATGGTGTTGGGATGAAGCAACCTGTTCCCAAATTGCATAATAGACTTAATTCAAAGAAAGCTGAAAACAATCTCTTCCCCTCCCATCTAAGAAAGATGGAACAACAAAAGTAAAATCAATCACAGCACCTCGGCTTTGGGAACAGAATCAAAGCTTGCAATAACTTCCACAAAACAATCAAAAATCTCACAAGGCTTCACATGCTCGTGTCCATCTATCTATACAGACAATTAGATTTCAGTAACCCAAACAGAATAATATACATGTATGAAATCCAAAAATCAACAGCTTATTAGAAAATTTAAAACGATGCATACATTAACACCAACATCTAGTGCTTGGGAATCATCTGAAGAAAAGCATGGATAGAAACCCCCTTTGTAATAATGAGTCGGAGGAGAATAACCAGCACAAAGAGCATAAACAGCAGCAGGAAACATGAGCACCATTTGCTCATTCAATGTGGAAGTTTCCTATATTGAAAAAATAGACATCATTTGGGAAGAACACAATGACATTCAAGCAGAAGTTCAAGCAGCCATAGAAGCGTCCAGTAGTATTAAGCATAATAGAAGCACGTTCATCCTATTGTATTCT
>JAOXYD010000006.1:17816094-17837868 GCA_028565735.1 Pinacopodium congolense
AAGCAGAAGTTCAAGCAGCCATAGAAGCGTCCAGTAGTATTAAGCATAATAGAAGCACGTTCATCCTATTGTATTCTAATAACAGGAACTAATTGTTGGTCCCTACTTGGTTCAATAATCATGTTTAGCAACTTGGACAAGAAACCTTCTTATGAGTTGTATAAAACATTTGAGGAATAAAACCCAAAATGAGAGAAAAGGAAATAGCCATAAAATGCAAGGGAAAGTCATATGAAAAAGACTGCTACACCAAGATATAAACAGCTGCAAAAGGAACCATCAGAATTCGCATCCAAAGTGTTAAGATCATCCAAAATTTAAATCATACATGTCACTTTCTGATAGAGTAAGGAACCACAATTATATTGTAGAGAACTAATTATAAGGAAAATAGAGAAAAACAGAGGAAGCAATAAATATGACCGTATTAAGAACTAGGTTGAAAACAGTAAGTTACTGCCCAAGCCTATAGGCTGTCGATTCCACTAAAATGAAAACATACTCTGCCGAAAACCCAAACCAGCCTGCTATATATATATCATCCTATCTGCCTAAACTCTAAAGAAACAAAACCCTAACTACCTAGATCTCCTATCTAAGCTTCCTACCAAACATATAACTCTACTACTCATATAACTCTACTAATAATAATATTTATTTCCTTCTAGAATATACCAGAAACAGTGTTTTAACCCTAGTGCTAACACTTTCCTTCAAATGTAGCACAAGGAACCATCAGAACAACCAAAAGAAATAAACCTCAACAAGACCTTAGTCAGTCTACAGAAGTAGCAACAAATAACATCAACTGCAGCAACAGTACCATTTACAGCATAAACACAAAGGAAAGAGGTTGACACGGGTGGCATCCTATGGAAGTTCATAATAATTCTCTGCATGGCAAATCACTATGATATCCAAGTAATGGGACCTTGAAATCTTTGCTGAACCACAGAACCAAATTCCTCACCGTAATGTTTGCAAATATTAGCTCTTTGTTGATTTGCATTTGTTGTAAAAGGGTACAGCATACCTCTATATTTCCCCAAAACCTAACTAGAAAAGATCACCCATCCACTATCATATTTGACTCCAGAATTTCCGTTCCACTTCAAAGAAGCAAAACGTTAGGAGGGCATGACACTTCAAACCATATATCTCATTGTCTAACTTACTGGTAACAAACAACAAAAAAGAAGGAACGAATTTAAACAATCCAACTGCTATAAACAAACCTTCCAGTTTAGATAGAAGAAAACTGCTCTCAGAAGGTTCTTCCTGAGATGCAGTGAACCTTGATGATCAACCTACAACAACATTAAAAGGACCAAGTTGAATTTCTTAATAAGAAGAGACCAATATTCATTCTGAAAAGAACTGCTCCTAGAACTAACATACAGATATATAGAAGGGGTTTGAACTAGGCCTGATGAGGATAAGATCTCTTCATGGGCCCAGCAGTAAGAACATGATATCCCAATCATTATTCGTTTAATTCCCAGCTCATTTACAGGTTTGAAATCCAGTAACAGTATATGTTAGTCCATAACATGGAAGCCATGAAAGGATGGTCCAATATGGATATTTGCAGGTTAGGTTCAAATGTAATATTCAAGACTTTTAAGAGATAAGAAAACAGAAGAAAATTGCTTTTGCTTCTCAGGGCGTATGAGGTTGGGAAAAAACACCTAAAAGACAACTGAAAACAATCATGACATCGCAAATAATAAGTATTCCATAAATGAAGACTAAGACACTTACTTGAGAACCCTTGTGAGAAAAGTAGCAGGCAATGAAGTACAAAGTGGCCCTGGGTAACATCATAGCAAAATGTAAGTAGCAAGTATTCTGATGGTAATAATACAGACAACAGGTTCCATACTTGAACATTTCCAAACAAAATCTGAAAATCTACAGAACCTACAAAAGAGAATCCACTCAATACCAAAATAGAATTATGAAACAACCATGTTAAGCATTATTGAACTTTTTGCAAACATGGGATGTTTGCATTTCAAAAAATTAACTTCATGTTCAAGTTGTGTAATGAAAATGCGCTTACACTGATGGTATCTGCTTAAATATCTTCAGATCCCATACATCTTGAGGCACGAAACATGTATTTATTAGTTCCTGAAAGAAAACAAGAACATTGACAAGGAATCATATCAAACAAAGGCATGATAGAAGAATCTAAAGATGCCTTTCTCTCATATCAAGAGAAGCTAAGCTAAAAGGACTTGTACCCACGTTTGACATGATGTTTCCAAGTAGTATAAATGAAGCATCCGCCTGCATGATTTTCAGGCAGTGAATATTAGAAAATTAAGCTAGAAAAAGGCTTCTAGAATGACTTGAAAATAATGAACAATCTATGACGAGGTCTATTAAATTGCTTATCAGTAAGACAAAGCATATTTTCATTTTCATCAACACCACCTGCCACATGCACCCTGAAAGCAAAAGAAAAAGGAAAACAACAGAGAAGTGCAGAAAAACTACTACACAGGTACCACCATCAGTGATTTGCCACCATAACTGCCAACAACATCCTGAATGATTACCCCCAGGATCAAGTATTCAACAATTAGCTCCGAGTAGAATGGAGATCACTATCGTGTAAGAATACCATCAGCTTCATATTTGAGAAGGTCGAATTGTTTCTTGATAACAGAGCCTTACGACCAATCGTATCAAGTTCAGGTCTGACAGTTTTCATCTATGATGCATTTGTAATTCTTGTGAATTGTCTATACTTATATGAGGTGTGGTGGAATAATATTTTAGCCATTCCTAGAATTCACCAAAAATTAAAACTTTTGAGCAGAATGATTTCCTCACGTTTTTTAACAAGAAAAAGAGCCACAAAATCTTAATATGTGATCATTTGTTTTGACCTAATGGATAAATTTCAACCATACATCAAATTAAAAAAATGACAAATAGTTAGCATATGACAATTATTCCATATATGCTGAAAGAAGACATCATAACGCCAGAAAGAAGAAGAGAAGTCATTAATATTAGATCTAGAAAAGACTGTGCATATAATACTTACAACTGCAGATATATTACTGAATATTGGCAACCCATGCATCAGGCACTTCCATATTACGCCCCAGCCACAGTGGATCTGAATATTGACCAATCAAGTCATCGGTGGATTCATTAAAGAGATACACAAGAAATAAATCATGTTAGTGGAAATAAAGCAGATATAAGCATCCACTTATGAAAGAAACAACAGAATTTTTTAAATAAAGGATAAGAGCATAAAAACTAGAAAGTGATAAGGGCTTGGATTTAATATGGGAATCCACAGAGAATTACAGTATCCAAGTAGGAGACAGTTGAAATATAAATTTTCCAGTAAATCTATGCAATCAAAAAATAGGATCAAGTACACAAAAACCTCTTACCATACCTCTTCATAGCATGTCTAATGATCATGTCAAATCGGATGATAAAAAAAAATTCCAAAAGAAAAGACATTTCAATGTTCTATTATCAGTCAGCTAAAAAAATTTAAATAATACTAGAAAATTAACAATCTAAATCTTATTAGCAGCATGTCAAAAGGCAAAATTTTACAAATGTTCATTACTTTTTAAGCAAATTTGTTTCACTACAAAGTTTAACTAATTCTGTATAGCAAACCAAAAGCAATTAAGAATCAGGCACATATTGGCATGTAGCTAAGCATGCAAATGCTTGAAGGACTAACAAAATGTTGATGCAGTGCAATCAACGGTATCGGAACACAGGGTGCATCCAATATAAGCCAAGCCAACAGGAATGACCTAAAGACAATTTGGAAAGCTTTGTCTTGATACCTTTTTAACTTATCAGCAAAGCACATTGTCAGAAACACAGAAGAAAGAACGTAATAAACTAGGAGAAACATGGAGTAAAGAACCAAAAACCTTATTTGGTAAGGAGGAGGAGGAGCCTGATGGAATATCCACTTGACAATCTGGAATGATGAAAGTGCCAGATAGAGCCTGCAAACTCCTAACATAGCATGCATATGCACATAAGAGCTCGGGTTGAAAAAGTGATAAAGCAAATATAGCCAGAATTTAAAAAATAAACAATAAACGTCTATTTAATTTGAATTAAAAAATGTTATTAAAATGAATGATGAAACATGCAAGGCATTAGATCCCTCAGTTTTGGCCTTCTAGCAAAGCATTTCCTTATAAAAACAAATAATAGAATAAAACAAGCACAAAGTGAATATGCTTATCAAGACCAGAGAAGCACACCTTAGCGTCCATAGCAAACCATCATAAGCATGTGCCACATTTGCATCACTCATAATTCTGCAAAATAAGGCTCATAAATCCAACAATTGTAGTTATAATAAGCCTCCCAAAATCATTAGCAATCTGGTCTCAACCAGATATATCAGTTGACATCATATTCACTGAGGATAAAAGACACCAATATTTGTTACATTTTTTTACAATATTCCTTTGTCAAATAGATTAGAGCCATGGGTCCCTATCATTTTTCAAGTTGACAACATAGATAAAAGTGGCAGAGTACCACCAGTCATAAAGCCATAATTCTAATCAATTTTTTTAGCAATACAATCCAAAAAGCAACAGATTTCCTGACTGATGAAAGTGAAGTCAAATTCCATCAAATTTCACAGAGAAAACACTGAAAAACAGATATCTTTAGTGAATCAAAGAACCAAAGGGACCCAGAATCAAATTCACAACATGAGGAGGTATTTTAAGAACCAAATAACACATACAGCCTTGGAGAATTTATAATAATCCCCACAATTCACATCTCAAACAATGCCTAAGTTGCATAGCTTCCTGTTATGTTTCTGTTGAATGGCAGAATGAGAAACATGTATGCAACTCCATTGATAGGGAAGGGCAATTCACAAACTTTAACACCAAACCGCCCATAATCTAAAGACAAGATGTGACTCCAAGAATGAAGGATCCAGAATAATCAGAATTTATTAGAAAGAGAACCTTAATAAAACCTTGTACGTGCAATACAATAACATGGCCATAACAGTAAATTGTTAATAATTCAAGCATTAACCTTAACAGTTAATCATTTAAAAAACTGAAATGCAAGGTATTAAAGGCTTAAAATTGGCTAGTTAAAGAATTTCAAACAAATAGAAAATCAGAATCCTGAACGTGCATGCAAGTATGTTTATGGAAAAAGAGCTAACCTACAAATAACAACTTCGGGTGTTCCATGCATTTCTGTATTCCAAATTTAACACTAAATGAATATCACAAAACCAAGACAAGGTAATGCAAGGTTACATCAAAATGAAGAGGCAATTACTTCTTCTATTGCCACATTATAAGCATCATTACCTCTCAAAACTTGAAGAAATTGCTTCAAACCAGCCTATGAAAAGATCCTTACTCATGCGGGTGTAGTAATCACGAACCAGAGAACAAAATGCAGCATTCCTGAAGTGCAGTAAATGAATTTGTCTTCATATAGGGAAAAAAAGAAAATAATAATAAGTCACAGGACTCTAGCATTATAGAGAAAAGGGGAGAAAGTTGTTAGTGGGAAAGTCACTAAGATATGCATAAAACTTTAGTCATTCCTTTGTTTAAATTTAAAATTCTGTCTAGAAAATGATGCAAAAGGTTATATCCTAAAACCCAGTTCCAACTGTTGCTTACCTTGCCAGAAGGAAACCAATAAAAAATGCTAATAAAAAATTAATGCACTTAAAAAGTTCAAGGTTCCCAAGATCCACAAGAATTCCTTAAACATGAAAGAAAGGAATCTTTGACCAGAATTATAAGGCAACAGGGAGTTCCAATAACTTCCACAATGAAGTAAGGACTTGGAATTCAAAAGAACACGAGAAAGAGACCAAAATTTGAAAATTGAATAAAATGAAGGTATACCCAGAATATCCACACAATATAATGCATCATAAATAACTTCTAAAGACAGACCCCAAAAATTCCTCCATCTTTACAGTTATTTTTTTAAACAAATGCCTTGCTGTCTGCTACATAATCAAGTCCTTGTAAAATTAAAGAGAAAGTATAGACAAACACTAAAGAGAGCATTATTTTATTCAATCTCTACAAAATAAAGGGCAATATGAGTATGCCAAAAAACTAGACAAGCATTTTGTACCAAGAGTAAAATAGGTAACAAATTGCAAGTGTTATGACTTTGGCAAATATCAAAAGGTAAGAACTGCCATATCCCACTATTTGTCCCTAGGAATACCACAATCTCCATCTTCAAAGAGATAAGAGGAGAAAAGATTTACATCGAACTATCTATAGTAGGTTCCAGCAAACAGAAACTGATAGACACTAGTCAGAGTAACCATATGCACTTGACACTTACCATAACCACCTTCCTCTAACAAGTGCTTCCTTTAAAAGGACACCAACATGCTCCCTTTTAAGCCGCTTTTCACTTATTGGTGGTTTAGCTGTATTAACACATGCCTAAGATAACGATATCCCATCAAATGGTGAGCCAAGTTTTCCTCCAGGAATAACATAGAGCAAGTAAAATTTCAAAACTGCATCTCAAATGCTTTACACCCAGAGTACTCATAATCATTCATAGCAATAGGCACCTATTTATACGTAACAAAAATTCCTTCAAAAAATGTAAGGTTCAATAATTGGAGTTGCTATTTTAATTAATTTAACTGCAAAAATGCACTAACTAGCAACTGTCCAAAATTCTGAAGACATATATCAGTTTTACCACCCCTAACATGTTATTTGAAAACCTTCCAGTCTTAATTAGCTATCTTCACATCGAAAGAACTGTTCCACAGCATCATTAATTCCCAGGGAATCAAGTAAGTACCCGATAAAACACTAAGGCAGCAAGCTCTACCAAGCTACATTGGGAATCACTTATTGTTCCAATTTTATCATCCTTGGCTGCTTCTGTCCTGATCACAATTCAAAGACCACGGATGATAATTGTCAAGACCAACTCCAGTGACTAAGTAAAGTGAGATTTAAAAGAAGAAAAAAAAAAGGAAAGAAAGAAAAGGCACCCACCAAGGAATGCCAGCACCAGTTAAACTGCTTTGATCTAGTTCCTTACATAACACATCTAATAGTTGTTCTACCAAACAACTTCCATCATCAGCACCCCTTGTCAGATTTAACTGTAACCTTGCATAAATTATAAGTTGATCCTGCAAAAATAAGTACAAAATTGGATATAACTGAAAGAATAAAGCACAAAAAAGGATAAACTGCAATAACGTAGAATGTTAATCAACCTTAAGACCACGGTCATGAGTAGTGAGCCAACAAGAAAATACAAATCGATGCACGGCATTATGGATCTCCGAGGATAGACAACCCAGATTTGGACCATCCTTCAACAAGTATGTATTAATACACTCAATAAGCTTTCGTGAAATTTTTCCCTCATCCCTGTACATGTTACGGCAGGGGACACAGCCTCATAGATATTATGACCAGTAAATTAGAGAAGAAATGATATTGACACCCCTAAATGGTAAAAAGAAGAAATCAGAATATCATGAATCAATTGTCTTACCTTGTAAAAGAAAAAATCTGAACAAAACCCTTAACAATGCCCTTCCTAACATCATCTGGGAAATCCCCAGGAGGATGCTCCAAAAGGGCATGGAGTGTCAGGATACAACGGAAGGCTTCCTCCTTTAAGTTACACTGGCTACTACTTTTCCCAACCAAACTAGTTTCCACCCTTTCTATGTACAACAGCACCAAACCTTTGCCAAAATAAATTTAGATAAGATGAAGATTAGTGAGTTTCATAGGCATAACTCAGCAACTATGAATAGCAATTTATCTATTGTAATCCATCAAAAACCACTCACTACAATAAATGTGGTTCTTCAGGTGAAATTGATAATCTCTTACTGTCAACAGATGACGGAGCATGATCCCATATTCAGACTGAAAGCTTGGGACATTACATAAAACATCCCGGATGTGGCTAAAGAGCGATTTAACAACAGGTAGTAAAGGCAGCGTTTTGCCTGCCAAAGGACAATTACCCAAAAAAAGTAATATTAAAATCATGACTAGCTGCAGATTCTATGTATGAAATTTAGCTTTTATGCAGCCACCCTTCACAACTAATGCAAGAACACAGCAAAATCATGTGGTTAAGGAGCCAACTTGCAAATCTGGCATCTTCCGCCCGTTGAATGACCACACGCAGTGTCTTTGCAAAAGTTATTTTTGGCACTCGCTTTTTGCTCCCAGCAACCTCCGAGGATACACATTGTATGAGCAATTTAATCAAAAATGGCCATGTTTCAGCTGCAAAATCAATTCAAACATTTCAATTTCACTAAAAAGATAACTGAAGAAATTCAATCACATCTTCCTCTAACCAGTATTTTCTCTTACAATGAGGAATATCATTTGGTTTGAGCTTAGAAGTATTATCTCCAAGATACTTGCAGAATCTTATCGATCTTTCTCCTTGTAACCAAGTGTTCAACAACTTTATCCCCTCCTACATATTCAAAACAACAATGAAATTTTGGTCATAAAATACAATCCTAAGTGGAACAAACAAAAATGAAGATGAATGAACCAAACAAGAGCATTTATCAAAATAATCTTATTTTTCCAAAAAAATGAATTGGAGAATATCATCAAATGATCCAGAAACAATGCCTCACTCTCAATGTATAGTTTCAAAACTTCTAAAGAGCATTCTTATTGCATCAATTTCTTTCAATTTTTTCACGGGAAAGAAACAGGACCTAGTGAGAGAGTAACAGAGAGAACAAAGAAACAAACAAAACGAAAATGAACGAAGCAACAAGAGAGATCATCTAAGTAATCTTAAAGTAAATGAATCCATAACCCTCACCCGATTATCCAAAAGCAAGGTTTCTTTCTCACTTTCATTGTAGAGTTTCAAAACTTTCAAAAGTACAGTCCTATGGCATCATTTCCTTTCAAGATTTTTGCTCGGGAACACAGGAGAGAGAATGTAGCGAGAGAACGACAAAAACAAACAAAACGAAAAAGAAGGCGAACGCAACAAGAGCGATCATCTAGCTAATCTTAGTCAAAGTAAATGAGTCTGAAACCTTATCCCATGGTCCAGAAAATCAAAGCTTTACTCTCACTGCACTATACAGTTTAAAACTTTAAAAGAACACTCCTATAGCGTCATTTTCTGTCGATTTTTTCTTTGGAGAAAGAACAGGGAATAGAGAGATAGTATAACAGGAGAAAGAGTATAGTTACTTCACGGGGCCTGGCTTTATCGGAGGAGAGCTTGGAGACGATCTCTTGAACGTCTCTGGAAGTCACCATTGGCGGATAGCTGCGGGTTCACCAGAGTCGTATAAGCGGGAAAAAGGAAGAAAGCGGAGCCGAGACGAAAAGTGTCCGTTTGTCTCTGTTCGTGCGTATTGAGTTTTACAGCGTCATGCACATAAAGAGTCGCTTTTAAGGTGAGCTCAGTAACAGTAAGACAAATCGTGTTTTCCGGGAGCAGACATAGTGAGAAGTGAGAACGTGTGATGACCGTAAAAAAACGAGGAAATTTAAGAATGACGACAGTGAAAGGCCTCTCTGCTTGAATAGGCCTAACTCGATTTGATGCTGCGGGCATGTTCGTGCCCAATATGTATTGGACCCAATTAACAGGCCTACCTATAGGCCTAAATACCAAACAGGCCATTGACTATCAGCTTGGTTAGTTATTACGCTGATGCTTTTGAAATTTTGGTCTGGTAGAATATAATGGGTTGTGTTAAAATGTGTCCAATTATGCATATATGCGAAAAAATTTACAGTTCGATTGGTTTAATTTTTTAATTTGTTTTACTTTATGTTTTTTCATTATTATTTTTTTTATTTTTATAATATTTTTCGATTTCCATAATTTATTTATGTATTATGTTTTTATTTTCATACTTTTTTTTTGTTTTTGTATTTGAAAAGACATCAACATAAAACCAAAATAGAAATTAGGAATAGACAAGCCCTCGTAAAACAAAGAGAAAATTCATGAAATTCCAGAACATAATACTTTTTTTATTGATAAACGTGATTAAGTTTATTTTAATGTTCGTATATTTACTTCAATTAGTCAATTTCACCTGTAAAAAAGCATAGGAGGTTTAACGTGCAAAATAGATTTAGAATTTCAATACTACAATCTTAATTAAATTCAACATCCATCACACTTCCATACATGAGTTCTTGACCAAAGCTTCATCGATTATTTGTCGAGATTTTTAATAGGCATTTCAGTTCCAACTATAGAAAGGTAATTGCCCTTATCACTCCTTTAATGAAAAGCAAAATGGCTTCAATTCGTTTCCTATCTTGAGGCATAAGTTAGGACAAGCAAGGAAGAAGAGAGTTTGATTTAAAGAGAGATTAAGGAAAGAAATTAAGAATCTTTTTCTGCAAAAGGAAGATTTTATTTCGTGGTAGAGAAAATACACAAGAGAGAGTGCATATGCTTTTTTGCTTATGCCTCCTCACATACAATAAGGCTTTATTTATAGGAGGAAGTGAAATTGAAGATTGAACTATAAGAGCTATTCTAATTATCAGAAAAGATAAGCATATCTAATAATTTCATCTTTATCTAGATTTCCTTTTCAGCTGATTGGTTGATAACTTATCATTACTTTAGTCAGAGTCACTATAAATCAAGACTTTAGAATCTTCAAACTTTCTTTTCCCTTACGGGTGCTAGCTCCACTAGTGCACATAGGACACGTATCTTTTAACTGTTTGTGGAGCTGGCAAAAGTGACTTTTAGTATTAGGGTATTTGTCTACTTTCTTCATTCTTATCTTTATTTTTAAATAATTCTTCGTTGTTGGCAGGGTCCTATTTGCTAATGAAATCATGACTAAAGAATAATTACTCTTTCCTCCATATGTATGAAAGACTTTTTAAATGTAGCTTCCATGACAATAATAAGGTTTTTCATCCCAAGTCCTCTTTTATAATGAATATATGCTTCAAAATATAGGGAAAAATTCTTTTTTTAACTTAGTGTCCACTATAATAGATAAATGTTTAGGGGATGTTTAGTTGGGTTGTAGATTGTGGTTTTGTGTTGTGATTGTTATATTTTTGTATGGATAATTATGTTTTTTATCGATTTTTGTGCTGTATTAGTGTATTTATTTTATCGATTTTTGTGTTTAGAAAAACAGGAAACCAAAACAAAAAATAAAAGCTAAACTAAACATGGCCTTAGCTTTAGTTATTATAATGAAGTGATAAGCATTATATCTTTCTTCTTCATAAAAATCTAGACTAGTTGAAAGTAATTTTAGAATAAGTGTATCCTTTGGTATAACCATTGGGTTATTCAAGCAAAAATCACGAACTCCTTCTTGGATCCATCTTGGTAAGAGTGAAATTTCCTTAAAAACTGGATTGGTTAGATAAATTGTATTTATCACACCAAAATCACACCAATCCTGAACTACTTGAGGATATGCACCCTGCAAGAAATTAACTTTAGGATAGATTCCAGAAAAAACAATATAGTAAGTATAATTATTAGGTATAGAGTATAGCTCTCTCATGGT
The DNA here is from genome assembly GCA_028565735.1 of Pinacopodium congolense. Classification (NCBI taxonomy): domain Eukaryota; kingdom Viridiplantae; phylum Streptophyta; class Magnoliopsida; order Malpighiales; family Erythroxylaceae; genus Pinacopodium; species Pinacopodium congolense. The sequence goes on from JAOXYD010000006.1 coordinate 17,827,661, forward strand.
CTTTTAATGAGCCTAAACAGCGAGATAACGATTTCCCAATGTGTCTATAGGCTAGTTAACCAGCTTATCTATCATAACGTTCCTTTTAATGGTTTGATTCCAGGTAATATCTGGTCTCAAAGAAATATTATTAAAAGTAGTATTTAATCCAACATGCTTAAGCCTTTCGAGTAATATCCGGTCTCAAAGAAATATTATCAAAAGTAGTATTTAATCCAACATGCTTAGGTTATTGACCCGAAGAGGTATTCATTAATGAAAATGTAATCTCAACAGAGGTAGATCCCTCAACTATCTTAGCTATATTGACTAAGCTATTGAAATGTTGCTTATAATAATTATAGGTATTCAATCGAGTTAGCCAAACATTTCTCATAAAGAGTAATATTTCAGATATCTCCTTGGTTATCGAAGGAAAACTAGCAATATTAAGCATATTTGATACTTGTACTTAGCACACATCTATGTTTTTAGACATTTGTTCCAACGCCTAGAATAAATGTTCTCTCAAACTCAATATGTTTGTCCATCTCTGATTAAGAAATCTATAAGCACATTTTTGTTAGATTTAAAATTTTCAATATCAAAGGTATATTTAGCTAACAAGGTTTGCCATCTAATATATTTTTATATGGATTTAAAAAGGTAGATTATTTTGAATAAATGTTTTTCCTAAGTATTATCTGTTTTGAGTAGAAATCATTTAGGTAGAAAAAAGTAATAAAATTTTATACAACTTTTAATTACTGTAAGTAATTATTTTTCATTAATATGGTATCTTTGTTGTGTATATGTAAATGTACCAGAAGCATATCTACAAAGTAATTCATTTATTTTTGTATTCGATTTATCATAATTAATTTTTTAAAACATCACTCCAAATATTATCAAATGCATCTATTTCAAGAATAAGACCATCATTATTAAAAGTTAAAGATAATTTTGGGAATAAATTTCATAAAATTTTTATCTTCTTGACTTGATCAATCAAATATGATGAAAATTCAAATCATTGATCTTTCTTTAAGAGTATCTAAAAAGGTTTCCTAATTTCAACTAAGTTCTTAATAAAATCAAAGGTGTAATTCAGGACACCCAAAAAACTTTAAACTTTCTTTTTATCTATAAGTTTATCGGGAAATTTTGAAATCTTTTCTACAATTTATTATTTAATCATGCTTCTATCAATTTCCATAACTAAAAATTCTATATCTGATTGTCTTATCTTTACCTTCTTTTTTAATAAAGCTAATCCATGCTAATAACATAAGTCTGCCAATTTATTTAAATGAGCTATATGTTGTGTAATAGTATCACTAGTGATCAAAATATCATCAATGTAATTTTGAATAAAATTGTAATGTTTAAAAATGTTATCCATTTTTCTTTGAAATATCTGAAGAGCATCCTTCAATCGAAAAGGCATGACAAGCCATTCGTAATTGAACAAAAGATGAATATAGACAAGATATTGTAATTATTAGGAGAATGCTTAAGAAGATTCAATCTTCTGTTTATTCTATTAATTCATATATTGCGGATTCAATACGACTCTATTTGAAAAGATAGGTATTAAACCTGAAAACATCATATGTTTTATGGCATCAATTTACATGAAAAATCCTTAGAGAAAAGCTTAGAGGTCGTTTGGTATTGTTGTGAGTTGTGGTTTTTAGTTATAGTTTTGATATATTTATATTGATTTTTGTGTTTTATCTTCGATTTCTATGCTGTATTATTGTGTTATCTTTTTTGATTTCTACGTTAAAAACCAAAACCAAAACCAAAAACTTAAACCCTACCAAACAAACCCTTAACATCAAATAGAGTACATATTCCTTTATTATCTAGATTCTCTTTTCATATTCCTTTATTATCTATAACATCTCTGATTTACACCTTATTGTTACTTTAGTTAGAGTCACTGTAAATCATGACTCCAGAATCTTTAGACTTTTCTTTTGCTTTATAGGTGCTAGCTCCACTAGTGCATGTAGGACACATATCTTTTGCATGTTTGTGGAGCTGGCAAAAGTGAAATTGAGCATCAAAGAATACTTTCTTTATGCATTTTAATTTGTCAAAAACCACTTTTGCAATCAAATTTTGAGAATATCTTTTTTCCTCTAGTTAAATTAATTGTGTCTCTTTATGTTATGGAAAGTATCCATAGCATATAATGTAATCATTTAATTTTGTATAGTTTACTACCATCCATAAAACTGGAGATGAACTAGGTCTTATTATCTTAAGATTTTTCTAACTCAGGAAGCTATTTCTTAAATTCGTCTTGATCTTCAACACTATATCTCAAAGTAGTAACTCTAATAGTTATTTATTTATTCTAAATTTACTTTTGCTTTATTCTTATATAGAAATTGTAGAGGATTATCATAATAATTTATTTTTATCTTTTGTTTTAATATTTTTAGATTATCTTTAATTTGTTTTATATGTCTAGTTATATTATCCATCATATTTTCAATCATGAGTAGATGTTTTCCTTTAAGAAAAAGTGGTTTATATGATATTATGGCCTCATAATATCATGTATACTATTAGTAAATCCATGTGGTTCCCATGTCAACATCATAGTGACATAATATATCAAGGTGGCATTTATAGGACCTACAATACCATATGTCATTATATGTTGAAGTGAAGCATTTACATTTTGTTTAATAAATTTGGTTAGGAAAATCACTAACATTAAAGGATCTAAGTGAAAGAAAAATATTAAATGTACTTTATTAGGAAATTGAGTATAATAGCAGGACCAAAAATTTTGTATATATTTTTTACATTACTCAACTATAATTTTATAACTGAATTTGTACTTCGTTATTTATCATTCATTCTTCATTTATTGCATTGCCAACTTTATTTCATTTTATTACACATTGCCATGTGTAATGTAATTATTGGGATAGGTTATAACACTATGTGTCATCTAAGAGGAGGTGAATTAGGTGTTTACATAATTTTTAAACTTTAAATCCAAATCATTTTGGTGATAGATGCAATTCCTAATCATAATTCAACATATAATGATAATGATGATAATAATGTCAATATATAAACAATGTGATTCAAATTCAAGCAACTCAAGAATAATCACAATAGTAAGTAAAGGAATTAAGGGAAGAAAGACTATAAATTGATTTTTATAATGATTCCATAAAAACTTTTTATCAACATCCACTTTTCAACTACTTATTAGAAATTTCACTATAAATCAATCTTCTTTAGGGTAAAGAAGAACTCTTACAATCATTTTTTTTTAATGAAATTGAAGAATAATCTTTCAAATTTTTCCTTAAAGGTGAGGAGTAAATCACAAAATCTTACTTTCAAGGGTGTAAAATATTGTTTTTAAGAGTGAAGAGAAACCTACAAAATCTTTTTTATAAGGTGAATCGTAACCCTTAACTAAAAATCCTAAAATCAAACCTCAATTCAAGCATAACCAAGCTAAGATTAAGCTTGATCAAAACAAAATCAAGGGGCTTTCCAAAACATAATGAAAGTAAAAAACTAAACAAATGCCTTTTAACTTTTAAAGCTTCTTTTAAAACTTTTTCAATCTACCAAGACTCAATCAATTTATTTAAAATCATATAACTTTTTCCATTACATCTTAACTATGTATTTATAGGCTTACATGCCTAAGAATACATACAACACACTTTTTATCCATTTGACTAACTTAAAATGCCATTGGTACTTGGTGTTCGTGATTAGCCTTGATTAGTCAGCCAATGACATAGTCTAGTTGATTACATCATTAGACCAGTTAAACAATCTACTTATTTTCAGCATTGGTTGACCATTTATCCAAGAGTAGTGGATCAGTGCTTCTACAATTTGGTTCGCTTATTTTTAGCACTAATCAACCACTTCTTCAAGATTGGTGGACCAATGCTTATGTAGTTCAATTTTCAAACTATAGTATTACTATAAAACTCTATCAAAATTCTTCCAAACTAATTCCTTTTACTAGAAACAAATTCAACCAAATTTCAAATTTTTTCCACAAAGATTTAATGCTCAAGACTCTTCAATTGAAATAAAAAAAAACTCAATATGTCTTAACCTATAAAACTTTATGCATATTATTAAATTTTGCAAAACTCTCAGACCTTTTTTGAGTTTTGCAAAATTCTCAAAATCAATTTTCTCATAAAAACTTATTTCCGCCTATTTCTAAAAGTTCTTCAAAGTGATTTTAGATACTAATACCTTTCAATTGAATTCAAAAACAAAATACATCTTGGTCTATGGAAGTTTATGCAATTTATCAAAGCATATGCAATTTAAAACCTTTTTATACAAATTCTAAACCTTTTTAAATATTTTAAAATTATTTTTCTCATCAGACTTTGACTCAGTCATACTTAAAAACTTCCCAAAATAATTTGGTACATCAAGAAAGATTTCTTTTAAAAACTTTTACTAAATTTTCCTGTTAATTATGAAAAATTATATGAAAAAACTTTATATGCATATGATCATGCAAACTTTGATTAACATGCAAGGCACACATACAAACCCTTGAACAAAATGCAACATACACACGTCAAGAGTCATAAAGAACCTTGAGGAGATCAAGACTAGATTTACATACAAAAGTACAAATATAAACCTATTCAACCTCAGCTATCTTAATCTTGATCACCTACTTAATTTTACTCTTCATAACAATCCTTTTAAACTTTAATTTTCCTACAAATATATCTTGAACTTCAAATATATCTTTCAAATTACATCACAAAGTAAACTATTAACAACAAAATTAATTTTTCATCATAAAACTATTGATTAGAACCTCCCTTAGTTCAACAATCTTTTAATTTTTTTATGATGACAAAACATTTAACATTAATGAAGCGTAAAATGCAAAACATATGCAAAGTAAGCCACATTGCTTTTCTTGAATACATGCATCATAAAATGATCAAATTCTAATATTACCTATCACTCCTTTTAATATCACTAATTTCTTCCCCTTTTGATGTTATCAAAAAGTTATTAAAATTTTGAATAAATACTAATTACTCATTGTTATCTATATTTTTTAATACCATATGGTATGATGAAATTCATAAGAATTAAATCATTGTGAAATCAATTGTTATGAAAGAAATCATAAATTGTCAACAGCACACATAATTTCATATGTTTTTCAAGATGATGTATCATTAATCATTCTTAATTCTCCTAATTATATAAAAATCTTTCCAATTCAACTATCTTTCCCCATATATTTATGCAATATTTCCTTCATATAAATCTCACTCCCATCATATAAACCTTAATCCCCTTAATTCATGTATTATAACAATTTCACTCTTTATATACCTATGCAACAATACATTTTAGAGTAATAAAGCATGAAGGGGATTTAAAAACATATTATGTATGACACACATATTATAAACATTAAAAACATCATAAATGTAGCTCCCCCTACATAAATCCTCCAATATCACTTAATTTCTTCTCCTAGAAACATACAATAACGATAGAAAGATACCACATAATGTACTCTCCTTAATTTTATACATCATGATAAATTTAATCATATAAGGAAAAAGTACACATGCAAAACATGTACCAATTTAAAAAATGATACCAATCTTTTTTTAAAAATCATTTTTATTTTACTCATGTAATGGCTCCCCCTAAACATATGTAACAAATCTTTCTATCCAAAAAATGTAATGTTAAATTCAGTATTTTCAAGTGGAATTAATATAAGGGCTATTGTACACCTCCCTTATATATCTTCTATTTTTACCTCATTTTCTTCTTTACTTTATTCAACAATGTGTTTATTTGGTTCTTGTGATATCATTGGTAAAATTGTTAGAGATGCCATTGTAGAATCCCCATTGAACATTGATGAAGATGATACCAATTTCTTATATCTATTTGATACTAATTGATATTGACCTAAAAAAACAAAGAATTCAATATATTTTAGGCAACTATATTAATTTAGGTCCTTGGAAGTTAGTTCTAACACGTTTATCAACCCATATTTTTAAACGTTTGTTGAAAAATCTTTATTTATCATAATAAAAATTTTCAATATGCTCAAAATTACCATAAAAATAGCATGTCAAATGTGCATTATATGAATGATAACTAGTCCTATAGTTTTTATGCACATATGGATTCTAAAGTCTTCTTTTATAATAACCTCTCTTAAGATAATGATAAGCCTTTGGGTATGTGTAAGGTACTTTCCCATGCTTGTATTCATGCATATATGCGATATGAAAATAAATTATGTCGTTTTCTCTTATATGAAATTTAAAATTATGCTTATTCTTCCCTTGATGAGTTTAGGACCTAAGATGTGAATATGATATCTTCTAGTGTTGTGTGCATGTATATAAGTACTATGTAAATAAGTTTTTCCATTATTCGCTAGATGATACCTAAATAAGTCATGTTAGAGACGTGTCTTAACATAAAAATTTTGCCTCTTCTTGCTTAGATAACTTTACCTTGTAGGTTTACACTTAGTACCACATATAAAATCACAAAATTTTCTTTTAGGATTAACTTAGAGAATGATTCAATGTGCTCGTGTGATTAACTAGGTATGGATTCACCATCAAAAGATTTTCCTTTTACAAATAATGTTCTGTCATTAATAGAATTACTCCTTTAAGTAAATCCCTAATCATGCTTATTATTAAATGTCTTTTGGGCTCCTAACATTTAAATTTTCTCTCCTTTGAATGAATCTTGACAAGGATTCTTCAAGAGCATTGATCTCCTCCTTTAGTGCCTCATATTCATGTGCCAATTCATGCTCATCATGCTTGAAAACTTCCACACCTCATTAGGTAATTTACACATGAAAATTTTATTGAATGTATTTTTACCTAATGCACAAAATAAAATATGCAAATCATTATTGATTAAAGAGATAGGTTCCTTATCCATATCATTCCATTCTTCTTTTACCTTATGAACTTGTTGCCTATATACTATTTTGGTAGGAATAAAAGGATGTTTGAATTAGTTTCCCATAAATCTAGAATTTCATCCATCAAGAAAATTTTAATCTTAATTCTCCAATATGAAAAATCATTTCCATAAAAAAAGTGAGTTTATAAATGCATTGACTATCAAAAAGTGTCATATTAACCTTACTAATTTCATTAAAAAACTTTATGCACTAATTAAGACTAGCTCTGATACCAATTATTACAACTATATGACATTAAGAGTTAAAGTGAATTAGGTGTTTAAAAATTTTCTAAACTTTCAATCTTTTATTGATTTTTGTAATGAATACAATCCTTAACCATAATTTAACCTATAATGATGTCAATATAAAAACAATGTGATCTAAATTTAAAAAATTTACGAATAATCACAATAGTATTAAATAAAGGAGAGAAGGAAAGAGAGAGTGCAAACTGATTTCTATAGTGGTTTGGTAAAAACCTTTTGCCTACGTCCACTCTCCGTCTACTTTTCGAAAATTTCACAATAAAATAATCTTCTTTAAGGTAAAAAGAAAACTTTACAATCAATCTTCTTTTGAGAATGTGAAAAGCAACCTTTTCTAATCTTTCTTAAAAGTGAAGATTAACAAAATCTTAGTTTTAAAGGTAAAGAAAAACCGATAAAATCTTACTTTCAAGTGTGAAAAGGATCCCACAAAGTCTTTGTTATAGGATGAAAAGTAACCCTTATGAAACAATCCTAAAATCAGACCCTAAATTCAAGCATACACAAAACTAGTATCAAGCTTGATTAAAATAATGCTTGGAGAGCTCACAAGGACACAATGAATGCAACTCTTTCAACTCTCAAAGCTTCTATTAATACTTCTATATTCAACCAAGACTTAATCAATTCGTCCAAAACTATCAAACTTCTTCCACTACTTCTTAACCATATGTTTATAGGTTTACAAACTTAAAAAATACTTATATGCACTTCCTAACCTTTAAACTTACTTAAAATGTTGTTAGAATCACGTTAGAACTAGTTTTTAGTCATCATTAACCCTAATTAACTGACCCCTAGCATAGATTGGTTGCCAGCATCAATAAGCTAGTTAATCAATCTACTTATTTTCAACATTGGTTGCCAATTCTCTAAAGTGGTCAACGAATGCTTCTACAATTTAGTTTTTAAACTGTAGAAACACTCTAAAACTCATCAAAACACTTCCAAACCAATTACTTTTATTTTTTAAAAAAATTTTCACAAATTTTTTAGTGATTAAGACTCTTTAATTGAAATCAAAAGCTCAAAATGTCTTGATATATGAAATTTTATTCACATTAATAAATTTTCTAAAATTTTCAAACTTTTTCAAAGTTTTCCAAACATCCCAAAATCATTTTTTTAATAAAAACTCGACTCCACCAAGTTATAAAAGTTCCTTAAAGTGATTTTAAGAACAAATTCTTTCAATTGAACTTAAAAATAAAATATGTCTTGGTTTATAGAAGTTTATGACTTTATTAAAGTGTATGAAATTCAAAACCTTTTTAAACAATTCTAATTTCATAATCAAAAGGAGGTTTTACAATTCTAAACTTTTTCAAACATCTCAAACTATTTTTCTCATCAAAATTTCACTTAACCATAATTAAAAAATTCCTAACATATTTTTTTACGTCAATAGGGATTTTTTTTAAAACCTTTTGTAAAACCTCCTTTTGATTATGAAACACCTATGCAAAAACCTAAAATGTAAATGATCATGCAAACTTTGGTCAAAATGTAATGCATACATGCAAACTTGGTCGTGCTATTGCCTTCACTTAAAATTATAAAAACCTATATGTTGAAGCAAAATTTGAATGTAGTAAGAAGAGTAAGGATCTTTCCCACGAGGAATGCTAATGTCACTTATCGCTAATACAACTAAAATAATAAATTAGGGGGTGAAAAATAAAAGAAAACTAATAATGAAAATCAAAATGACAAATTAAATAACTAATGATGATTTAATAACGAACTTAAAGGAAATCAATTAAACAAACAGAAATACTACATAGCTCCCTCATGGGCCCCTTATAGCGTCGTTATACAATCCATACCACTTTTCTAGATGGGATTCATACAACACTATAACATAGTTTATACAATAATGTATTCAAAAACTATGTACAAACTACATGCAAATAGATCCGTTTATAGAGGTTGTATGGATTGTATAATAACGTTGTATGAGGGCTATGAGGGGGGCTATATAGTTAGTCCTTTAAACAAACCTTGATCTTAGGTCACATCCACCTTTGGAAATTTTGATTGATTTTTAATGCAAAAGATAATCAATTTGTTATTAAAATATTCATTATAGAATTATAATTTCCACTTTTCTTTATGATTAGTTAATCTTCAACACTCAATCTAGCTAACGTAGTTATTTAATAATCTTATATATGATCTAAGATTCAACCAAATAACATTATTGAAATTTTAAAAAACTAATGAAGCTTGATAACATAAGTATAAATTTTACATTTAACTTAATTAAATTTTCTTCCTAAGAAATTATAACAATTGACACAATAAATTATTAAATCCTAATTACTACTTAGATTAGAAGGATTGAGCAATTATAGACTCAGTATATAATCTAACTATAGATCCGAACAATTATTAAATTAGCATGCACCTTAGTAGTTAATTGAGAAAATCATAAGGTATAAATATAAAATAAAATTTAATACTTGAGTAAATAAATCAAATAACATTAAAAACAAAAGATCTCATAATCCACAGTATTCCAAAGATTTTAAATCCCTTCAACTAAGAAGAAAAGTTTAGCCATTAAGGGCCATATAGTAAGAGATGGCTAAAAAGGAGGAGAAGGAAAAGAAAATAACCCTATTGTGCTCTAAAACTAATAGTGACAGCTTTCCTCTCTTTAAAACCCTAATAAAAGTCTTTAATTAGTTAACCAATAATGACATCTTTCCTTTATTGAAAACCCTAAGAAACGTGTTTAATTAGTTAACCAATAATGACATCTTTCCTCTATTTAAAACCCTAAGAAAAGTCTTTAATTAGTTAAGTAGGTGCGAACAAAATCTTGAGCAATCACCTTGATTAATTGGGAAATAAATAAAAACATATAATTAATTTTCAGAAGAATCCTATTCTGTGTCATGTTCCCAATCAGCTTTTTCAAGTTAGTCTTCACAACTACTGCATGTGACCATATC
>JAOXYD010000006.1:17837968-17851002 GCA_028565735.1 Pinacopodium congolense
GTATCAACATGTCATTTTTCAACAACTTATGATGTTTGTAAACAAGTGGTATCTTACCTTAAAAAATGTTTTTTCGAACGACAAAAATAATCGGTATCAAGTCTTTTATTTTCCAACAATTGGCATCAAGTTTTTGTCCTCTAGCATTTAATATCATGTTTTTTAACAATTGGTATAGACATGTTTCCTTTCAGTATATTTAGTCTCAAATGTGTGATTTTTCAGTTTAATCACTTTTTCAACAACAATTGGTATAACCTTTTAACCAACATTTGGTATCTATGTTGATCACTATTTAATTGTGGAAATTTTAAATGGAATTTGGTTGTCTCTAATATGTATGATATTGTATTTGAAAGGATATCTTGGTATGTTTGATTAAGGGGGAGTATTGATTTGAAATATATGTTTAGAAGTGGACTAATATCTCCTGCTTGTATGCTCCGTGCTTATTGGAATCAAATCTTTATAAGAAGGGGAGAATGTTAGATGTTATATGTATTTTTGACTAGTTTGATATTCATGTTTAAGGTTTACACCTTTTTGTAATTGGTTATGTACTTTTTGATTATTACAAAAAGGGGGGAGAATGCTAGAAGTGATATTAGAAAGAAATTGTAAGTTTTGTGATGTTTGCATGTTTTAGTGATTTGATTTACGTGTTACATTCTTCTAATATCACATGGTTTTGTCATCATAAAAAAGGGGGAGATTGTTGAACCAAGGGTTGATTCCACCTTTGTTTTGATGATGACAAAGTGTTTCTATTAATGTATTTGTAAAGTTTGTAATTCATGGAATAATATTTTAGATAAACGTTATGTAAATTGAAGTTGTATGAACTGATTAAGTATGTAGATAAAGTGAATGAAATTGCTTAGATTATTGTATTAAGGGAAGTTGGTAAACTAGATGAATTGATTGTGTTAAGTTTGTATAATTGTGTAAAATATGTTAAGATTTGATTAGTATTAAAATATGTTGAATTGAATGAAATTGATTTTTCATGGATTGATTAATGTTTGTATAAGATTTGGAAGCTAGATTGTTGAATAAGTTCAGTTGAGCTGTAAAATTTGTATAGCTGACTTAGGAAAGGAAGTAAGTATACTTCTAGAGCTCCAAAATCTATGGCATTTCCATACTGTTATAATAATTTGTTAGGAAGCTACCCTCCAAATTTGACGTCAATTAGATGAAACATGAAGAAGATATGGTGAAAACATCGAGTGGTGTTACGAGCTGTCAGCATAGGCATTGGTTAATCAAATGCGTTTATGGAGGACTTTGGTCGATCGAACGAAGTGAAATTTGGCAGAATCAAGTGTGAGGTCGACTGAATGAGACCATCAGTCGACTAAATGGCCATAGGTTGACTGAAAGAGGTCATTCGGTCAACCGAACATGATGAAAATGCAACAGTAAGTTGGCAACGGGAAGATTGAGCAACAGATACCACATTTAATGAATATGAATGTTGGGAAACTGCTATTTGGTCTTGTAAGGAGTATAAATAGGTGTTTTTTTGTGTTGTTTAGGTATCAAGAAAGTATCCAAGAAGTGTAGAAAGTGTTTATACATTGTTTTTTAGTATTCTTGAGGGTGTATGAGCTATTGGTAAAGTTGTGGTTAGATTTTTGTTATGGTTATTATTGAGTATTGAAAAAGAAGAGTGATAGGTTCTCCTTTAGCCCTTGAAAAGGTAGTGTTGTGAGGTTATTCCTAAGCCTTAGAAAAGGGAGAGTGAAAAGTTATTCTTGAGCCTATAAAAAGAATTGTACTTGTATTCTTGTTGAAGTGAAATAAGAACAAAATCTCAACAGTGATGTTGGGGACTGGATGTAAGGCAAGTGGATTACGCCGAACCAAAATAAATTATTTTTATTTCTTCTTCCCTTCCTCTTTTATTTTTATGCATTTAATTTAATTATTTTAGTTATTATTGTTATTTAATATGTGCAATTAAAATATTGCTTAGATTTCGTGTTTAATTGAGATTGATAATAAGAATTAAGTTGATATTGAAAAGAATTTTTAAGAACCTAATTCACCCCCCTCTTAGTGCCACATAAGGCTGACAGTGGCATAGTTGTGATTGTTCAGTTGAGCTTGCTCTCAGATGACAATCATATTTTAGTGAGGTTGTGGCAATTCCGTTGAGCTTGCTCTCGGACAATAGTCTACTACATTTGGACCAAGTGACTCGTGTAGATTAAAAGAGCCCTTATGGCTAGAGTCTGTGGGTATGAGGCACGTCATAAGGTCCTTCACTAATCCTCTACTATTATTTGCGATTTAAGATGATTAAGTGACATGATATTCTTATGAAAAATGCATACATATATGTTTATGAAAAATCATTATATTGTGTATTTACATTTGTGGATGCGATATTTATATTCTACTTATGATTTGAAATCTTGAGGTGCATATCATAAGCATGATATTAATTCACTTAGGATCTTCTGTTCATACCTCTAATGATAAGGTATTACATCAGTCTTCTTCTTTTTTTGTGATTTAATGTATGATTGGTATTTTGGTGTCCTTTAACTCTAGATCCATAGTAGACTTACATTTATTGGATTTCTCTTGTATTAACTATCTCAATATTATAGCATGTGTATGGATTGGATGCCGTTGGGATTGTTTGACCATTATGAGTATTGTAAGCCCTATGGCACCCAAGATGGGGGGTGAATTAGGTATTTAAAAACTTTTTAACTAATTAAAACTAGCAACCTAAATTAATTGGACACTAAATGCAATCACTAAACCAAGATTCAACCTAAGATGGAATGACAATGCAACTACCAAAATGAATGTAAGAAATTAAGATTTAAGACCCACAATTAATAATAAATAAAGGAGTTAAGATAAGAGAATGGCATAAGTGAATTAAAGAAGTTTGCCTACCCAAAGATAGGCTAGGTCTCCTTTCCAACTACTTGTTGGATGACCTTTTATCAATCAATCAAAACAAGTACAATCTTTTTATAAGGTGAAGAGTAACCTTTACAATCTTACTTTCCATGGGTGAAGAGTAACCTTTACCAACTCTTTTCAAGGCAAAGAGAAGCCTCTACAACTTACAAATATCCAAATGAATCAATTCTGCCAAATTCAAGTAACCAAATATATCATAAAAGGTGTTTCACTCAATAAACAATTAAACTAAGGGCTTTTGCTTTCAATGAATGATATGAGTGAATGATGATAATCTTGAAAGCTTAAACAAACTTCGTATGACAAAAATTATGCACCAAAAACATGTATATATATATACAATATGACCAAAGTTAGATAAGCACAAAATTTGGACAGTTTAAGCACTCTATGAATGTTTAGCTCAAAATACAAATATAAATGCTTAAAAATCAAACTAAAAATTTCAGCGCACTCCTAACACCTTATGTAAACTAAACATGATAAATTTATACACCTAGAAACTAATTTAAATGATGAAATTCGTGATTAAAAATAATCAACCAAAATTTGAAACTAAGATTATTCTGACTCCTTAGAACTCAAATAAACATAAAAAAATAATAACAACACAAAGAAACATATTAAGCAAGTTGAAATTGGAATCAAACTCAAACTAGTGAAAACAAAAGTTATCTTGAAGTATTTGAATGTTCAAGCTCAAGGATAACTCAAACAAGCCTATAAAAATCAAATCAAAGCTTAAACACAATATAGAGACCTTAAGTAAATTAAAAACTGCAATCTCACAATTTTAGAAATTGATTTAATCAACTGAAATTGAGATTCAAGTTAGAACAGTCTCATCAGAGACAGTTTTAATAGATGTAGGAGTTCTAACTTTAATCTAATGAAACAACCTAAAATTGTAAAAGATAGATCAAATAAACTCTTAGACACTCAAGCAAGAAATTAGAAATAATTTTGCACACCCAGAAATACAATAAGACAACAAACAGATGATTGAAAGTATATGCAGCAAAAGAGTGGGCAGTTTGAGATTTTTGAGAAATTCAGGAGGTTTGATATGTTTTCAGAGTGTCTAGAGAGTCAAAAGTTGTTTCTAAAGGATATATATTTTCTGGATGCTTATGGAGGGTTTAGAAGTGTCAAATAGTCATTAGAATGAAAATAAGAAATAAAAACTCGAAAGTAGAAACTAGTCGTTAGAGATAGAGCCTTTAACGACATTTTCTGGGTTTATCAGTGGCGTCATTAACAGATGAACATCCCTTCATTAAGGATGCTAGAAATAAAGAGTAAAGTAGCACCCTTAGACCCCCATAGTTTAAGGATGAACAGCCCGTCGTTTTACCTCTAAAAAACATGAAAAAGTCTCCAAACTTTACATACAAGTTCCCAACAATAATTAAGACTTTAAACAACTTTTAAATCATATCTTAAGGCTATATGAATGATCAAAGCTCATCAAACAATTGAAAAACATGAAATGACCTTTGAAATGAAAAAATATGCAACTTTACATATTAAATGCGACGCATGATCAAAACTAAGCTCTTAGATCAATTGAACATCAAGTAAAACTTACAAGCATATTTAAATTAACCTATCTAAGGTCTTGAACCTTCCAAATCATTTGATCTTCTATTATCTTAAAATTTGATCTTCAAACTCCAAACTTTCCATATTTAATTCTTCTTAAAAGATACTTATCTTTGAGATTAACTTCATAAACTTAAATCATTAGTAATAAAACATGTTTTGTTATCATCAAAACCAAGATTAAAACCTCCCTTAGTTCTACAAGTATGAGTTTAGTTATTTTAAATTTTTTATTTATATTATTGGTTTTGGTATTTGATGACATTTTATACTTGTTAAGTGTCCAATGTCTAAGCTTTTTCTTATTCCATGTCAGCATAAAGAGGATTAGAACTTCAGTGAGAACTCTTGAGGTTGAAGGGGCAGCTGATAGAGAATCGGTTCATAATGAGGTCACGGTTCCATCACCACCTAAGTAGGCAAGGCGCAGGGTTAAGCCTAAAGCCACTGCACGATAGCCAGATTTTCAGGTTCAAGGTGAGTTAACAACGTGGAATGTAGATGCTATTATTAAGATTAAAAACCCATAATTGCTCTGAATCAAACTATCTCTTTAATGCAGCAGATGAATCAAAATAGAGATTAGGATATGATAGATGTAGACACTACCTTGCACTACACCAGGATTGGTAGGATTGCTTTTGAAGGTACAGGGATGCCATGGACTTTCTCAATAATATCAATTCTCAGACTAAAATCACGTATACAGATTTACAAGAGATTCACATTATTGATTTATCAGTTTAAGTGACTGCATTAGACTGGTTTATCCGAGTAATTCAGTCAATTATAAGTACCATATTGAGGAAGGATTTCAAATAGAGATTTATAAGGTGATTTTGTCCGCCATAGCAAAGAGATGCTTATAGGTGGTGATTGTTAAGTCATAGGAAAGGTGATAGATCAATTGAGGAGTACACTATTGAGTTTACCGACTAATGAGGCATGTAAAGGATACGACTGATCAAAGATGGTAGTAGGACTGTACATTACCAGTTTGAGTCCCACGTATATAGGACTTCATTCAGAGGATCATACTATAAAGGGTGTTATAGATGGGGCTAGAGAGATATAGAGGCAACACATTATGTAGGGTACCATTCCTAATCTTTACTAGATTAGTGGTATTAGGGCTGGAGACTATAGTTCATATTCACCGATATTTCAAATAGGCGTAAGTAGAGAGCAACATGTGTAGTCTCAACAAGTTCGTGGTTTATGTGGACATAAGGACAACAGGTATCGTCGTAAGGATCCAAAACAACCAATTAGATTTGGACCTAGAGCCGGTAGTAGTCACAGTGGGTAGGGTTTTGGATATAGTAGTTTTTATTCTAGAAACACTGCTTGTCAGAGTTGTGGCAGAGCTCATCAAGGATCTTGTTATATTCCTATAAGTGCTTACTTTTAATGTGATCAGGTTGGCAATTTCTCCAGAAAGTGCCCTAATTCTGGGTTTCAGAGGCAATTTTCTCAAAGTTCCTCTGTTAGTATGGTACAGCCAGTACATCAGGTTTAGCCCCAATATCATATGCAGTATCAGAGTAGGTTTCAGATTAGAGGCCAGCAAGGCAGTGGTTCAAGAGGTAAGTTTAGGGGTAGATTCTAGCGTAGTGATAGCTCTAGTGCTAGAGACTTTAGGCAGGCATCAACCACTTAATAGTTAGGAGAAGGACATGCTCAAGTGTTTACTTGCACCACACAAGATGCTCAGACCTCTATTGCAGTTGTAATAGGTACTGTATCAATTTTTCATATTGATGCTAGAAGCTTATTTGATCTAGTTACTGTCCATTCGTATATATCTCCTTCGCTTGCATTAAAGACAGGTTGATAAGCAAATAAATTAGTAACTCCTTTATCAATAGCCACCCCTCTGACTGAATCCTTGAGTACTAATATTATTTATCCTTCTTATCCATTTTGATTGAGGATAAAGAGTTAATGGCTAATTTAGTATTGTTAGATGTGTAGATTTTGATGTAATTCTAGGTATGGATTGGTTGTCATAATATTTTGCCACCTTAAATTATCAGGAGAAGGCAATGATTTTCAAAATTCTAGATGATGTCGAATTTTGGTTTAGAACCTCATATCCAATATTACCACTAGAAATATAATTTAGCGAGGTTGCCAAACGTATTTGGCCTTGGTGAGGGACACTCTAATAGAGAGGGATTTAATTGATGATATTTTAATTATATACAAGTTTCTTGATGTTTTCCCTAAAGAGTTGTAAAGTTTACCACCAGAGAGGGAGATTGAGTTCTATATTGATGTAGTATCGAATGCAACTCCTATCTGGATTCCATCTTATATGAAGGCTCCCGCAGAGTTAAAAGAGCTTAAAGATCAATTACAAAAATTGGTGGATAAGGGATTTATCAGACCTACTAGTTTTCTATGGGGTGCATTAGTGTTATTTGTAAAGAAGAAAGATGGTAGCCTCTGACTCTGTATTGATTATACATAACTGAATAAAGTAGCGATTAAGAATAAGTATCCACTTCAAAAAATTAATGATCTATTTGACCAACTTTAGGAGACCAGATGTTTCTCTAAGATTGGTTTGAGGTCAGGTTATCATCAGTTGAGAATCAAGTAAGGAGATATTCTTAAAATTGCTTTTCGTACTAGGTATGATCATTATGAATATTTGGTTTATATTGACTAACATTTCTGCAGCTTTTATAGATTTGATAAATATAGTGTTTAGAGCTTTTCTAGATAGGTTTGTTAATGTGTTCATTGATGATATCACGATGTATTCTAAGAGTGAAGAAGAACATGTGGTATGTTTAAGAATGGTTTTACAAACATTAAAAGAGCATTAGTTGTACGATAAATTTTTCAAGTGAGAATTTTGTTTAGAACATGTAGTCTTCTTAGTGCAAGTAGTACCTAAAGATGGCATTTAAGTAGATCATAAGAAGATTGAATCCATTAAAAAGTGGCTAAGGTCTACTATTGTGATTGAGGTTCAGAGTTTCTTAGGTTTAACGGGTTATTATTGGAGACTTGTCTAAGATATCTCTCGAATAGCTGTACCTTTGACTAAGTTAACTCAGAAGAATGTTAAGTTTGTTTAGTTAAAGACATGTGAAGACATTTTCCAATAGCTTAAGGATAGGGTAACATTAGCTCTAATGTTGACCTTACCCTTAAGATTAGATAAATTTACAGTGTATTATGATGCTTCCAGGGTTGGTCTGGGTTTTGTGCTTATGCAGCACTGACGAGTAGTAGCTTATGCTTTTCGACAGTTAAAGAAGCGTGAGCAAAACTATCCTACTTATGACTTAGAAAGGGTAACTGTAATAGTTGCACTTAAAATTTTGACACATTATTTGTATGGTGTGGCTTGTGAGATCTATACTGATCATAAGAGTTTGAAATATATATTTTAGTAAAGGATTTTAAACTTGAGGCATCAAAGATGGATGGAAATTTTAAAAGACTATGAGTATTCTATTTTGTATCACCCAGGCAAAGCTAATGTAGTAGCTAATGCTCTAAGCAAGAAATCATCTGATAGTCTTGGTCATATCAACTCTATAAGGAGAATCTTAATTAAAGAGTTGTACGAGTTGGTTGATCAAGGATTGCAATAGAAAGTACCAAGATCATGGTGTCTATTAGCACAATTCAAAGTTAGATCAATGTTTTGGAGAGGGTCAAGGTTGCTCAATCTAGAAAGCATACGTTGTGTAAAATAGTTGAAGAGATTGAGGAGGATCGAGCTAAAGATTTTACTGTAGATGGTGATGGTATTTTTAGGATAAGTACTAGAGTATGTGTACCAAATGCTAATGACTTAGGGAAGGATATTATGGAAGAATCATATTTTACAGCTTATAGCATATATTTAGGCTCCACTAAGATTTATCATGATCTTAAAGGCATATATTAGTGGAGTAGAATGAAAAGGGATATTGTGGAGTTTTTATCTAGGTGCCTAACATATCAGCAGGTGAAGCTTGAGTATCAAAGGCCTTCAGGATTATTACAATAACTTCCTAGTTCTGAATGGAAATGGAATATGATTATTATGGATTTTATGACTGGATTACCTAGCATTAATACTAAATATAATGCCATATAGGTGATTATAGATCGACTAACAAAGTCTACATATTTCCTACATATCAAGAAAACTTATTTAACTGACAAGTTGGCCAAGCTATATGTTAATAAGATTGTGTGTTTGCATAGAGTTCCATAATCTATATTTTCTGATATAGATTCGAATTTTACATCAATTTTCTAGCAAGAGTTACATAAAGAATTGGGTATAAGATTGAACTTTAGCACTGTTTTCATCCTTAGACACATGGCCAGTCTGAGAGAATTATTCAAACCCTAGAGGATATGCCTAGGATGTGTGTTATTAAATTTGGTGGTCAGTGGGATTTGCATTTGCCGCTGATTGAATTTGCTTATAATAATAGTTACCATACTAGTATTGAAATGGCTCCTTATGAGGTTTGTATAGAAGAAAATGTAAATCTCCTTTATGTTGGGAAATTGAAGAAAGACAATTGATAGAACCTAATTTAGTTAAAAATAACTTTTGAAAGGATCCCTATTATTTAATAAAGATTGAGAACAAATTTTAGTAAACAAAAGAGTTACATGGATCTAGAAAGGAAAGATGTTAGATTCTCAGTGGGTGACATAGTATTTTTTAAAGTGTCACCGATAAAGGGAGTGAAAAGGTTGAGTAAGAAAGGAAAACTAGCTCCAAGGTATATCAGTTCCTTTGACGTTGGATCCAGAGTGGGTGAAGTGGCATATAAGTTGTTATTATCACCTAACTTGTCTAGAGTTCATCCGGTATTTCATGTGTCGATGTTAAGGAAATATATTTTGGATCCTTCTTATATTCTTCATCCCTGTAATGTGGAGATTGGTGACTATAGTATATTATCAAATTCGATGACTTAGAATAAGAGAGATACCAATGGTAAAAGTTTAAGCAGTAATCATTCGATTGATGAATTTGTATAAGAGATAGAGTGGGATATATAGAGTTAATACTTGCATCTACTTCAATAATGAGGTAAGATTTAAAATTCAAAGACGAATTTTCATTAAGGGGGATGTAATGACCCAAAATTTTGTTAAAATAATATTAATAGACTAATAAAAAGAAAATTCTTATAAGAGTATAATTTAAGCTTAAGAAAACTTAAGTTTCATTTGTCTCATAACCTTTCTCCCTGTAAGTTACTATGTATGTTACTATTCACCCCCAACTTCCAACACCCATATCTTTGTTGTCTGACCACTGTTTCTGGCAATCTAGGACTCTATGGAAAGCTCTCAATATGCTCTATTAAAGCTTAAACTTTTTTCATAAATATTGATCCAAATTTGGACAAATTTTATTTAACAATTTCGATTCTTTAGGCAGCTCATCATTCTCTCATTTCTAGTCATTTTTTTAGCAAAATTAATACCACCATTGTGTTTAAGAGCCTTGAAAATATAGGTAAGGAGGAAAATCATATTTCAATTAGCCCATTAGAAAGAGTTTCATTGCAAGACCAGCGTCATTAGATTCCTAAAGGTAAACTCTTCATTTTTAGGTGGGTGGTAATTGTCACCATTGCTCCGACAACAGTAGTGATTTTTTTTTTGAATAACTTAGAAATGGCTAAAAATAATTTTAAAAATTTTCAAATATTATTTAGATCAACTTTCATATAAGCAGCATATTAAAATTCTTGATTGTTTGTAAGATAAATTGTTTTGAAAAGTTTATGTTCTTACAGAAATGCATGAAATTGATTAAATTCGAGTTAATGATAACTAAAATTGAGACTACGTAGATTTATTGAGTATAAATGCTAGTGTTAAGATTGGAATTTGGTATACTTGCATTATAGATTGGATTTATTATAGATTTTTCATTATAAATGTAGACTTAATTGGGTATAAACATGTTGTTCAGAGGCCTAATTTGAGTTGTGACTACTAGTGGATATAGAAGCATATTTTTATTGCAAGAATGACCCTTCTTTTAGAAGGGGGATGTCCATTTTATAGGGGAAACAAATTTTCAGTAGATTTCTTGTAAAACGTAACATCGATGTTTTGATTAGAATTTAGAGCACCTTAGAATAAATAATAAATTAGGTCATGATCTTATTCTCTAGGTAGTTTGAAACTAGTTTAGGTTTTAGTTCTTAATCATTCTTTCTATATTTTTCTATAAATAAATCAGAATTAGAATCCTCTTTCTCGAAGCACTAGGTTTAGTAAAGAGGAGAACATTCTATTTATGAGTTAATATCTATGGTTATGAGCATGCATTAGGCATTCATTCTCATATTTATCATTTAAATCACTATCATTATCATACGCACACATGATATTCATTCATATGGATTGGCATATGTACATATATTTCTGTTGTGTTATGTTGTCCTTTCTTTGACATATAATGACATAGAGGGTAGTTGCTACCTAGTGTGCATCACCGGGTTGTGCGTATAAGGAATCAGTCAGTCAGTCAATCAGGTATGAGATTGGTTTATGGATTGATAGATTTATTAATTGATATATTGATTAAGATATGGCATTGTTAGGACGGTTTAGTGGAGCTTACTCTCAAACTCCAATTGATATATGATATATGGTATATGGCGTAGTTATGGTGATTCAGTCAAGCTTCCTCTGGGCAACAATTATGTCATAGCAAGGTTGTGGCGGTTCGGTTGAGCTTACTCTCAGACGATAGTCTACTACATTTGGACCAAGTGACCCGAGTAGAATAAAAGAGTCCCTATGGTTAGAGTCTATGGATATGGGACATGCCATAGAGTCCTTCG
Source organism: Pinacopodium congolense (assembly GCA_028565735.1). Lineage (NCBI taxonomy): Eukaryota > Viridiplantae > Streptophyta > Magnoliopsida > Malpighiales > Erythroxylaceae > Pinacopodium > Pinacopodium congolense. The sequence continues at coordinate 17,849,350 of JAOXYD010000006.1, forward strand.
TCAATCATTTAATATTATTTGTCATTTAAGATGATTAAGTGACATGATATTGATATGAGAAATGCACATATGTATGTTTATGAAAAATTATTATATTGTATATTTACATTTATGGATGTGATATTTATATTCTGCTTATGATTTGAAATCCTGAGGTTCATATCATAACCATAATATTAATTCACTCGGTGAAGTTTGACTCTATCTTTAATTCAGATCTCTAATGTCAAGGTATTTCACCAATCTTCTTCTTCTTTGAAGATTTTATATATGTTTGGTATTTTTATGTCCTTTGATTCTAGATACACAGTAGTCTTGTATTTTTAGATTTCTCTTATATTTATTATCTCAATATTGTAGAATATGTATAGATTGGATACTGTTAGGACTATTTGATCGTTATGAGTATGAGTCTAGTTATTTTAGAAATTTTTTATATATTATTAATTCAGGTATTTGATGGCATTTTAGTCTTGTTAAGGGCCCAGTAGGCCTTGAGTTTAGTGTTCATTTAGCACTAGTCATAGTCTAAGGATGAGGTCATGATAATTTCAATAATGTAATCATAAAAAAATTGATGAAATAATCAATTTTTTTATTCCATTGCATAAGCCTAAATATGGATATGAAATGTGTGAAATAATCATATAATCAATTAATGATATAGTAATATAATCACAATTCAAGAAATAATAGTAATTTGAATTATATTTATATAATGATGAAATAATCATATAAATACATCCATATAAAAAATAATAAATACATCATAATAAAATAATAGCATAAAAACAAAGAAAAAGATAACGCATTTTACTTTTTTTGTTCTTTTCTCCTTTCCTTCCCTCTCTTTTTCCTCTCTTTTTCCCCTTCCTCCCCCTATCTCTAGTCTACTATATTTTTTTAATCTCTACAACTGTTAAATCTAACAGTAGATGATGTTGTTTACTGCTAGTTTTTTAAACCAGTAGCCTGTTTGTTGATGGTTTTAAATTGTTTTGCTGCTAGTTTTGAAAAACCCTCCAACTAGTGAAACAACATCATTTTGGCTGGATTTTCATAACAAAAAATGACGTCATTTTTCTTTCTCAAACCTATACACCTTCTTCTTTCACATAAATGCCCCAGTCATTCAGACAGTCACTGCCATATCAACCACTACATCATTGTTGTCTACCATGTCAACCCTATGTCATCGACCACGTCATCACTATAATAAATAGGACTCATAAAAATAAGTACAGGGGACATCTTGAAATTTAACTTGAAGTATAAGGGGGGTATGGTGTTATTTTCAAAGTTCAAAGGGGTATTTGAAAATTCTTGAAACTATAAAGATGTGTTTTGTAAGTTACTCTAACCCCCTGTTCAAAATAAATGAATTCCATAAAATTCATTTGCAACTCCAAATTTTTATATTTGGAATGCAAAAAAGTTGTTCATTTCAATTCTATAATTTGAATTCCATGAAATTTAACATGACTAATACAAACTCCATCAAAGTAATTGAGATTTCCAAATAAATTTCACACACTTAAGAGACGCATTCTTGTCTTCTAAAGCTACTCTTATTAAAAAAAATTTAATGAGCTTTTAAAATCAATTTCAATACTTTAAGAATATTATACGAATATTACCACATAATATAGATCG
>JAOXYD010000006.1:17868349-17881380 GCA_028565735.1 Pinacopodium congolense
GACTGCACACAAGGTGCTTGAGTGTGGTTTCTATTGGCCTACTCTATTCAAGGATGCATTTCAATTTGTTAAATCTTATGAAAACTGTCAAAGGGTTGGTGACATATCTAGGAGACATGAAATGCCACTGAACAATATTCTAGTGTGTGAAGTCTTTGATGTATGGGGTATTGATTTCATGGGACCATTCCCTTCATCATATTCTAATCAGTACATCTTGGAGGTAGTGGATTATGTGAGTAAGTGGGTGGAAGCTGTTGCACTTCCAATCAATGATGCAAATGGTGTAGTAAGTTCCTTAGAAAGAACATATTCACCAGATTTGGAACACCAAGAGCTATTAGAAGTGATGGAGGAATACATTTCTGTAATAAGCAATTTGACTCCCTCCTAGCTAAGTATGGTGTTACCCATAAGATAGCTACACCTTATCATCCTCAAACTAGCGATCAAGTTGAAGTTTCAAACAGAGAAATCAAGCGAATCTTGAAAAAGATTGTTAGTTCTTCAAGGAAAGATTGGTCTATGAAGTTGGATGATGCATTATGGGCTTATAGAAATGCATTCAAAACACCCATTGGTATGTCTCCTTATAAGCTAGTGTATAGGAAAGCTTGTCATCTTCCTGTTGAATTAGAACATCACGCCTATTGTGCTATTCATTTTCTAAACTTTGATTTAAGGAAGGCTGGTGAAGAAAGGCTTTTACAATTGAATGAGTTAAATGAGTTTCGATTTGAAGCTTATGAAAATTCTAAATTGTATAAGGAAAGAACCAAAAGATGGCATCACAAGCACATCATTCCAAGAGACTTCAAGGTTGGTGATAAAGTCTTGGTTTATAATTCAAGGTTGAAATTGTTTCTTGGGAAGTTAAGGTCTAGATGGACAGACCCTTATAATGTGACCAATATTTATCCATTTGGAACAATTGAAGTTAGCAATGGTCACTCAACATTCAAGGTTAATGGGCAAAGAGTGAAGTTGTATGTGCCTAATTTAGTTGAAGAATTTTCTAAGACTCTTTCACTGTTTAATCCTCATTGAACTAGGTATATTATCAAGTTAGGTAGGTAATTGTGTGTGTTTTGATTTTTTTTTTAGTGTTAGGATTGAATAAATCAAGTGTTGAATCTTTAGAAGTGTGATTGAAGTAAGTGTAGTGTGTTTGAATTAAGCTTGGTGGGGTTTGCCTTAGTTTGGTGAGTTTGATTTGATTTTAAGAGTGTTTTAAGGTTAAATCTAAAGAAATTTGATGAGTATTTCAATTTATGTTGTTAGGATTTGAATTTAAAGGGATTTAGAAGTAAAATTAGATTGAAATTAGAATTAGAAGGGTTAAAATAGACCTATAATGGTGGTATATTAGCCCACCGTTATAGGCTGTGCACCCACCGTTGAAAGCATTGCAGTTTGTGTCTACAATGACGGGCTATTCTTAGTATAACGACGTCGTTATACTAAGAACATGGTGTCGTTATACCTCGAGTCTGGCGATAAAAAGACGCAGGTCACTGTTCATCGTCTTCAACCTTAAACCCATCTGAAACCCTAAATCGCCTCTAAACTTCCAGACCTCATATCTTCTTCATTTCTTAACCAAATTGGAAGCCCTTAGTGTCCATTTGTCGCATTTTCTGCCCTCAATCTGATTATTCCATCAATTTGGTCAGAAAATCAATAGATTTTCCATAATATGCACTAAACGTTTATGATCTTTTTCTCCCAAAACGATGGGAGAATAGCTTAGATTGTCTCCTAGTATAGGGCTCTATTTGCTTAGATTTTGGTACCATTGTTGTTAAGACTTTCAATAGCCTTAGATTGGTACCAACTTTATTCAATTTCATCGTCGTAAAAAAATCAAGAATATTTCGGTCAAAATAGAATATTCCGACGACTCTTGCTAGAAAATTTTCTTAAGTTTTGAATTAATTTTCGACATCTTTTTTCCTATAATTTTGAACATATTTCATTCAGATGGCGCCTAGGAGAAAGCATTTGGCTTTGGACCCAATTTGATTTACGAGTCAAGAGAATTTTGACTGGTTCGAGGCACATCGGGGCAATGAGTTCATTGTGGAGCGACTCATTCATCCTGAGTTAGGGGCCATATTTGGCATTTCTAGAGCTTTCAGGACCTTTGCTGGTCCTTTCTACCCTGAGCTAGTTCGAGAGTTTTATGCTAATATCGAGGACAAGGCAGAGACTGATACCATTGAGATACGGTCTACAATTTGAGATATTCCTATATATATTACTTGTGCCTTGATTTCTGCTTTATTGGGAGTACCAGATGCAGGTAGTGTTTTTGTAAAGCAAAGGGATCCATTGTATGGGGATACCTTACCTTCGAACCCCTATTTTTTTTATTTCTACTGCTAGAGAGACCCTAGGACTGACTACTGTTGTCTGTCTTGATTTCTGTGTTGTAATAGAGTGTTTTTTTTTCGATTTCTGTGATGTTCTTTATTGATTTTTTTGTTTAGAAAATCCGAAAACTAAATCTGAAAATCGAAGCGGAACCAAACGGGCCCTAAGTAAATCTAATAAGCTCTACAAATACCCCTACCTTCACTATAACTTAAAATAAACTCTCTAGATCTAATAGGCCACTAACACATAAGTTCGAAAAGTGTAACCTAGTGGTATGGAACCCTAGACTGGTTGGTTAGGTATCCTAATAAAGTTAACTAACCTATTGCCACTTTTAGAAATAGCCAAATATAATTAAGTATCACATGTTTAATCCTACCATTTAAATTAGGAAATTACCTAATGGATGATCAAACTTAGAGATAATACCTAATTCATGACATTTAATCAAAGCCCCAAATAAACCTATGCTTAGAAACACCATATCAATTCAAAGTACACTCCATTATCACAATTAATTATCCTTTATCCATAAAATGCCTTTAAACTCCTAAACACCTAACCACAAATATTTAAATTAACCAAAAAAAGACTAAATAAAAACAAATCATACTTAATTAAATAAAACTAACGTTGGAAAATAAAAGAAATAAACAATCTATTACCAAAATCTCCAGGTTCAACACAAATTTAAGAAAAACTTGAACTAAATATAAAATAGAGCAATGAAATTACAAAAAAAAAAGTAGAAAAACACTAACAATGAAAGGTATTGAAGAACTAAAACAAGAAACCTAACGTGCAGGAAAAGAAATAACAAGAAACGATACAAAAAATACCTAAGAAACTAAGAAACAAGCCTAAGAAAACCTAAGAACTAAGGCAGATGTTAGAGGAGGATGCCAAAATGAAGACCCCCCCTTTTGCATTCTTCTATTCTCCTTTTTATACTACCTCTTCAGGGTTAGCTAGCAAAAGATGCCGTTTCATTATTATTATTATTTTGCACTGATAGCTCATTCGATTGATCGAATAACCATAGGTCCTTCGGTCGAGCAAATACGATGAATCAGTCGACCAAAGAATAAGACATTGGTCGACTGACCTAAGCATTTGGTTGACTGAACTTAAAGTTTCCAGTACTTCATCTCCAGAATCTCTAGAATTCTATAGACAATTCGCTGTTTTCATGCCTTTGCTCCTATTCACTCCAAAATTTGACATTTTGATTTAGAAATTATGTCAACTCTTTTAACTTGTCATTCAACACAATTTGACATAATTTAAGGACTTTTAACTAAAAATATTGATGAATTCATATTCAAACATATATAAAAACTTAAGAGAATTCATCCTTATCAACGAGTATTGGGAGTACTTCAAGAAACTCTACAACAATTGTCTAAAGCATTAGATAAGTGAATAATTACTAATTCAATATTTTTATGATGGTTTATTACCTTTAGACAGGAATATGATCGATACTACGAATGGTGGAGCTTTAGTGGATAGGACTTTGGAGGATGCAAAGAACTTGATAGTGATTATGGTAGCCAATTCTTAATATTGGGACAACTAAAACAGTCTTTCTTCCTCGTCCAAGCAAGTTAAGGAAATGTGCACTTCTAAGTTAGAGCAGCAAGTGGCCAATTTAACTTTAATGCAAAAAGTAGTGAAAGGCAAGGGACTAACCGAGTTATGTGGCATTTGTTACACTTATAGATCATTTTACTGATGCATATCCTATCTTCTAAGATGAATAACATGTTAATGAAATTAGAGGGTTTTAAGGAAAAAAATATAGGTATGATCCTTTCGCTCTCACCTATAATTCGAGGTTCAAAGATCATCCTAACTTCATGTACAAAAACCCCCTAACAATGAAATAGCTCTAATGTATGGCTTTTTACCTATCAGTAGTAGCAACAAGGGTTCAATGCACTACCAGGTTTTCATTATTGTCAACCACAGTTTTGAACAGCTACCACAACAAGTCAAAGTTATGTAATAAGTCAATGCACTACCAGGCTTTCACTATAGTCAACTACAATTTTAAACAGTTACCACAACAAGCCAAATGTATGTCTTTGGAAAAAATTGTAAAGAGCTTCGCTTATAATATTCTTAAATTCCAGTAGGAAGAGAGGACTGGTTTAAAGAACTTAGAAAACTAAGTGAGTCAACAGGAAGATATATTGCGAAAGTTACAAGCTTGGACTTCTACAAGATTGCCTAGATAGCTTGAGAAGAACCTTAGAGAGGATGCATGTGCCATCACCTTAAGAACTAGCAAGGAGGTGGAAGGTCCTATAAAGATAAAGACGAAGCAAGGAGAAGAAGAGGAAACCGTACTAACAAAGAAGGAGGAGGACAATCCTCATAAGGTCTTGTTTTTGTCATTAACTAACTATTTTCTTTATTTCCTAGCAGATTAGCTAAAAATAACCAGTAAGAGAAATATGAGGTATTGGAGGTGTTTTGTTAGGTGGAGGTCAATATACCTCTTTTAAAAGCCATCAAGCAAGTTCCATAATAGTATAAGTTTTTAAAGGAGCTGTGTACCAACAAGCAAAAATTAAAGGGTGACGAGAAGATTAGGGTGAGGGAGAATGTATCGATAGTCATGCAGAGGAAGATACCCCCTATATGCAAGGATTCATGTATTTTTACCATTCCTTACAAGATTGGTAACATGAGATATGAGAGATACACGTTAGATTTAGAGTTTCGATTAATGTTATATCACTTTCTATATTTAACGTTCTTAATCTTGGCTTTTTAAAGGATGCCTATGTTATCATTTAATTAGTTGATTAGTCTAACACTTACCCTAATGGGGTTATTGAAGATGTCCGAGTGCAAGTAAATGAGCTTGTTTTTTATGTATATTTTTTATGTGTTACACATAAAGGATGAGGAGTCTTCAAGTTTGTCAACGATTCTATTAGGATGACCATTCTTGAAGAAATCTTAGACTAAAATTAATGTCTGTAGTAGGGTATTAACCATGAAGTTTGATGGAGAGGTCATTCATTTCAATATCTTTAATGCTATGTACTATCCATTATATTTTGAGTCAGTAACTAAGTCAGATATTCATGACTCCTTAGTAGAACGCTTGCCTTTGCTTTCTTTATATGATCCTTTAAAGATGGCCTTAACAATCTCGATGGAGAAAGAGATGTCTGACTATTATTAGGACAAGTTTGAGTTTAGAGAGGAGATAAAGAAAGTGATCATGGCCCTTGAGACATGTCCTCATTGTTTTGGTAGGTATGTAACTCAATTTGTGGAATTGCCTGTTTGTACTAATCAATAAAAGTAGAAGACAACTTTTACTTATCCATATATCATCGGATACCATTTGGTTTATGCAGCACCCCAACTACATTTTAAAGATTCATGGTGAGTTTTTTTTTAGATTATTTAGAGAAAATTATATAGGTCTTCATTGATAATTTTACTGTGCATGGAAACTCCTTTGCTAAGTATTTATATCACTGTATGTTAATGCTTAAGAGATGTCTAGAAACTAACCTTATTCTTAATTCTGAAAAGTTTCATTTCATGGTACAACAAGGGATAGATTTAGGATATGTGATTTCTATGAGGAATATTGAGGTTGACAAAGCTAATATAAACCTTGTGCATTCTTTATCTCACCCTGCTTCTGTGTAAGAGGTTTATTTTCTTCCTGGTCATATAGGGTTTTATTATAGGTTTATTTAAGAATTTTTGAAGGTTGTACAATCAATGTATAGGTTGCTCCAAGAAGATAGGGACTTTGTTTTTGATAAGATGTATAAGAAGATATTTGATCTCTTGAAGGAGAAGTTTATCATCGCATCTATTTTACAGCCTCTGGATTGGTACTTACTCTTCGAGCTAATGTTTGATGCCTTCAACCATGCAATTGGAGCAGTTTTAGACTAGCAAGTGGGGAGGGTTCCATATGTGATCTATTATGGCTCGAAGATTTTGAACGAAACTCAAGTGAATTACACCACAATAAAAAAAAGATCTTCTTATCATAGTTTTTACTTTAGATAAGTTTAGATCTTATTTGTTTGAAATTAGGATAATTGTTTACTCTGATCACGTAGCTTTGAAGTACTTATTGAAAAAGAAGGAGGTAAGCCAAAGCTCATTCGTTAGAGACTCCTGCTTTAGGAGTTTGATGTATAGGTTAGAAATAAGAATATAAAAGACAAGAAGGGCTCACAAAATGGAGTGGCAAACCATTTGAGTTAGTTAGTGGAGCATAGCATAGATACGAGCCTATCAATGATGACTTTCTAAATGAGCGGCTACATGTGGTGCAAATGATAACTCTTTAATATGTAGACTTGGTTAATTTCTTAGTTTCTCACAAATTTCCTATAGATTATACCAGGGCACAAAAGGATAGATTAAGGAACCAAGCCAAATACTATATAAGAGATAATCCTTACTTATGGAAGCATTCTTCAGACTAGGTAATAAGAAGGTACGTACCCATTACTAAGGTTTCCTACATTTTAACCTTTTTTCATTCTTATGCATATGGAGATCATTTTGGGCTAAAAAAGATAACTCGCAAGGTTTTAAAGTGTGGATTTTATTATCCATTTCTATATCAAGATGCTTATGAATTTTTTAGTGCTTAAAACAATTGTTAGAGGATAGGCACATCGGGTTCCCATGGTGAGATACCCCAAACTCCCATTATGATTTGTTATATTTTTTATGTCTAGGGTATAGATTTCATGGGTCCCTTTCCTTCTTTTTTTGGATTTCAATACATTCTTTTTTTTGTTGACTATATATCGAAATAATGATTCTAGAGTAGAAGCAAAAGTTACCCCAAACTAACGATTCTAGAGTAGTTACAGATTTCTTGAAATTCGACATTTGTTTTTCCAAGTTTGGGGTTTCGAGAGTTATTATCAGTGATAAGGGGACACATTATTACAACAGGACTATTGAGGTGCTCCTTAAAAAATATCAACTAGTGCATTGCGTTTCTGTAGCTTACCACCCCTAGACAAGTGGCCAAGTCGAGGTATTTAACCAAAATATTAAACCTATTATGAAGAAAATAGTGAATCCCAATAAAAAGGATTTGAGTTTGTGCCTCAATAATACCTTATGGGCTTATCCAACCGTATACAAGACTCCAATCGGGATGTCTCCATATCGCTTAGTCTTTGGAAAAACATGTCATATACCTATAGATTTGGAGCATAAGGGCTATTGGTCGATCAAGTAATGCATCATAGAGTTAGAGGCTATTGGTGTACATGGAAGATTGCATTTGCTAGAGCTAGAGGAGTTGTGCCATGAGGCATTCGAGAATGCTCGAATTTACAAGGAGAAAACTAAGGTGTTTCATGATCATCATTATTAATGTCTTTATTTTCTATTTTTGTGTATGTTAATTTTCTTTATTTTTGAGGTTTGAAGTTGTACTTAATGGAGATTAATCTTATTTTATGTCAAGGTGTTTTTTGGAATTAAATGGAAATAACTGTAGAAATTTTGGAACGAAAAGAGCCGAAATAAACATTGAACCGAACTGAACATGGCCTCATGCAATAATATATCTGACAATTAGCAATAAAATTTTTTATAGAGATTTTTTTTGGGCTTTGCCTTGCAATTGAAGGTTGCAAAGTCTGTGAGATTGGGGCCCTCTTTGAAAATAAGAAACGTGACCTGGGCTTGAAGGAAGAAAGGCGTACATGTGGGAGAAGTGTGAGTTGCAATAACAAAAGAAGAGGGTTGCATACACCTAAGTGAAGAGACAGCTGCAAAAAGGCAGGTCTAACACGTCTAAAGAGGTAAGCAGCAAAAAATAAAAAGAAAGGAACATCTAGTTGCAAAAGAGGAGAGGACATCCAAAAACAAAAGGGACGGCCAGTAAAAAACAGAAAATCAAGATGAGTGCAAAGCTAGACAAAAAAGCAAGGACTAGTGGATTTAAAACTGAAAAATCAAAAAATCAATGTATCAAATATGCAGAAAATTGAAGAATCATTATTTTAGAAAATCATGATGTTAGGTAACTAAATTTTATTTCTTGGTTTACAGAATCATAATTATTGAACTTTAAATATATGAGACCTTTTCTTTTTATTTGAATTAATTTATTAGTCAAGTATCAATTATTTTTCTGTGTTATTATTTGGTTTTTTGATTTTATAACTAGGTGCGTAACTAGTTTGTGATTTTATTCAATCAATTGCTAGATTGAACAGGATGACGTTCAATTATTTTAATCAAAAGTAGCAACTAGGATGTTTTGTCTACTATGTTAGGGACATAATTATAGGAAAAATAATTCTCTAGGCTAAAAATATACATCGTATGTATGTTGTCTAGTTCCTCGATTTTCTTGATTTGCAAAGATACTAATTAATTAAATCTGAGATCTTATCCAGGTTGTTGATTAATAAGGGTTAATTCAAATACACTTTTCAGTTAACCAAACATAAGACAAAATAGGTAACAAAATTACCATGACAAAATGCTTAATCGGTAAATTAATTATTTTAGTGACTATGATCAACGCAAGTTCAATAATGAAGGAGATTGGAAACCAAGATTTATTCTTATTGATTGTTAAATTCTCATTGTTTTGCTATTAGTTTTTTTTTTAAATTTCGTATTCCAATTAAATTTTGTTGATTTCAAAATTTTAAACCCTCATCTTTATTGCGTAACTACTAATGTCTAAATTTCTTGTGGGAACGATCCCTACTTTCCACTACTAAATTAATTTGTGTTGTAGGAAGTTGGCTTCTTTTTATATTTGGTTGCAGGTGACAATATTCACCAAAATTTGGAGCCATTGTCAGGGACTTTTTGACAGTTTATATACGCTACGCGTTTGAGTCAATCTAAAAATTTGAATTACAATTTTAAAATTGAGAAAATAGCAAATGCATTAAGAAAGCAGATGAAAGAAAGAAAACAAGTACTAAGAGAAGAATGATAGAGAGAAAGGAATACAGTTGCCAATCGCATTTTAGGCCAACTAGCTGCTCCAGCTAAGGACCAACAACCTTACTGCATTAATTTTCCAAATCTAGGTGATAATAACACTTTTGAGTTGAAGTCGGTACTGATTCATTTGTTACCCATTTTTTGAGACACATTGGGAGAAGATCTTTATAAACACTTGAAAGAGTTTGATGTTGTTTACATGGGGATGAAGCCTACTAATGTCACTGAAGAACAGATAAAACTGAGGGCTTTCCCTTTTCTTTGAATGATGATGCCTAAGACTGGTTGTATAATTTACTTATTGGAATTATTGCAACATGGGCAGAGATGAAGAAGCTATTTTTAAAGAAGTTTTTCCCAGCTTCTAAGGCTGCCAATATTAAAAAATAAATCTCTGGCATCCGAAAAAATACCAGGGAGTCCTTATATGAATACTATGAGAGATTTCAAAAGTTATGTGCAAGCTGTCCCCACCATCAAATTAGTGATCAACTATTGATTCAATATTTTTAAGGTCTTTTACCGACTGAGAGGAGTATGATCAATGCTGCAAGTGGAGGGGCTTTAGTTAATAAAACACCAGCAAAAATACAGGATTTGATATCAATTATAACTTCTAACTCTAAAAAATTTAGAGCTCGGAATGATTATGGTTCAAGAAATGTTAATGAGATGAGAGTTTCATCATTGGAAACAAGATTAGACAATTTGACATCTTTGGTGCGTCAAATTGCGACATATAGGAAGGAGTATTTAAAGGCTTGTGGGATTTGTTCTATGGTTGGTCATCCTATAGATGTGTGTCCTACTTTACAAGAAGACCAAATTGAAGAAGCCAAGGCAATGGGTGGTTATCTGGACAACCTATAATTAGGGTTGACGAGATCATCTGAATCTTTGTTATGGTAACAATTAGGGACAACAAGCAAGCTCTAATTTTCAACCATTTAAATAACCTCTTATGGTTAGATAGCAACAAAAAATGGGGCAAACTTTTGGTGAAAATAATTCCTTAGAAAACATAGTCAAGACATTGGCAACGAACACTATGAACTTTCAACAAAATATCAAGAAATTTCAGCAAGATACATAAGCCAACATACATAATCTTAAGACTCAAATAAGCTAAATGGAAATTGCTATCAATAGGTACAAAATTCAAGAAAACTTTCTTCCCAACCTGAGGCGAATCCAAAGAAAAGTGCTTGTGCTAACACACTTCGAAGTGGAAAAGAATTAAAGGAACCTACCCTAAAGGTTTCTAAGCGAGAGGTTGAAGAAGAAGTAGAGAAAGAAGTTCCAAAGCAACCACAAGAGAAAAATGAGAGTGATTCTTACATTGTCACGCTTAAGTTCAATGTGCAACCTCCTTTTCCTAGCCGTTTTGCCAAGCAAAAGAAAGAGGAGCAAGAGAATGAAATTTTGAAAACCTTTTGCAAGGTACAGGTAAATATTCCTGTACTTAATGCTATTAAACAAATTCCTTGTTATGCTAAATTTCTTAGGGAACTTTATACCTCAAAGAGAAAGTTGAGTGGCAATGAAAAAGTACGATTAGGTGAGAATGTTTCTGCTATGCTTCGAAAGAAGTTACCTAATAAGTGTTAAGATCCAAGTATGTTTACAATCCCTTGTAAAATAGGTAATCTGAAGATGGAGAAAGCATTTTTGGATTTAGGAGCATCGATTAATTTTATGCCTCAATCTATTTATGAATCTTTAAATATGGGGCCTCTAAAAGAAACTGGTGTTATAATCTAACTTGTTGATTGATCTAATGCTTATCCTAAGGGTGTTCTTGAGGATATCTTACTTCAAGTCGATAATATGATCTTTCTTGTTGATTTTTATGTCTTACAGATTGTAATACAGATTTATCTTTGATCCTAATTTTATTGGGAAGACCATTTTTGAAAACTTCTAGGACAAAAATTGATGTTTATAATGGGCCTTTAACTAAGGAATTTGATGTTGATGTGATTAAGTTTAATATTTATGATGCCATGAAATTCCCTAATGATGATCTATCTTTTGTTTTTGTGAGTTTTCTCGATACTTTAGTTTAGAAAATATTTTGTTTAGATGGACTAGATAAAGTGTGGACTACGTTGGAAAATAGCTTGGATATATAGGAAGGAAAAACACTAGCCGATTATCTTGTCATTCATGAGGAGTTGGATACCACTATCTAGATTTTAAAGCGAAGAAAAAACTTGGAGGAACAAGTATGTTTTCTAGAACTAATAAGAAATAATTCGAAGTTGTTTCCATGTCTTATAAAACCACCAAAATTGGATTTAGGTGAGCATAAAACTCTTCCTATTATTAGTTCGAGTAGACTAACATCTTTATAGGAAAAACAATTATTAAGGATGCTAAAAAATCACAAAGATGCATTTGGATGGACTGTGGCTGACTTGAAGGGGATTAGCCTATCAATCTGTATGCACTAGATTTTATTAGAAGATGGAGCTAAAGAAATAAGATAGCCCCAATGAAGTTTGAACCCACTAATGATAGAGGTAGTCAAGAAGGAGATTCTGAAGCTCCTCGATGTTAGAATAATCTATCTAATTTTAAATAGTAAATGGGTTAAATACAGGTGGTTCTTAAGAAAATTGAAGTGACAGTAGTGGAGAACACTTCAGGTGAATTGGTTCCCACCTGTATGCAAAATAGGTGGAGAGTTTGTATAGATTACAAAAAGTTAAATTCTGTTACTCACAAAAATCATTTTCCACTTCCTTTTATTGATCAAATGCTTGAAAAACTTGTAGGGAAAACTCATTATTGTTGTTTAGATGGTTATTCAAGTTATCATCAAATTTCTGATGCACTAGAGGAACTAGATAAAACAACTTTCACATGTCCTTTTAGTACCTTTGCATATCGAAGAATGCCATTTGGATTATGTAATGCACCCGCCACATTCCAAAGATGTATGGTAAGTATTTTCTCTAATTATGTGAATGATTTCATTAAAGTTTTTATGGATAACTTTACGGTCTATGGTGAGTCTTTTGATACTTGCTTGATTAACCTTGATAAAGTTTTAAAATGATGCAATGAAAATAACCTTGATCTTGAATTATGAAAAATGCCATTTTATGGTTTATCAATGTATAATCTTAGGCCATATAGTGTCTTCTAGGGGAATTGAGGTTGATAAGGTCAAGATAGAAATTATTAAATCTCTTCCTTACCCCATTATTGTACGAGAAGTTTGTTCTTTTCTTGGACATGCAGGTTTCTATCAACGTTTTATCAAAGACTTTTCAAAGACCACTAAAACTTTATGCAAGTTACTTAAAAAAGATGTGGAGTTCCATTTTGATGAAGCATATAGGAAAGTATTTGATGAATTAAAAAGAAGCTCATTTATGCCCTAATAATCCAACCCTGAATTGAAGTCTCCCATTTGAGATAATGTACGATGCAAGCGACTACGTGGTAAGAGTTGTTCTAAGGAAAAGGATGAACAAAGCACCGCATGTGATTTACTATTCTTCCATGATGTTAAACGACGCTAAAAAAAATTATTGAATGACAGTTGGTTTTTGTAAATGCAAATTCTTTCAAATTAATTCTAAATTGAAAGATGCATTATTTATGGATTGATCTACCCATACATTCGGTTTCTCAATCTAAAAAAATATAATCATACCTTTTAG
>JAOXYD010000006.1:17888084-17911543 GCA_028565735.1 Pinacopodium congolense
TAACTACATTTAGATTAAATACAGATTAAAATAAAAATAAAATGACTTTTTAATAAAAATAATCATAAAATTAATATATATAAAAAAAATTAAATAAAAATATTGCTTATTACTAAAAATATTAAAAAATATTTAGGAAAAATAATATCTTTTTCAAAATTTTGTTTTGGTCCCCGGTACAAAATCGGCAAGCAGCATTTTAGATGGTACGAGCCAAAATTGTCATTATCAACTGGTACTTAAAAATAGTACCAAAAAAGGTATTACTGTTCTGTTTCCAGGCTGGTATGATCGTACCGGTCAGTATTAGATGGTGTGAAACGATATTTAAAACTTTGAATTCATTTCATTCAACTTGCATTTTGATTCAAACCTAACCTAAAACATAATACCCAATTGATTCCAAGTCAATTCTCACAATTATAAAGCCATTACCCCTTTAATATCTCTCAACCCACAAAAAAACTAAGCAAACATATGAAAATGAGCTTAAAACCCAAACTGAAAATACACAAAATAGAACATCAATGTAAAACACAATAAGTAAATAATGTGAACAAGGCTAGAAATTAAAGGAAACACAACTATATTAATTAAAATCAAAGGTTCAACACAATATTTAAGAACAATGAATGAAATTAAGGAAAAGACAAACTAAAATAGGAAATAGTAGCAAAAACAACTAAAACAAGAAGAAAGCAACACTTAAGCATGAAATCTAACGAGATTAAAGGGAACCCAAGGAAAGAAAGGAAAAGCTAAGAAATTGAGAATAAACTATAGAAAAATGATGGAGGTTGATAAAATATGATGGTCCACCTCTTTTCTTCAATTGTTTTATTCCTTTTGTATGCCTCAATTAGGTTAAAAAAAGTGAAAGAGACTTCTGTCCTTAATTTTTTTTTACTGTTTGTATGATATCGGTTAAACGATTAGTGCTTTAAGTCAATCAAATATAAATCATTCAGCCAACCGACCTGGACCTACATATCATTTATTCAACTAAATTCTGAGTCTCCAGTAGCTGCATCTTCTTTTTTGCTCCAATTTGCTCTAAATTTGTCCCTTTTAGCCATAACTTGTGTCCTAAGGACCAAACCTGCATGTAAGCTTAAAACAAACACAATTTAGACATTTAAGCATGAAAATATGGATGAATTCCCATTGAAATGCATATAAAAATTTAAGATAATTAAACCATATCAATTATAACCTTAAATGTTTCCAAAATTGAATGTTCATGATCTATAATGAGTGCTGGGTTTCTTTAATGGCACCATTGTAGATCCACGTTAAAGGGAGAACAATGGTAGCACAACAACAATGCTATTGATATTTGCAGAAACCACCGTTAAAGAGCCAAAGTCACACATAATATTTTATAAAGTAATTAATCAAGTGCTTTGAGCATTGTGAAGAATTTCCTAAGTGTGTTCTTTGAGTAATTGTGTGCGGTTTTTAGTTCATGATTCTTTTTGCATATATTTGTCTTTGTGAGCCTCCAAATACATTATATTGTGCTTGAGTGAGATTATTCTTTGAGTTTATTTTTTTTAGTGGTAGTATAGTTGTGAAAAGTTTCTTCCTTAGCCTTAAAAGGAATTCAAAGTTTATCCTTGAACTTAAAAAAAATATTGTATTTATAATTATCATACTTTTTGATTACAATAGAAAATCTCAATAAGTTTTGATGGGAACTAGACATAAAAGAAAATGGACCCTCTCCTAACTAGGATAAATTTATTATGATACTCTTCCTAAACTATTTAATTTTAAGCATCTTTTCTTATTTAATTTATTGTGATTGTTATTAAACAAAAAATTGTAACTATATTATTATTTATCATACAAGCTACCTCGTTTTTAAAATATGAATATTGAATTCAATTTTCCTATTGTGTATATCTTTAACTATTTTTTGCAAAGGTGTTAAGAACTTCATGTGAACTTAGGATTTCATTATAAATTTTTAAAGATCCTAATTTAGCCCCCTCTTTGGTTCCATCTTAGAATAATAATTAGTAAAAGAGCATAGGTCTCACGTAGTGAAAATTCTAGCGAATTTAGGAGCAAGGATCTCTATGGCACACGTGAACAATTATGCCCCGTTATCTAGCCTTTACAGTCAATGTTTACATAGAGTACCTTATTTTGATAGAAACGGTTATTTGTACTAGAAGACTAGAATGAGATGTTATCTTATGGGTGAGAGTATTAGACTTTGAATGATAGTTTCTCAATAGACACTTATGCCTTTTAAGACCGTAGGAAATTAAAGAATTCATAACAATGAAAATGAAGTGGATAGTGAAGATGAAATTTAGTCTATTTATGAATATCTTGTTTTGTAAATTAAGTATAATCGAATTTAATAGTGTCTATATGAGAAACTACATCCATCATTTGCTACATTTTAGAAATCACACATGAAGGCACCAATCAATTAGAGAAACTAAAGGGAGTATAAGTCTACTTATGATTTGCATGCTTGGTTTATCAAAATTATAAATTGTTTTAAATTATAGGTAATATCTATACAAATGTTGAGTTTATTAGGAAAATACTAAGGTTCTTACTAAAAACAAGAAGCTCAGTATCTAAACATGCTTCCCCATGAAAAACTTATAGGCTCTCTTTTGACTTTTGAGGTGAGACTAAAGGAGACTCAGAAGGATGATAAAATGTTTAAAAATAAGAACATCAAATTTAAAGCAATAACAAGGGAGGATAACGAAAGTGAAGAGTCCTCAAATGGGAGCGAAGAAGAATAAAAACTCACATTTATCACGCGAGGCTTAAGGAAACTTATATGAAAGAAGGCTTGCATCTATAAAGAAGAAGATAGGTCCTCATTTAAAAATAAATTTATGAACATTAAAATTCTTAAATGTGATGAAAAAGGTCACTTGACATCACATGGCCTACATCTTCAAGAATACAAAGAGCAAAGAAGGAAGGAAAGGAAGGAGCAAAAGAAGAAATTGTTAAAAGTAGCATGGATCAAATCAAGCATCTCGGAAACTGAAGACATCACAAACACTTTCTTGATGCCACATAAAGAGATAAGCTACTCACACCCTCATAATAATGAAAATGAGTATGAAGCTGAATACACATATGAAGAATTCTTAGGGTATGAGAAAGATTTGGTTAAGAAAATAAAAATTTGCATGATAAACATAAAGAATCATTGAACTTTTTAGATGATTGTAAATTAGAAAACCAAGGACTTAGGCAAGACTTAGGCTCAATCAACAAAGATAATGATGGATTAGTAAATGAAAATGTATTCTTAAAGAAAGAAATTGAGTCCTTTAAAGAATTGCTTGCTAAATTCACTAAAGGAAATGAGAAATTTAAAACAATACTAACTGTTCAAAAATTAGGAAATGACAAACATGATTTAGGCTATAGTAATGAAAATGGAGCATCTACTAATAAAAAAATTTTGAAAAGTGAAAGAACCTTGAAGATGAATGTGCCTTTAGGACTATTCAAAATGCATCTACAAGTAAACTGTAACCTAGGTATTATCCCTTCATGTATACTCCAAGATCTAGGAGTTTACAACAATGTTAAGTTAATGATAGAAGAATTTCCTCTTAACCTAGGTACTATTTTATAATGGATTTATGCTTAGAAATTTTTATAAGAATGCATATAGGATGCATACTCTATTTTTTGTACATATTATGGCTATTATGGACATGTATCATTTTTTTAATGAGATAATTAGGTATGTATTATCAAGTGGTAAGGATAGTTATACTATAAATATTTAAGAACCCAAGATGATGTAAGGACCTAAAGATACATGATTTTCTTATTTTATAGGTCACCAAGAGGAGAAATAAATGGTACATAGATAATAGATGTTCATGATACATGATTGGTGACCTATAATGATTCATCATTTTCAAAAGCAAGGATGGAGGATTTGTTACTTTTGGAGACAGAGACAAGGACAAGGATAAGGTAATTGCATTGAAAACGCTAGTAAGAATAATTGTCCTTTAATTGATAATATTTTACTAATTGAAGTTTTGAAGTAGAATCTTTTAAGAGTTAGTTAATTATGTGATAAGAATTATAAGGTATGCTTTAAAGGTAATGAATGTCTTGTTTTAAATGTAAATGATGGTAGTAAGCCTAGAGAAAAAGTGTTTGGTTTCTTTGAATGAAAGTAGATCGATTTGGAATAGATGGCTTGGGCACACTATCATGGATTGTTGTCAAAGCTCAATTCCAAGCAACTCATCAACGGGCTCCCAAGCATAAGAAATTAAAAGGACAATATACGTAGAGCATGAAAAATGGAAAAACAAGTAAGGAGTTCATTTCCAAGTAAGATATTGATAACAACTTCTAGATCCCTTAAACTTTTACATATGGATTTATTTGGTCTTATTTAAGTAGCTAGTTTAGTTAGTAGGACGTATGCATTAGTTATTATTGATGATTATATAAGTGTTATTTTTTAATTTCTAAGGATGAATGTTTTAAATCATTTCTATTTTTTTAATAAAAATTCAAAATGAAAAAGCTTGTGAATTGCATATATTAGGAGTGATCATGGTGGAGAATTTGATAATGACCTATTTGAATCATTTTGTGATGATCATGGCATTTTTATAAACCTTCGGCCCCTAGGACTCTAACAAAATGGTGCAGTAGAAGGAAAAAATAGTACTTTGCAAGAAATAGCTAGAACTATGATTAACAAATATGAATTATCTAGGTATTTTTAGTTCGAAGCCATAACATAAGCATGTCATGTAATTAATAAGGTTAACATTTGGAATAAAATGGATGAAACTCCTTATGATATTTGGAGAGGAAAGAAAAAATAGTCATTTTAGAGTCTTTGGTTGTAAGTTCTATATTTTGAGCATTAAGGATAGTTTAGGCAAGTTTCATTCTAAAATCGATGAAGGTATATGTTCATACTATTTTTTGACTACCAAGGAAAATAGAGTGTTTAATAAAAGAACTCATATTATAGAAACATCTACTAATAATTTTTTATGAGACCATGCCCTTTGAAAATAAGAGAGTTTTTTAGGATGATGATGTAGGTTTGTCTAATGAATTAATGAAGCTTTCACTTTAAGGAAAAAAACAAAGGACAAACTCGCATGAGCAAATTGTTGAACTAAGAAAGAAAAGGAAGGAGGATGACCTACCAAGAGATTATAGATACAAGAAGGATTATCCCTCTAACTAGATCCTAAGTGATATTTAATAAAGGATAACTACTCGTTCTCATCTTAACTTATCTCATCTGGCATTTATGTCTCATATTGAACCTAAAAGTATAGAAAAAGCATTAGGCAATGAGAGTTGAGTTTTTACTATGAATGAGGAATTGAATTAGTTTGACATAAATAAATTGTGGAATCTAGTACCTAGGCATAAAAATAATCCAATAATAGGAACAAAATGGGTTTTTCAAAATAAATTAGATGAAAAAGGAAATATTGTTAGGAATAGGGCTACTTTAGTTACAAAAGGATATAATAAAGAAGAAGGAATAGATTATGATGAGACCTTTTTTCCTGTAGCTAGATTAGAAGTCATTTGACTTTTACTTGCATTTGCATCCTACATGGGTTTTAAACTATTTCAAATAGATTCTAAAAGTGCATGTTTTAATGGTTTCCAATAAGAAGAGGTTTATGTTGAACAACAACCTAGTTTTAAAAGACATAATATACCCAATAACATTGTTAAATTATCTAAAGATTTATATAGTTTAAATTAAGCGCGTTTCTTCTTGAAATGGTTTTGTAGAAGGAAAGTTGATACCACGTTGATTATTAAGAAAGAAAAAGAAGATCAGTTAATTGTCCAAATTTATGTTGATGACATTATTTTTTTATGTTACTGATGAGTTTTTATGCCAAGAATTTGCTAACTGTATGAGTAAGGAGTTTGAGACGAGTAAGATGGGAGAATTAAAATTCTTTCTTAGACTCTAAAATAAGAAAATGAAGGATGATATCTTCATCAACCTAGCCAAATACATAAGGGATTTACTCAAAATATTTGGCATAGATTAAGCAAAACCATCAGGCGACTTGATGAGTACATTTAAAAAGTTGAATATAAATGAAGATGGTAAGGAAGTGGATTTAAAGCAATATTGAGGTATAACTAGTAGTTTATTTTATTTTATTACAACTAGGTTTGATATCATGCTCAGTGTGTTTTTATGTGCTATATTTCAAGCATCATATAGGGAATCACATCTTTTAGCTATTAAATGCATTCTTATATACTAGTGTGGAACATTACATTTAGGACTTTGGTATGCTAGGGTTATATAGTAGCTTATTAGATAGAAAAGAACTTCTAATGGATTTCCATTATTAGGTAATGTATTGGTTTCATGGTTTAGTGAAATTTGTAATTGTTGCTTTGTCTATGGTAGAAGAGAAGTATATAGCCATCAGTAGTTCTTAACTCAAGTTTTAGGGCTTATACACCATGTTAGAAACTGTGGTTTAGAACTTAGTAAAATTCCTATTAGATGTGATAATATTAGTACAATTTATTTAACTAAGAATCCAATGCATCATTCTAAGAAAAATCATGTTGATCTTATGTATCATTCCATTAGGATTTATGTTTAAAATGGTGATATAGAATTTGAAGTTGATACTGTGCATCAATGAGTAGATATTTTCACTAAATCCATTTATAAGGATAAATTTGGAATAATTTTAAGAGAACTAGGTATGATTGATGATTTTTCTTCATCATGTTTAAATAATTTCATAATTTTATTGTTTTACTTGATAAGATTGTTTTTGGGTTATGTTTCTAGGTTGTTTTTGGTGTTTTAAGTGTTTCTTTATGTGTTTTAGATTTAATTTATTTGAAATTTTGCATTTTTCATGATTTTTGATGCTTTTAATTGTTTCTTTTTCTTTTCTAGTGTTTTAGGGTGGATTTTGAACTTATTTGAGGGATAGATTAATGCACGTTGGTGCGTGGTTTTGCAAGTAGCAGAATTCCAAAGTTAGATGTGTCTTATATCACTTAGGAGATTCATTAGATGGAATTTTAGAGCTCAGATGGCCATAAAATTTTGAGGTCAGCATGACCAACATGTGAGGAGGATTTTGATCAAATATAAAGTCATTTTTAGGTTTAGAGAAGAATTTACGGCCAAAAGAGTGAAGGGAACATAAAGCTATCAAACAGCAGAGCACGATCGTGCATCATCCCAGAACCAAGTTTTTTTACCTGAGGGTTACAGGCATAACCCACCAAGAGTAGCCAAAATATGGGATTTTATGTTAGTGGACACCCCTTTTGAAAATTTTAGAGGTAAATAGGAAAAGTGAAAGGTTTTTGGTTGCTCCTAAAAAAGGAAAACAAGACATCATCATGGGAAATCAAGAAAACTCTTCAACATCCAGTTATTCTAGCTTCCTTTAAGTAGAGATGAGGACTTCAAAACTTCACCTAGCTTTTATTTCTTCTCTTTATCACTTTCTAGAACAAGAAACATGAATTTTGTTGCATTATTTATGATGATGAGTAGTTAAACACTTTATAGGAGTTATTCTTGAACTCTTTTGTGAAACTCTTGCTTTTTGATTTAATGAATGAATGTTTATGGTACGTATTACCTTGCAATAGATTAAGAGAGTGAGCTTGGGCATTTATATTGGATAGTGCAACAAGAGTTGGCTCTCAATAGACCTATACATATTCAGGTTTTACAAGTAGTTGAAGAGAGATCTTGGCTATTTGTTTAAATTACGTATATGATTGCTTAACATCTAGTTGCATGGTTAGGAAATGTTGTGTAAGTCGAGAGGCAGCATAATTGATTCTATCTTAATTCAACTAAGGACAACTAATTTCACCTTGAGAGAGGTCAATTAAGCATTAGAAAATCTTAGGCCTAGCATAATTGAATCAATAAAATAAGAAGGAAGCAAAAGAAGGATAGAGTAACTCCTAATCTTAAATATTAACTATCAAATTACTGCACTTGGTCCAATTGATTATTCTTTCTTAAATAGAGTATAAAATGAATTGAGTGGTGTCTAAATACATTCCTTGTAGGATAGATACTGTTATTTTACAATTTGTACGACTTGTGTACTTGCGATATAACGTTAAGCTAATGAGAATTTATCTGCACACATAAATTATCTTACGAAGTTTTTGACGTAGCTACCGGGGATTGTTGGTTTTGCACTTGTTTAGTTTGGGTGACTTTGATTTAAGAGTTTGGATACTTTTCCTTATGTATTTTCAGTTTCATGAATACAAGGAGCACTAGAAGGTCCACCAAAATTGAGTAATGAAGACTTATCAGATATAACAAAGCATAAAAGAGAGTTAAGAAGAGTGAAGGACCAAGACAATATACAAAGGAATATAATAGAAGGGGGAGAACTTAGGGGGTTCCGAAAGGACGTTGATGGATTTTATGAGGCCATGTTTCAGTTCATAAGGAGTTACGAGGCATATTGTCCAAGCAACTAACTTCGAGATTAAGTTAGCACTCCTTAACATACTTTAATCTAGTATATAGTTTTATAGGTTGGCTAATGAAGATTCTAATACCCATCTTACTAATTTCTTAGAGACTAGTGATACATTTCGATTCAATTAGATGTTAGATAATGCAATGAGGTTAAGGTTGTTTCCCTTGACCCTGAAGGACCGGGCTCAGCTCAGGTCAGATCACCACTTGGAAGTAGCTAGCATAAGATTTTTTTGCTAAGGACTTCCCCTTGACTAAGACTACAAGGATAATAAAGGAGATCACAAACTTCCAAAAAAGTGATGAAGAGTCATTATACGAGGCTTAAGAGCGATTTAAGAAATTACAACGAATCTATCCATACCACAATCTTCTAAGAGAGTTCCTTCTACAAACTTCCTAAAATACATGAATTAGAGTGGAAGAGAAACCATTGATGTAGCAGCTAAAGGATCATTGATGGGAAAGACCATAGATGAAGCCCATGATCTTTTAGAGGAAATGGCAAACAACAGTTGCCTATAGTAGAATGAGAGAAGCAAGGAAGGATTTAAGGAGTGAAAGAGGATGATTCCTATTGATACAATGACAACTCTTCAAACACAAATTTCAGCCCTCACCAAGCAATTAAGCAATGTACAAAGTACATCTTCCTCTTCTATTGAAACTGTTACTTAGATGTGAATTATACGGGTAGGATAGCCATGACACAACTGATTGTTTTTTATGGAGTTACGAGGACCTGAGCAAGTGAACTATATGGGGGGTGGGGGAACCAAGAAGTAATAACTCTTATTCTAACACTTATAATTCGAGGTGGAAAAACCACCCAAACTTTTCATGAAATACTAATAATGCCAGTGGCCGAGTAAAAGTATGAGGTCCTCCTAATTTTTAACAAGATCAACTTGGGTCTTTGGAAAATAAGATGGACACGCTAATGGATGTCTTGGGCTCCAAATTGGCAAGTCAAGAAGAGAACCAGAGGAGGACATTTGCAAGATAGGAGGAGAGTCAGAAGAGGACGAAGGCTAAATTTAACTAAATAGTAAAGAACCACGCATCATCCATCCACAACTTAGAGGTTTAGGTAGGTCAACTTGCTAATGCTTTATCTTCTAGGAGTGTAGGGAGTCTACCAAGCAATATAGAGGCCAACCCAAGGGAATAAGTGAAGGCCATCAAAGTTATAAATATAAAGGAAATCGAGGAGCCAAATGAGAACATTGAAACTGTAAGAGACAAAGGTCCAGCTAGAGAGGAAAAGTAGGAAGAGGAGAAGCATTATGTTTCCCTAACACCTGATAAGCCCAAGATCCCATACCCACAAATACTTTCGAAACATCAAGTGGATGCACAATTCTCCCAATTCTTAGAAAATCTGAAGACTACATTGTATGGACTACATAAACACTACATTGTATGGACAAATCTATAAAGAATTCTGAGGATGAATTAACTCATAAGCTCACTTGGGAAGACAAAAACACGGTGGCCTTGATGGAGAACTTCAATTCAGTCATCTCTAGAAACATGCCTTCCAAATTATAAGATTCAGGGAGTTTCACTATACCTTGTGTTGTAGGTGATTTTGATTTTCCATAATGTTTATGTGATTTAGGTGCGAGTGTTAATTTGATGCATTTGTCCATTTCTATGAAATTGGGGCTAGGTGAGGTGAAGCCAACTTTAATACTCATCTAATTGGTAGATCAAAAAATAAGGAAGCCATTCAGATTGGTGGAATATGTGCCCGCAAAATTGGATACATTTTTCATTCTAGTTGGTTTTGTGGTGCTTGAATTTGAGGAGGATGGAAGTTGTCCATTAATCCTTCGTAGACCTTTCATGAACACTAGTAAGGTATTGATTGATGACCATAAGGGAATGTTAATCCTTTATAATGGTGATGATTAAGTGACATTTAACATGGAAAAGAAGTTGAAAATTTTGGTTAAAATAAATGCTTCTGCGAAGATAGGTGTGATTATTAAGGGTGGAAAGGAACTTGAGATGAAGCATAAGGGAAAGGTAAATTTGAAAGATTATGAAGAAGTTAGGAACAAGGAGGAGTTGTGTGAGAGCTTGAACTAAGAATCTTTAGGAAAAACGAATACTTGTACTCCATTCTCTTTAGTGACACCACCCATTCTTAATTTACAATCCTTAAATCTGCATATTGAGTATTCTTTATTAGGTAAGGGAAAACCACTACCTATTAGTATTCCTTACAATGTAAATTTGGACCATAAGAAAATGGTAGTTAAGGTAAGAAAGAAGAGGATTAAAGTAAGGTTGGAGTTGTTTCCTTTTAAACTCAAGTCTAGGGGGAGAGAACCATCTAAAATTGTTCAAGTTTACAAGTATAGGGAGCTAGGGATGGAAGTCTCAAAGGTAAGAATGTACAAGGTTATTGGGCATCATGGCAAGCTTTGGGGGAGCACTCTCACATGAAAGGGAAGTCATTTCTTTCCTTTCATTTACTTCTACATGATTTCATTTATGATTGGTAAATCTTATGACCTTAAGTGAAGCATATTTTGTTGAGTTCTTAGGTTTTTTAGTATGTTGTTTCATAGTTTTTAAGTTGTTTTTTGCTTTCATTCAATATTTTCTTCTGATTGATTGATGTTTCCTTAGTTTGATTAGTCTTATTGGGACAATTTTGATGCTAAAAATTGAGTTTAAACTTGTGGGGTGACTTAGGATCAAGTTAGGGGCTTATCCATACCAAAATATGGCCAAATTAAGCAAATTCCCTATCACCCTCGTGAAGCACTAGGGTGACAGAAACTTTCTATCCCCTGTAGTATATGATCATGCACGTTGAGATGACAGATCTCGTTCCCCTCTTTCTAAAACCCTAAAAACCTAATCTTTTTAACTTTTTTTTCTCTCCCCTTCCTTCCTCTCTCTAGTTTTGGCCTCCTCACCCCATTTTCAAGTAACTTCTCTACTCTTTTTTTCTCTAATTTTTCATCAAACCTTGTAATTTTCCATAGGTTTTTCAACAAAAACTTTAGTTTTGTGCATATTTGTGTTGATTTTCATCTCCTTCTCTATTCATGTAGTTTTCTCTCTTTTTGGCTGTTTATGCTTCTCCCTTGAGTTATGTCACCTTATGTATGATATTTGTTTTAGGTTTTTTTTATCATTATGCCTCTAAGAATCAAGTTTGTTGTTAGGAAATTCATTCCACCTATTCAAGATAAAGTGGGAGGACAAAATGTTAGGGATGTTTCTACATATTTTGGTGCTCCTTTCCCAATCTCCTCTAAAGAGGATGGTAATAGGTATATTCTTTTAAAGGCTAAGACTATTCTTACACCAAGATATTTTGATTTTAATCTATTAGAAGAGATAGGACTTAAAGATAGAATTTTGCAATTGTGTCAAAATGTGGTTGGGAACAATTTATGCACATAGATTACCCTATTTTTCAAAAACCTACACTTGAGTTTTTTTTCATTATTATGTTACGAATCAAATCGGCTTAGTGTGTTTTGGTTTAGATTAAGGGGCCAGGCCCATCGCTTGGATGAAAAATTATTGAGTAAACTATTTTGTTTTCCTAAAGCACATATAAAAGATACCTATCAGGATTTTTCAACCAATATTTATTGGAAGTATCTAAATTAATTGCCTAAATTCAATACTCATAATGCATCTAATGCTCACATTGTTAGCCTTGATGCTTGCTCCTACATAAATTCATATGTTATGCTATCTTTTAAAAAACTCAAAGCAACAAATATTGATCTAAGGAGTTTTTTTTAATTATGGTTCATCGATGATAAAGTTAAACCTCGCATGTTCTTCTATTTTTCTCAATCTTTGATGCATTATGTGGCCACAAAGGGTACTTACCTAGGCATTGGGTATTTTGTAACTTTTTTAATTAAGCATTATAATATTGATATTATTGGTTTAACCCCTGTTAGTTGAGAGTATTTTGTTACTCCTTATTTGAGATGTTTGGAGATACTATAGCATAATAACATAGAGATTCGAGGTCCTTGGACTCGTACTACAGTTAAACACAAGTTCACCAAAGGAGCTTCATGTTCTAGACCTATTCTTGACTCTGATGATGCTTCAAGTAACAAATCTAAGGAGGCAGACTGGGAAATAGTTTACACTTTTCTAGCAGATAGCAACAAAAATACCCAAGAACAGTTGGATCAGATGAATGAAAAAATGAAAACGATAGCTTGCCAAGCGTTACCTAGAAAAGAAGATCCATAAAGCTTGGGAGATCCAAGGGCTTCACATTCCATCCCCAACGCCATCACCACCACCCTCTCCATAAGCTTTCTATCCCTCTCTTTAGTTATTGTTCAATTATGTTTTTATTTCTTTTTGTGTGTGTGTGTTTTTTTTATTTTGCATTATGGATTGCCTTGTTTGTGCTTATTGGTTATCATTTCACACGTTAAGGATAATGTGTCCTTTTAGTGTAGGGAGTACATAGTTGTTTGTGGAATTTCATGTTTATGTTTGCATTCTGGTTATATGTTAGGTTGTTAGTAGGGGCATCATTTCCATTACATTTAAACCTTTGTGATGAATGTGTTACTGTGAGATTCTATCATAGTAGTTGGAATGGGATTGAGTTGCATGCTCGAAGTTGAATTAGGCCACTTAAATTGTAGGTGAATTATGTTGATTGACTAAAGTAGTTGGTTATATAAACTTACTCATAAATTGATGCTTGAGTGAATAGGCAATGCATAGAAGTGTGATGGATTTTAAATTAAGCATAAGTGAGGAGTTGCGCCTTTATGAATCTATTCCACAATCATTTCATTCCTTGTGTGTGATACTCCCATAGGTAGTTACCTCTAGAACTTGCTTTGAACCAATTTAAATCTACTAGACGCATGCTAGATAGAAATGATTAAGGTCTTCTTTCTTTTAGTCATTGACTTAAATGACCCACCTATATTATCCCTTGCAAACCTCCTTTGAGCATTTGACCGTTTTTTTCATGAAGAAAATTCCCCAATTTAAACCTTTAAACCTCTTAGGCTTACCTACTCATAATTTTAATAAAGTGCTAAGTGAGCATTAGTTTGGGATTTTGAGCTTCATTTTTTTATATGATTTGAGCAATACTTCTACCCGTAAAGCAAACTGCATATATATGTTGATTTTATTTTATTTTATTTTTATTATATAAAAAAGGAAATGATGAGAAAAATAAAAAGAACGAAATTAAATCAAAAATAGAGAAAAGAAAAGAAAGAATCAAGTGCAGTAGCAACAATAAGTATCGAATAGTTAGTTATATCCATTTGCATATCTTATAAGTTTATTTTTTCATCCCTTTGAACACTTAGTGGTTTATGAATGCTTGTGAAGAACCCATAAAGTTATACTTCATCCACCTTAACACTATCCCCATTACAACCTTAAACAAAGTCCTTTTGATCTATTTTAGCTTGTAATCAATGTAGAAGATAATTGGTGTTTTTGCAAGCCTATGGTAGAGTAATTTCCTATAGGGAGTTTTGAGTGAATCATTATCCCTTATACACTTGAGTAAAATGAGTGAATCCCGTGAGTAAAATGAGTGAATCCCGTGAGGAAAATCCTTTTTAAGTTTATGGTTGCCTTTGAATTATAGTATCATAAGTTGAGTTTGTTTATGTGAACTAATGAAAACTAGTTACAATGTGTGTAGTAGCTTGACATTCGATTGGCCAAAGATTGAATGATTGCATGCTCTTAATCTCTTTAAATTTTAATTTATAGGATTTTGTATTTGAGTTTGATTTTTGCTCGAGGACAAGAAAATGTTTAAGTGTAGGAAAGTTGATAAGTGTGCTTTTGGGTTATGTTTCTAAGTTGTTTAAGGGTGTTTTAAGTGTTTCTTTGTGTATTTTAGCTTTAGTTTATTTGACCCTTTGCATATTTTCATGATATTTGATGTTTTTAATTGTTTCTTTGTCTTTTTTATTGTTTAAGGGATGGATTGATGCACGTTGGTGTGTGATGTTGCACGTTGCAGAATTCCAATGTTCGATATGTCTCAAGTTATTTAGGAGATGCATTAGATAGAGTTGTAGAGTTCAGATGGCTATAAAATTTTAGGGAGAGAAGAATCAAAATGCGAGGAGTTTTTATTTCAAATTTCAAGTCAATTGTAGGTCTGGAGAAGAAGTTAGGGCCAAAAGAGTAAAGGAAGTAGAAAGCTATCCAGCAGTAGTGCACGATTATGCATCATCGTAAAATGCACGAGGGTGACAGGAAGAACTCACTAAGAACATCACACATATAGGATTTTTAGTCAGTGTAATGGGATCTAAACCATAGGATCCTCTAATAATCATTAGAGGCCTTCTAAAAGAGGCAAAGTGAAGGTTTTTTGGTAAATCTTCAATAAGTAAACCAAAACATCATCTTGGAAAATCAAGATAATTATTCAACATCTACTTTTTCCAACTTCCTTGAAGAAGAGAGGAGGACTTCAAAACTTCACCTAATTTTTATTTCTTCTCTTTATTGCTTTCTAGCATGAGAAACATAAATTTTGTTGGATTATTTGTTATTACGAGTAGCTAAACATTTTATAAGAGCTATTCTTGAACATGTTTTTGAAACTCTTGCTTTTTGATTTACTGAATGAATAATTGTGATATGTATTGAGCTTATACATTTCAATAGATTAAGAGAGTGAGCTTGGGAATTCGTATTGGTTAGTGTAATAAGAATTGACTCCTAATAGACCTATACATATTCAGGTTTTGAAAGTAGTTGAAGAGAGATTTTGACTATTTGTTTAAATTACTTATAGGATTACTTTACATCTAGTTGAATGGTTAAGAAAGGCTCTTTAAGTTGAGAGGTAGCATAATTAATTCTTTCTTAATTCAACTCAAGACAACGATTTTGACCTTGAGAGAGGATAATTAAGCATTAGAAAATCTTGAGTGAAGCACAATTGAATCAATAAGATAAAAGGGAAGAAAAAGAGTGATAGAGTGGCTCCTAATCTTAAATATTGACTATCAAATTACTGCACTTTACCTAGTTGATTGTTCTTTTTTTATTTGAGTAATTTAAGTTTTTTAATATTTGAATTATTTTTTAAAACATAGTATAACTTGAATTGAGTGGTGACTAAATACAATCCTCGTGGGATCAATATTACTATATTGCAATTGTATGACTCGTTTACTTGCGATATAGTGTAAAGCTAATGAGCATTTATCCACACATAAATTGTCTCATCATTAGTCTTTATAGATAAAAATGCATTAATTTTGTGTTTTTAACATGTTTAATTGTTTACTCTTATCTTTTTTATGATCCTAAAAATTGAAAGAGATGTATGTGATATATTTTGGTTTATTAAAGGGGAGTAGTATATTTTCTTATATTCATTTCAAATTTTATTAAATTTCATGAATTTAAGGGGAGCTACCAATTTAATATTTGGTGATTTCCAAATGATTTGTTAACTTTCAACTTGTTTCATTGATTATTAAGCACATAGTTGTATCATTTGATTAATTTAGTGGGAGTTTTTCATTTTTGAGATTGTGAGGAGTTATGAACTTTTATTGGAATGTATTATTTCTTTGGAATAGTTTTGAGTTTACTAGTATGATTTGGACAAGCTGAATTTGTGTCTTATGTGAAAATCATGTGACGTTAGTAAGTTTGAATGATTTTTTATAGTTAATGAATCTTATGTCACATGGTTTTGTCATTATCAAAAGGGGGGAGATCCTTGAAGTAAGGGAGGTTCACTTTGTTTTAATAAGATAGTTAAACCAATGGAGGTTCAACTTTTTTTTATGAGATTGTTGAACCAAGAGAGGTTCACCTTGTTTTGATGATGATGAAATACCAAATGGACTACTGTTTTTGTATGTCTAAAGCATTAAAACATAAGTGTTAGGTTAAAACAATAAAAAAAAAGATGTTTAAGGAGACTTGGTGAAAATTTGGAATTCATGAAGTAGATTGATCAAGACTTAAGCTTTTAGAAGGGCTAAGATAGATAGAGTTATATTATCATTAGTATTTTTTTTTTGTAAATCTTGTTTAGTTTTTTTTTTTGTGTGTTTTGATGAGGTTTAATTCAAGCATATCACATTCTTAACTTAGAATATACATATAGGTTGAATGATCAATTGGTATTTTATGTAAAAAATTTTCAATAATCATCTTGATGAGATAAAAAAATGTTTTTAGGAAGGTTTTAGATGTGTATGTGAGTTTAGAAAGCTTTTAAAATATTGAAATAAGTTTTATTGTGTTAGAATTGGCTCTAAAAAGTTTCTATATGTTTTAGTGGGATAAATGGTGGTTCTGGTTGTTTTTAATGGTGTTGTATATCTACCATCATTGTAATTTGTGATGATCAATGATAGGGTTGAGTTTCTTCAATGATGCCATTAAAGGCCCATATTTAAGGGTCTTCAGTGGCGGTACATCAACAGAGTCATTAATATTCGTAGAAACCACTGTTAAAGAGTAATCATGTTTTAATGGGTATTTTTCTACGACAACAAAATTTAATGCATTAAAACATTGAGTAGTGGAAAAAATTGACTAGTTTGTTATTATAGGGAAAGTGATTAATCAAGTTTTTGAAGCTTTGTGAAGGTTTTCTTGAGAGTGTTCTTTGAGTGGTTTTTAAAGCACAATTTTTTCTTCATATTTGAGTTTGTTTAGTCTTTAAATACACTAAATTGTACTTGAGTGAGATTACTATTTATGTTAATTTTTAAAGAGATAATACAGTTGTGAGAAGAAAGGGAATTCAAAGGTTACCCATATGCTTGGAAAAAATATTTTATTTCAAACGATTATTTTTTTTTATTATACTGGAAAATCCCAACAAGTTTTGTTATAGAGTAGATGTAGGAGAAAGGGGACTATCTTTGAACTAGTATAAACCCTTAAAAATTAAATTAAATTACATTTATTTAAAATCCATTTTAATCATTTGATTATACTTGGTAGGTATGTCGCAGACCACCAAATTTTTTGCATCATTTCTGGGGAGCTGGCAGTTATGATTTAGGTTAAGATTGAATCAAAATTCTAATTAAATGATAAGAATTAGGGATTTATGTATATGATTGATCACCCTAGGTATAATTTCTAGTTCAATTACTCGGAATAAGCTTGTGATAGGTAATAATCTTAGTGATTTCTGCAAGTAGCAATAGGTTACTTGGTTTTATCAGTAAACTTAAATAATTAATCTGCGATCCCAATTCTTTATATTACACAATCCGACCTTGCGAGATTTTGGCTTAGACTAGTTATTCCCTGGAACTTAAAGTTGTTGCGCCATTAAATCTAAAGAGATTTGGTAGGGGTTAAATCTATTGTCTTTTTGGATGGTATTTGACGTTAATTTAACTCCTTATTCAATACTTAATTGTTAAATTTATGTTTTATTATGTTTAATTTGTAGGATGGAGTTTGATGATGAAGATTAGAGAAAAAAATGAGAAGAGAATGCCTTAAATCAGTCCATCAACCGCACCCTTGCAGGGTCACATTGAAGGACGAATAAGGGGTCGTTATAGAGATAATATTTGACCCTTAACGGCACCCTGTAGCCCACCCTTATACATTAGTGCAGCCCATCATTATAGAAGCAGTCAACAATTCCAACTTTAGTTCTCCATAATTACGGCTAAAACATGTCTCCAGCTTATTCCCTTTGTCAGTTCGCTCATATGGGAGTCTTCAGAGGCTCCATAACATATGGAGAAGAGAAAAACACGTAACTAATTTAGAAGAACTTAGATCTAACCTTATATAGAGAGGCTCTTGCTTCTCTCTTAAATTTTTTAGATGTTTTAGGCTTCAAACACTTGTAATTTGAGTTATATTTTGTATTTTGAGTTGTTGTTTGTTTGAGATTGAAGCTACGATGTGTATATGGGTTTCTAAACCATCATAGGGGGTTTCCTAACTGAAATTATTACTTATTTACTCTTTTTTTCAAGATTAATCAAAGTTCATGTTCTTATGTTCATATTCTTGAATGTTCTTCGATTTTCTTGCAAGATTTTGTAGATTTTGAAGCTATATTGATGTCCAAATCAAGTTAAGAAGCTCTAGACTCGTCCAGAAGCTTGCTAAACATGTTTTGTAACTTCTAAACTATTTCTTTCAAATTATATTTGTAGATCTATCAAAGTATGTCACTTAAGATGCATGTTTTCTATGCTTTCATGATTATGAGCACTTAATTCAATTTTCCAACGTCAAATTTATGATTTAATGTTTTAGGAGAGTTTAATGACATGGAATCAGGTCTGATTTTTTTTATTGAAGATCTTAAAGTTCTGATTTTGGCCTTATAAACTAAGATTAGAACGAAAGATTATCAAGGATCCGAGAAATCTACTTAGGTTATTGGAAAATTTTATTTTCATTATTTGTAAGAGTTAGAGATCTAAAACCTCAAATCTAGAAATCAACCTTCTTGAAACTAAAGCCCATTAGCTAGATTTAAAACATAATCAAACTTTAAAGTAAGTTTAATGGAGAAAAGGCATAAGTCTTAACCATAGCTTTATCTTGAATTCCTGAAGGAACTCTAATCTCCCTTTGAATTTGTTTTAAACTTAATTAATTCATTAATTACTTAATCCTGAGTTAGATTCCACAAGTTTACCATTTTTAGTAACTTTATAAATCATTTCATAATTTAAAGTTGCAAGGTTTGAAGCAAAATTAGGTTAGTTTAGTAATTTTATCTTTTCATCTTTATAATAAATTAGTTTGGAATTTCCTAGATAATTGTAATCTAATTAATCTAGTAATTAACTTAAGAATACCATAATTTTCCTTGTGGTTTTGATACTCGGAGTTTGAAAATTTCCCTACTTTATCACTTCTTCGATAGGTGCACTTACCTTTTTTCATGTTGGTTTCGCTTAATATCATTTTGGTTTTCAAAGTAAAATTAGTTTAAAATAACTCCCATTTTTAATCATTCAACCAAAAAATAATAAGTTTTTGGCACCGTTGCCAGGGAATAATCTATGTGTTTTAGTTAATATTATAGAAATTGGTGTCAATTACTCTATGATGTACATGTTGTATATAGTCTTTTAATTTTATTTGCTTGTTTTTATATTCTTTTATGTTTTGTTTGCTTTTTATTTCTTTGAGTTTGATTCTTAGCTTGTGTTAATTTTGATTGCATGTTTAGTAAGAATCAATTCAATGTAGAAATGAAACATCATGAGAACTTGGTTTTTTGACCTCATAAAGATCCAATCATGATGGAATTGGTTATGAAAACTAGAAGTGGTCCTAAGTCTAGCATTGTTTGACTTGGTATTGAATCAGATGATTTCGAAATTCCATATATTCTCATTTCTATGATTAAATCTTCTCAATTTAGTGGTTAATCTTTGGAAAATCCATATGACCATTTAAAAAATTGCTTGGACAAATGTGATCTCTATCAAAACTCTGAAATTTCAAACAATGCACATAAACTCAAGTTATTTGTTTTTCTCTGAAAGATAGAGCTCATACATAGTTGAACACTTTTCCACCTAATTTTATCCAAACTTGGGATGATATTGTCAATCACTTTTTAGCTAAATTCTTCCCCCTCGTTAAGATAGCTAAAATGAAATTTTTGATTTTTGAGCAATATGAGGGCGAGAGTTTGCATAAGTCTTGAGATCTATTTAGAAAGCTACTTACTGAATGTCCGATGCATAACTTTAGTATTTGTGAGCTAGTGCATATCTATTACTTAGGACTCATACCATCCACTCATAATCTCATAGATGTTACTTCTGGAGGAAATTTGATGAGCAAAACCTCAAGTGAAGTTTACAAAATGATTGGGGACATGGCATCCAATAGATTTTAATACACTTTTGAGCCTTCTTGTAGAAAACCATTTAGAGCTCTTGCAATTAATGAAATCCCAATTTTTCAAGCTCAATTGGTAGACCATAACAAAAAATTGGATGATCTGCAAGCTCAATTTGGTAGTGATGTGTTTCAATGTCCTATGGCTTGTTATTATTGTGGTAGTTCCTTTCATGCTTTTAAGGATTTTGAATTAAGACACTCTGTTGCTTTTGATCCTAGTCAAGACCATTATTCTTCTACTAGGCAAGGAGTAGACTCTTATGAACCTTCTAAGGAAAGCTATCCCATTTTTGACTACCAAAAGTCCCATGTCAACGCTCAAGTTGAATTTTATTTTAATCCAATTTTTCAAGAAAAGTTTAATTTTTAAGATATAGTGATGAAGTATATCCAAAGTAATGAGTCTAGGATGCAATCTCATGAAGATTCAATTAAAAATTTGGATATTGAAGTAGGTCAGATTGTTCAAATATTAGATGAGTGGTTACCTCAACCATTACCTTTTATGTCTGAACCTAGTTCTAAAGAGCATGTTATGGCCATCATTATACCAAAGGATCATGAAAAGGAGGAAGTGAATGAAAGAGAAGTGATGGAAAGAAGTAAAGAAGGGACAAAAGTTGGAAATGGAAAATTTTCACCTAGGATATTTGCTGATTCAAATGTCCAACCATACCCACCTAGGATTCCATATCCATAAAGACTAGATGTTTTATCTAGGTGATCTTTTCAATTGTTTTAAAAATTGAAAGTACCCTTATTCAGTGTATCTCAATTAGATGAGCATCTAGCCAAAAATAAATAGTTAAAGAGTTGGAAAGTTCTTATTCAAATGTGAGAAAACTTTTGATGAAAACAATCACACCTATTAATCTAACTCCATTTGTTAAATGTGAGCAAACATAATTAGAAGTTTATGCTATGGATGATGATGATTTTTCAATTCCTTTTTAAAATAATATGGCGAAGTTTAATGATTGTAAGGAAAGTGTTGCAAGTGAAAGTGAGAGTGAAGTTGTTGAAGTTAAAGAAAGTGTTTGTGCCTTCCCATTGGATGATCAAATGGAAAGTGTTTATATTGATTTCATTGGTGTTAAGGATGAATTACAAATTGAAGACAATGTTATGGAGGTTCTTAATTGTCTTAAACATGTTGAATTTGTCAAATAATTTGAGTTTGAAGATGAGAAATCATTGTAGTTTTTTTATTTCATTGGCATTCATGCTTTCAATTCAGGGCTAATTATGGCAATTCAAGACTTTTCACCATAGTATTTTCAAAATTATGATTTTTGTTTCATTAAGGATCAATGGTTAGGAGAAACTATTCTTTTAAATCCTTTCAAAACCATTCCCAATTTGGCCTATTGTTTTGCAAGAAGAATGAATTGAATTTGATGGATTCTAGACCAAGGAAGAGACGTAAAAATTTTTAATCTTAAGGTCCAGCTAAAAGACCTTAAAGAAGTGCTTGTTGGGAGGCAACCCAACTTTAATTTTAGTTTAGTTGATTTGAATTTAGTGTGTTTTAATTCAAATAAATGCGTTGAAGCCTTTTAAGTGTGTTTGAATTAAGCTTGATGTGTTTTCCTTAGTTTATCCTTAGTTTGGTGTGATTGATTTTGTTTTAAGAGTGCTTTTAAGTTGAATTCTGAAGAAATTTGATGAATAATCCAATCCATGTTGTTAGAACTTGACTTTGAAAGGATTTTGAAGTGAAACTGGAATAAAATTGGACTTTAGAAGGTTTAAACAGATCTATAACAGTGGTTTGTGGCCCACTGTTAAGAGATGATCAAGCCAGCATTGATGCATTCAATTCTGGATCATTAATGACAGGCTATTCATCTTATAACAGCACAGTTGTAGGATGAACAGGGTGACCTTAAAGGTTGAATCATGCGATAAAATGACGTAGTTTCATTATTCATCATCTCCTACCTCTCAAACCGATCTGAAACCCCTATTTTCACCTCCTTTCCTTGAAATCTTCATATCTCTCTCATTTCTTATCCAAATTGGATGTTCATGGTGTCCATTTGTCACATTTTCTTCCCTCCACAAGAATCTGTCATTAAATTTTTGTGAAAATTAACATATTCTTTAGAATCGTCTCTACAAATATCCAGATCTTTTTCTCCATTCAAAGTATTCTTTTTCAATTTTATCTTAATGTAGGCATCCATTTGATTAGAATTTGGTATCATTATGTTCCAAGTTTCATTAAATTTCTTTTGGTATAATTTTCATTCAATTATATCATCGTCAAAAAATAGAGAATATTTCGGTTAAAAAGGAATATTCCGGTGACTGTCGCCAGAAAATTTTCTGAGTTTTCTTACCTTTTCTCGACTTATTTATGCTTGTTTATTGAGTAGTTTCAAGTGAAATGGTGCTTAGGAGAAAGAGATTAGCTTTCGAACCAATCAGATTTACAAGTCAAGAGAATTTCGACTGGTTCAAGGTATATCAAAGAAACGATTTCATTTCTAAGCATCCAATCCGTCTAGATGTAAAGCTCATTTTGACATATCTGGTGCCTTCCAAATCTTAGGATGGGAGTCAGTTATCACACTTGTTGGTCAGTTCTTCCCAGATTTAGTTTGGGAGTTCTTTGCAAAATGATGAACTCTTCGTAAGCTACCAAAAAATAAAATTATCTAACCTACCTAACTAAGTAGCTAGGGCAAGTCAGGGTCAATCCTACAGAGAGCTAAAGTGAATTACTATTTCTAATGTTGCCAAAAAGAAAACAAAACCCTTGGAAGAAAAGACATCAAAACTAAATACTAAAGATAATTGTCAAAATAGTGACAAGAAAAGAAGAAACAAACAAAAAGGATGAAAGCTGGGTGGAAGATATACCAGGAATTCTAGACTTATAATCGATCCTCGAAATAGATAACTTGCGATTGGTGTAAGATGCTAGCCTAAAAGTTTAAACAGGCTCTCAAAACCCTCAGTTCTGCCATTTTTAGATAGGTCTTATACGATAGAAAACATATTCCTAATCACGAGGCAACCTAGAATAAGCTCTCTAGATTTAACGACGCAATAGCATTAACAACTAGAGAACGAC
>JAOXYD010000006.1:17912463-17928754 GCA_028565735.1 Pinacopodium congolense
ATCGTAGTCTTGTGCATTAAATTACCTCCAGTTGTAGCATCAATGGTGCTACGAGTTGAAGGTGTCAATCCAGTATAAAAGATATCAACTTGTTGTCACGTATTAAATCCATGAGTTGGACACTTTGTAAGAATCTCTTTAAACCGTTTCCATGCCTCATATAGATTCTCATTCTCATATTGCATGAACGAACTGATTTCAGTTTTCATTTTTGCTATCTTAGCAAGTGGGAGAAATTTAGTAAGGAACAATTTCATCAATTCGTTCCATGTAGTAATGAAACCAAGTTGAAGTGTTGACAACAGGCTTGCACCTTATCTATAATAGATAAAGGGAAAAGTCTAATCCTAATTACATCATTGGAGACCCCATTTCTTTTGAAAAGATCACAAATATCAAGAAAATTTTGAAGTTGTTCATTAGGGTCTTTTAAAACTGAACCTCCAAATTATGAGGACCTAACAATTGAAATGATTCTATACGAGATTTCAAAATTATTTGCATTAACTCTAGGCTGCACAATGCTAGCCACAGGTCTACCTCGGTTCCCTAAAACTAATTTCATCATGGTTGGTTCCCTATTTTCTATGTGAGGTCTTAAAACTACATATTCTTCAGGGTCCATTTCTACAAGTTCAAATTCAGTGTCTCTCGAGGTTCCTACTTCTAACAGATCGGATGCGATTGAACGAGCTTCTTTCTTTTTCTTTCTCAACGTACACTCGAGTTCTGGATCGAAGTCTACTGGTTTAGGATTGCATCCCTGAGTATGCATACAAATTTATATAAAATACTAAATAAAATAAAATAAGCAAACAAAAAAAACTAAACATAAAGCAATAAAAACACACAAAGCAAAATAAATGGAAAACAATTGTAGAAAAATTTAGAACAATTATAAAACCAGAATTTTACAATTCCTAAAGTAATTGACACTAATTTTCTTAATATTAAGGTCGACTAATCCCCGAAAATGGCGCCAAAAACTTGTTAAGGTGACTTTAAAACTTTGAATGATTTTGAAACGATTTTACTTTAAAGACCAACAGAATAAAGGGAAGTGATCTTATCACAAAAGAAATATAACGAAGTAAAATTTAGACTCCAGATATTGATACCATGGGGAAAATTTTTGCTTAATTACTAGGTCGATCATATTACGATTTTTTAGAACAAATCCAAATAATTTGATTAAAAATATGAAAATTTCTAAAACTAGACTACCTTGGCTTAAACACTTCAAAAATGATTTTTAATTGCTTCTAAAAAATTATGGAAATCACCAAATTTGTAAATTAGATAAGGATTAGATGATTGATGATTTACTTAAGATTTAAACACATTTAAGGTCTGATTAAAGTTCCTTCACAAAATCAAAACAAAGCTATGGTAAAGACTTTACTTTTTCTCCATTTAATCTTGTCTAAAGTTTGGTTATACTTTAAATCAAGTTAATGGGCTTTAATTTCAAGAAGGTAAGTTCTAGAAAATTAATATCAGATCTCTAACTTTCACAAAAAATCCAGGTTTGGTCATGCAAGGATTAATTCGTGTTAGTTATTGATTTTTCTAACAATTTAAAATGATTTATCATGCTTAACTTGTCTTAAAACCTAATCTTAAGTGCTTAATCGAAAATCAATTCATTTAAACCTTCAATAAATAAAATACATAACCTTTAACATGTCTTTAAGCTCGCTTAAATCATACAAACATCAATCCTTAGTAATAAAAACAATTTAGCCACACATATTGATCAAGACATACAAAATATACAACTTATGCAACGTATCTTGATATATCTATAAAAATAAGATGAAATAATAAGTTTAGAGTGTACAAAACAGATTTGTAAGTCTTCTAGACATGTATTGTAACTCCCAACTTGATATAGATTGCAACGCAGCCCTTGATTTGAATCAAACTTGTAGAAACATCAAAGAACATACAAGGTTATAAGCATAAGAACAAATACTTTGATTAATCCAAAAATAAGAGCATAACAATGAGTAATCTGAGTTAGAAACTTCCTGAATATGAGTTATAAATTCAGAACTATGTTTATAAACCAAGCTCAGATGTTCAGAAACTCATAAACAACACACAAATTAGAAGAACAAAGTGTTTGAAGCTAAAGCACTATGAAGTGAGAAGGGAAAATTCTCTTTAACTATTGGCAGATCTGATCTCTCTCTCTCAATTGAGTTTCTTCTATGTTTTTGTTTGTTTTTAGAGCTGCCAACTCTTCCCACATGTTTTAGAGATAGGACAATTAATTAGAGACATGCCAAAACCGCTATATTAGAGATTTAGAGCTGAAATTGTTGACTGTTGTTGTCAACGGCACCCTGCCTCTAATCAACGGCACCCTAAGAGAGTTTTGTTAATGGTCAAGTGCTACACCCTTAAACGACCCCATGTTCTTCCATTAACGTGACCCTGCCAGGGGGCTATTAATGGACAAAACTAAGAGGAATTCTTCTAGTTTTTGCTCTAATCTCCATCATCAAGTTCCATCCTGCAAATTAAACATAATAACACATAAATTTAATAATTAAGCACTAAATTATGGATTATAATTCAAAAAATTTTAAATTTTATCAATTTGACCCCTAACAGTTTGCTCAAATTCTTCAAGTTGGTTGATAGAAATGGATGTATATGTTAAGAAAACAATAAGGCTCCTACCACCTATTGGAATCTAGCTTAAAACTTGAAAAATCACTAAAAATTGATTTGGATATTAGATCTTAAAATTTGGTGTTTTACGAGATATTTTAAGTTGGTGGAGTTAGATGGAGGTAGTGGGTGAAGGATTAAACTCAAACATATGAGTTTTTGAAAAAAAAAAGGATTTATAGAAAAGTGATGGAGTCAGCGAAGAGAGAAGAAGGGAAGAAGAAGAAAATGAGGAGAAAAAGACTTGGTCCATGATTTAAACATAACATTGGTCAATCGATCATTATGGATTGGTCGCTTGATGTTTATAAAAATCAGGAAAAAAACTAAACTTTTTATATTTATAATACCAGCCCGGTTTTAGGTCGGTTTTTGTCAACGCATGTCAATTTGATAGAAGTCGACGGTATATTGCCAGCTCATACCAGTTTTTTAAATAGTGTATAAAACTTTTAAAACCATTTGAAATTCAATTATAATTTGGATTTGGAAATATTCAACTTACCTAAGACAATAAAAATTCCATAATAAACTTGATTTCCTAATTTGTAGATATGAAATAAGAAAACAAATATAAAGATATGCAAAATAATGAAGGAAATTAGATACAATTCAAAATTGAGAAGAGATCCCTCCCAAAGTAGGAAATCAAATAAAAAAAATCAATGCTACCATATTATTCTCACAATTTTTCAGTCAGTTAGCTTCTAAAAGCCATAACTTGAGCTATAAATCTTTAAATAATATGATTCTTGCTTTGTTAGAAAGATAAACGTGTCCTCTACAATTTTTAGTTTTGGTAAATTTGAGATTTTGCTATCATCTTGCAATTTCAAGGAAAAATATTTTACAACTCCATTTATTAAATTAAATTAACTGGTCTAGACTTTAAGAATTGACATAATTCTTTATAAGAAATTGTACTTTTAGCCCATACGCCTTCAATTAGCCCATTTAGAGCTTCTTTAATCTTTTTAGCTCTTATCTTTATGATTGAACCTCCATTAATGATTAATAAATCAGAATTTAGTGTTGTAATTTTAACACTTTGGATTCTCGTTATTCCTTCTCTCCTCAAAAGGATTCATCCTCGGACCATCACCTACATCAAAAGAGATCAATTAACAAAATTAAAAGTAGCATGCACACTATACTTACTAGGTAGATCTAGCTTATATGCATTATCATTGATCATTACATTCATTTGAAAAGGGCCATCTCCCCTTGGATGTAATTTAAATTTCCTTTGAATTAGAAATCTCTCCTTACACATATTTAGCCAAACCTAACCACCAAGCTAAAAAATAACTTGGTTTTTGCCCTTTATTACTTGAGTAGCATATTGCTCTATCCGCTTTTCAATATTTTTCCTTGCTTTCTTACGAATTTTCTTAACAAAATTTTCCTTTTAAAATCCATTTAAATTTACACGTTCATTAACAGATAAAGGTGATAAATCCAAAGGATTTAGTGGATTAAAACCAAACACAGTTTCAAAAGGTGAGAATTTAATTGCATTGTAAACATATATATTATAAGTAAACTTAACTTGTAGCAAACATTCTTTCCAAGTTTTCAAGTTCTTTTTAATTTAAAACATGCAACAAAGTGGATAAGCTCCTATTAACTACTTTAGTTTACTCATCCATTTAAGGATAACATGTAGTATAAAATAAAAGCTTTGCTCCTAACTTATTCCATAAGATTTTCTAGAAGAAACTTAGAAACTTAGCGTCATGATCAGAACAATACATCTAGGCATACAATGCAATCTTACAGCCTCCATGAAAAATAAATATGAAATATGGGATGCATCATCGATTTTATATCATAGAATAAAATGTGTTATCTTAGAAAACCTATCAAAAATCACATATATTGAATCATGACCCCTTTTAGACTAAGGTAAACCCATCATGAAATTCATGAAAATATTAATTCGAGGATGATTAAGTATAGGCAACGTTGTAAACAAACTAAGAGGTTTAATTTTAAACTACACTTGTTTACATATAATGCACTTCTTAAAAAATTGTTCAACATCACATTTAATGTTAGGCCAAAAGAAATGTTCATGCAACACATTTAAAGTCTTGGAAATACCAAAATGCCTTATTAGGCCTCCCTCATGAGCCTTTTTAATAAGCAAACCATACAAAGAACTTTTAGACATATATAATTTGTTTTCTCTAAATTAAAACCTATCATGCCTATAAATTTTGCCAAAAGCCACTCTCTCACATACATTGAACACATTAGTAAGATCATAATCACTAACTTAAAAATCCTTAATGTATTCAAATCCCATGATTTTTGCTTCAAAAGTAGAAAGTAAGGCATACCTTCTTGGCAATTCTTCAACTACTATGTTTTCCTTACCTTGTTTTTATTTTATCACATAGGGAAATGTATCAATAAAATGGACCCATTTTGCATGTCATTTATTTGGCTTGTGTTGCCCCTTTAAATACTTTAAGTTTTCATGAATCATATGAATCACAAAATCTTTAGGCCAAAGGTGGTGTGACGAAGTCTCTAAAGCTAGAAGAAGCGCGTAAATCTCCTTATCATTGGTGGGATAATTCAATGTTACCCAACTTAACTTCTCACTAAAATAAGCTATAGGTCTCCCTTCTTGCAGTAGGATAGCTCCAATAACTATTCCTGAAGCATCACACTAAACTTCAAAAGATTTAGTAAAGTTAGGCAAAACAAGTAAAGGTGTATTAATTAATTTCTTCTTAATTAAAGCAAAAGCCTTTTCTTTTTCACTACCTACTTAAATCTAACATTTCTTTTAAGTATTTCAGTTAAACATGTGGATAAGCTTATAAAACCCT
This sequence comes from Pinacopodium congolense, assembly GCA_028565735.1. Classification (NCBI taxonomy): domain Eukaryota; kingdom Viridiplantae; phylum Streptophyta; class Magnoliopsida; order Malpighiales; family Erythroxylaceae; genus Pinacopodium; species Pinacopodium congolense. The sequence continues at coordinate 17,917,983 of JAOXYD010000006.1, forward strand.
TAAAAAATCCCCTATAAAAACTAGCTAATCCATGAAAGCTCCTAACATCACTCACACTCTTAAGTGTTGGCTACTCTCTTATTGCCTTAACCTTCTCTTCATCAAACTCCATGTCCTTAGGGCTAACAATATAACCTAAAAAGCTTCACTTAGCAATACAAAAGGCTTGCTTTTTAAGGTTAACAAATAACTTAACCTCCCTGCAAGCCTTAATAACTTGCTTCATATGTTGAACACACTCATTAAGATTTTTATTATAAACTAAAATATCGTTAAAATAAACACCCATAAATTTTCTAATAAAACCATGCAAAACATAGTTCATAAGTCTCATAAATGTGCTAGGTGCATTAATTAAGTTGAAAGACATAACCAACCATTCTTAAAGACCATATTTTTTTTAAAGGTTGTTTTCCACTCATCACCTTCTTTCATGCAAATTGAGTGATATCAAATTTTCAAATCAATTTTAGAAAACACACGTGTACCATGCAATTAATCAAATATATAATCTAATTTAGTAATGGAATATCGATATTTTACAGTGATTTTATTTATGACTTCTCAATCAACAAACATACGCCATGTCTCATCCTTTTTAAACATTAACAAGATCGAAACCATACATGGACTCATATTTTCTCGCACATATCCCTTTGCCATCATTTCTTTATCTTGCCTTTGTAGTTCTTGTGTTTCTTCAGAATTGCTTTTAGAGGCTAGTTTATTTGGAATACTAGTACTAAGAATGAAGTCAATTTAGTGTTATATTCCCCTAATTAATGGTAAATCATTAGACACTTTTTCAAGAAATAAATTGTTAAACTCTTGCAATAAAGAAAGAAAAACACTAATAAAGAAGTGTCGTTATCATTAACATTAAAATAATCTTCCTTGTACATAAGTATAAATATAGGTTGTCTTGAAAAATAAGCTCTCTTGATATCACTCTTTTTTCTGTAGAAACTCACTTTTCTCTCTTTCTTTTCATTTTTCACACTTTACTTATTTTTATCTCTCTTATTTGCTGATTTTACCTAAATCTCTCTCTCTTTTCTTATGAGTGTACAGTCTTAATTTTATTTTCTCTTTCTCACTTATTTTTTGTTGATCTTCGTATACTTGTTTAAGAGTGAGGGTAAAAGAGTAATAGGCTTTTCATTCATTATAAAATAATATTTATTTATATACCCATTATAAACTACTTACTTATCATATTGTCATGGACGCTCTAATAAGATATGCCTAGTAACATAAGTATTACATCACATAATATCTCATCTTTATAACACCCAGTAGATAAACAAACTAGTACTTACTTATTTACCTTAATCTTCTCTATATTCATAGGATCATTATAATTTGTAAGATGCAGGATGTTTAAAAGTAGGTAATCTTAATTTATCAACCAGATCAGTATTAGCAACATTGGTATAATTACTCCCATCAATTATCAAACTGCATACCTTATCATTGATTGGGCATCTACTATAAATAATATTATCTCTTTGTACCTATTCCTCTTTTACTTTGATACTTAAAACTCGCCTTATTATAAGCAGTTCACCATGTTTAGCAAATTCTACATCATTAGCATCCTCTAAGGGTAGTATAAACTTATCATTCGAATCTAATTCACTTTCACTTATAATACCTCCATCTTCTTTAATCATCATTGCCCTTTTATTTGGACATTGAGAAGCAATATGACCTGTACCCAAACATCTATAACATTTAATCTCAAGAGTTCTAGTAGTTTGAGTTTTACTTTTACTTTGGGTATGGCTATCTCCTTCTTTTAAGTTCTTTATTGCATAAAATCTAGGCTTAAAAATAGCCTTCTCCTCTTTTTCATTCTAATTTGACTTCTAAGAAGTGGAACTCAAATTTTGCCTTACCTTAGTTAAGTTGTTTTTGTTTTGTTGTTACTTCACTTTAATAGCCACGTGTAACATATATTTAAGCTTTATATAGTGATGTAACTCCATCATATTTCTAATTTCTCTATTCAGCCCATTCAAAAATCTTGCTATGTGGTTTCCTTATCCTCCTTTACATTCACTCCAATCCTAACAATCTCCATCTCCTTATGATAATCTTCCATACTCTTACTCCTATAAGAAAGGTTTTGTAACTTCTGGAATATTTGCCTATGATAGTAACTATGAACAAATTTCCTCCTCATTATATGCTTCATCTTCTCACATTTGTCTATAGGTCTCTCACCATATCGTCTTCTATTAAGTATAACCTGATCCCACTAAATACTTGTATAATAAATAAACTTGATGGTTGCCATCTTCACCTTTTTCTCCTCGAAGTAATTGTGACAATTAAAAACTAACTCTACCTTCTTTTCCCATTCTAAATAAGCTTAAGGATAATTTTTCCCTTCAAATTGTGGAATTTGTAGTTTTATACTTTCTAAGTTTTTGCCAACCTTAACTCCACAATTTCTCCCAAATCTACGTCAACTTGCATTTAAAACTTGTTATATATAATCTAAATCATCACAAAAATCATCATCATAGTCTTTTACTCTTTATTATGCTTTAGGATATGTTCTTTATATATTTGATTTTAGTCTTTCAAACCGATCATAAACTACGTCGAATTTTATGTTAAGTTTCTCTAACATTTATTACATAGCTCTTATATATAGTTAGATATTTAATGCGTCTTAAATGTCTTTGATATGATTTTTTTTTGTAGACATGTCTCAAACTTGTAAACAAAAAATAAGTTTAGTTTACTTCACAAACACTCCCTCACGTGTTTCCCTCAGGATTGATTTCACTCACGCTTGTGTTTCACTTAAAATAGGGTTTTACACTCTGTTAAGTTCACTACTCTTAGCTTTTTTCACTCTTAATTTTTTTTCTTAGTTCTTTAAGGAACTATTAAGAAAAAGCCTATAGCACGTTAAAACAAACAAATTTGCTAACACTAAATTAAAAAAAAAGGATACAAAGAAAAACATGGAATCGAATAAGAGAAAATTTTAGGATTGAGGCAAGAAAAAAATAAATATTCAAACAAGGGCATGAAGATTTGAGCAAACAGAATTTTATATTGAAACAAGAAGGAAAATAATATTTAGAATGCTGTAAACTAAAAGATTACTTATCTAATACTAGTAGATAACACCTAAATAATATGAAAAAAAGGGTGTTTCAATCTATATAAGGTGTATTGGGTTTCAATACTAGGCACTAATATGAAATCTCTATTTTTGTATAGATCTTTTTTTCTTTCCTTTTATTTCTTTTTTTGTTTTGTTTTCTTATTGGAATTAATTTGATTAAGATGTAATCAACATAAGAATATAAATAAACGAATTTTTTTAAAATTTGAATAGAATAAACAAATAACAAATAGAAGAATAATTGATGAATGGATAAGTAAGTGAGTTTTTTTTATATAAGCTAAATAAAATAAAAAAAGAACAAATAGAAGGTAAAAGATGCAAATAACAGTTGATGAACAGATAAACATACCTGTTCTTAGAGCTAAAGCTATGATACTAAATGATGTGAACCTTACCAAAGGTAGTAGGACCCAACAACTAAAGTTGATAATTTACTCAAGGAATGTTTAAGAAATTATATTTATAAGAGGAACTTAGACTCATTGTTTTTGTAATCAAACAAAAACCTAAGTTATAACAAGGATTACAAATGCTACACTCAAGAATAAGAGGAGAAGGTGAGTGATAAGTCTGAATTATGAATGCCATAAGTTGAAACTTGATAAGGTCAAAGAGTTTGATAAAGAACCAAGAAATAGAATGCTTTTTAAAGTATTATTGATGATGAAATATGCATTTTACAAGTAAAAGATGTGCCTTCTTATTGAAGAAGGCATATAACCCTAAAACCAATTTGAAATCCAATTATAATTTGGAATTGGAAATATTCAACTTACCTAAAACAAAAAGAATTCCATGATAAGCTTGATTTCCTAATGTGAAGATATGAAATAAGAAAATAAATTTAAGGATATGCAAAATAATAAAAAGAATTAGATACAATTCGGAATTGTCAAGAGATCCGAAAACAAGTCCAAAAATCAATGTTATCACATTATTTCTGCATATGCCCAGTCAGTTAATTTCAAGAGCCATAAGTTGAATTTTAAATCTCTAAATAACATGATTCTTAATTTGTTGGAAAGATAAAAATGTCCTCTATAACTTTTTAGTTTTGTTCAACTTGAGATTCTATCATTATCTTGCACTTTCAAGGTGAAAAATTTTACTACTTCATTTATTGAATTAAGTTAACTAGTATAGACTTTGAGGATTGACTTAATTCTTCATAAGAACTTGCAATTTTAGCTCACATGCCTTCAATTAGCCTATTTAGAACTTTTATAATCCTTTTTAAATCTTGTCCTTATGATTGAACCTCCATTAGTACTTAATAAATTATAATTCAGTTTTGTACTTTTAACACCCTTTGGATTCTCATCAGAGAATGTTTTGTGAGGAAACTTAAAATGAGTATATTAGGTTTTCTTATAAAGCTCTAAACCCTAAATACAAAAGACCTTGATTTTTCCTAAATCTGAATAATGCTTGAACCCATCTTAAATAGCATCATTTTATATGACCTGGTTTTTTTTTTTTTTTGTCTTCCATATAGAGCAAAATGATGATGCATAGAGGTAAAAAAACGACGTTTTATAAAACTATTTGTCTTCTGTCTATGACAAATCTATAATGAGGTTTGTGGTGGAAGTGAAGAGTGTAGGTTGTAGGTCATGCTCCTAAATCATTGGGCCGGGTCATAATTTAAGTTTAATCAGAATTCAAGGCAGTTAACAATTCTACACCTTAATTTAAATTCCCCAAGCCACTAGACCCCTTACCATTAATGCCCTAAAATCCTCATGATATGTGAACATTCACTAAGTCCAAGCTATGCTTAAACTTTTATGTAGGTAATAGTTTTATTAACATATTTGCTGGATTATCTATTATGGCTATCTTCTCTATAGAAAATAGCTTATCATATATGATGAAGTTCAACTTGACATTGATATGCTTAGATCTCTCATGATATACCGGATACTTAAACTCTGATTATCACAATAAAATATAGACTTTGAACATTCAAATCCAAAATATCAATAAGACCTTCAACTACGTACCTTCCTTAATCTCTTCAATTAATTACATGTATTAAACTTCAATGGTAAACAAAGCAATTATAAGTTTAAGCATTACTTTCCAACTAATAATATATCCATAAAGGGTAACGTATCAAGGATCTCCTTATCATAAAATCTCTACCATAGTTAGAATTTTTATATTTAACAAATCCACTAGTAGAACCATTGGAACTATAAAGCAAAAAAAAAAAAAATCACTTGTACCTTTCAAGTATCACATAATATATTTAATTGCCTTCCAGTGAGCTTTCCTTGATTACTCGTAAACTTGCTTACTACATTAACAATAGGGCCTAATGCATACCATGCATACATTAACCTCATAATTACACCTAATTAAGGAACTCTCCTCATGTAATATCTCTCTCCATTTATATTCGATAACATACTAGCATCAAATTTAAAATATGTTGACAAAGGAGTGCCAACTTTCTTAAACTATTCCATCTAAAAAGAGTGTAACACCTTTTCAATGTACTACTAAGATACATATAATAGATCTGTCCTTTTGTTTTTATAAATCTTCAAGCCTAAAATCTTCTTGATCATACCTAAATCCTTACAATTTAATTAAAATCTGTCCTAGTTTTTCTTAGGCTCTCTCAAAATCATGTAATACATATTAAAAGAGAAAATATTTTGTTGACCACAACAATCGATTTGGACTTGGAAAATTTTAAGAATATGTGAGAAGTACCTAGTAGTTTCAATGATAATTATTCTATTGCAATATAAATGCAAACAATGAAATTGATATTTATTACTAAGATTAATGGTATGAGTAATTGGTGTGCCTCTCTTTGATATAAACATCAACACTTGGACTTTTTCTTTCATCCACATAAGGCGGTTTTGTCAAGATATTTAATTTAATATTTTAAGATAAAAGTACATTTACTTGAAATATTTTAATTATTTTAATAGTATTAGAAAATTTTAAAATATTATTTAAACTTTTGTTAAATTTTTTATAAAATCTTGTTATAAAATTAGCTATTAAACATGTGGCAATTAGCAATATCTATATAAATAATCTAGTTCCATTATATTAAGACTCAATTCTATCCTAACTCAGTTTCATATTAGAAAAATGCATGTCAACCTTTTTACATCTTTTTTTTAATGAATGAATTAAATTGAAACAAATTTATGATATGAACTAGGACAAATATATAGACACATGATGTGTATAGATGCAATTCTATCCTAACTCAGTTTCATATTAAAAAGATGCATGTCAATGTTTTTTTGCACCTTTTAATGAATTAAATTGAAACTAAATTATAATATGAACGACGACAAGTATATAGACACATGATTTGCATAACAATTATTTATATTGCGATACTTCTCTTTTTAACATAATTTGTTAAAATTTCCTTATTTTTACAGTATATTTTATACTAAATCAACTTTTTTGTTAGATCGGAAAAAAATCTATTGGGTCCATCCACGAGAGATCAAATGTAGCCTGAAATTTATTTCAGTCCACATTAAGCTCAACTCAGTTTCTACTCCTAAAGAAAAACTTTTAGTCCGGAAAACTGCTGGAAACAAATTGCAAAAGAGCATCAAAGTTACACTAATATACGGGAAAACTTCCTAACAACTATCATCAACCCCAGCAATGCTAATCTTTCTTCTTGTCTTCTTTATATATGTATATTATGTATATATAACTATTAATTATGAGAAGCACAACTGATGGTACTATATTAAGGCTCTAATATGATGTTAAACGTTACTTAACCTATATTAAACACGCAGTTAGTGTTAACCTAATGAAATTAAACAGACGATAATATTGTTGGGTTGTATGCTAACTTCATTTATTAGTGACCTCCTTCAATTTGGTATCAATGTAGAGTGAGAATGACCTCTTTAATGTTTAAGCTTGGAATCAATTCAGTTACATACAACTAAAAGAAACATTACATAATGGAAATTTTGGTTTTATAATTTTTTTTCTTGTACTTTGACTAAATTCTGTAATCAAGTCAAAATGGTCCATGACACCTTGACATATGGAGAGGGAATTTGAGTATTAGTATAGGATTTTCATGTTTGGTCAGCTTGCATGTTCATCATTCTCTCTTTAATTATTTCTTAATCTTGGACAGATTTAGGTTGGTAGATGCATCTTTTGAAATGATTTCTGCTTTTCTTTTTGACTATTAAATAACAATTATACATCAAGGCATGTCATTTGACTTCAACCCTTTTGACCCCACGTTGCAGGTGAATTCCTTAATTTTGAGAGACTCAACAACTTGTAGGATTAAAATGTAAATTTTGAGCGATATAATTTACCATGGGTAAACAGTTAAAAAGGTTTTATATGTAGTTCACGTTCACTGTCTCCATGCCAAATCTTAATGAGCCAATAGTTGCATGCCACGTTACAGTTAAACATTTACGTACCGTTGACTTTCTCTGTCTTTGTCCAGTATAGTGTATAGTTTAAGGAAAGTAATACTAGTTAGAGATTATTATGTAAACAGAAGAATAATAGCACTGAACTGAAACAATCGCAAGGGATACGGACCGTTGGATCAAAAATAATCAACGGTCAAGATCAACATTACAACATTAATGCCTATACATCCTCGGTTATTAAGGAACATAAAGGTGGTAGTAAGTCATGTATTTCCTAAACACTTTCCACCATTTAAGACTCAGGATCTTCTAGTGATTTTGCCCTCGATGGAGCTTAATGACAAGCTCTTGAGGGAAATCTCTGTCCCTCATCAATCACTGTTCTTTTCAGAGAATGATATCAGTAATTACCCCTATAACAATAAGCCATACATGAAAGATGAGTTTCCCTTTGAAGTGTGTTCATCAAAGAGCTTTCCTCAGGATTTTCAACACCTTGATAATCAGTTTCATGCTTCTGGGTCGTCTTCAAATCCCATGTTTGGGGTCCAAAGTGGTCTCAATTTCGAATCTTTCGATGCTTTCCCATATGGGTCTTCGACTAATATTGATTTCTCTGAATATGAGTGCAAGCCGTTTGCAGATAGCAATAATAATGGGGGTCAAGTTCAAGTCCTGGACAATTTTCTAGCTGCATCTGGGGGAGTTCATCTGAATCTTCCTCAAAGAAACCACGTTCATGAGTTGACGGGATCTTCTACTCAGCGTCACATGTCCTTGACCTTGCAAGAGATGAAACCATTTAATATTTCAGTACCAGACGAGGTTTCTTTTGCGAGTGCCAATAATCATGAGTACTGTAAGACAATGGACATCACTAAGAACAAACCAATGCCTTCATTTGCAAGAAATAAGCCGTGGAAAGGTCGTGACAAGAATAATGCAGTGAAAGGTCAATGGACCGTTGAGGAAGATAGGTATGCAGATTGTTTAATTTCTATTCGTAGGGTATTATTAACTCTGTTTATATATCACAGTGGCGCTCTCTGATTTTCCATGTTTGGTTTTACTGATATAACTGCATATGGTTATTTATGTACAGGCTTTTGATTCAACTGGTTGAACAACATGGGGTGAGAAAATGGTCTCACATTGCTCAGATGTTGCCTGGCAGGATTGGAAAGCAATGTAGAGAGAGATGGCACAACCATCTAAGGCCTGATATCAAAGTTAAAAGATACCTCTTTTTATATTTTGCATCATTTCATGGGTGGAAGTCTCATAGAAGCCTGCATTTTATTTCATGTTTCATTCTTTGATGTTTCAATTTCTTATACTCTTCTTTATTGATAAATTTAGCCACAAAAATGACAATATCTAGAATCATACTCGTGCATTTTGTTATCTGTTTGATCTTATGCAAGTTAGAACCTACTAATTAAGTTACCATCCATATAGCATTATGGCAGCCTTAAAGGCAAGGTTAAAGAATGAACGTTGCCAGCAAAGAAGAGTCATTCTGCACAGAGTTGAACATATAATCATTAATGATAATATAATTCACTTTTTGCATGATTCTGGTACTTTCGTTGCAGAAAGATTCATGGGATGAAGAGGAAGATAAGGTTCTTATACAGACCCATGCAGAGATAGGAAACAAGTGGGCAGAAATTGCAAAGAGGTTGCCTGGAAGAACTGAAAACTCAATAAAGAATCACTGGAATGCAACTAAAAGGAAGCAATACTCAAAGAGAAGGTGTCGTTCTAGGTACCCTAGAGGCTCTCTTCTGCAAGAGTACATCAAAAGCTTAAACTTGGACCAAACCACTGTGAAATACCAACAGGGAATGTCTTCTAATACTGATTCCATTGCTGATAAAACTGCCACGAAAGCACCAATTCAACAGGCCTTAAACTTTTGCCAGACTGATCGCTTGGTACCAAGTTATGATTTTAACGAGGTTCCTGATTTTGACTTTGATGACAAATTGTTTCAAGAAAGTTACAGCATTGACTCTCTTCTTGATGACATTCCTTGTGCTCCTGTTGTTGATGCAAAAACACTTGCCATGGATTTGCTTGTAGACGAACATGTGACTCCATTGATGGATCAGAAAGTAAAGGAGGAGCTTGACGTAGTGGAGATGATTTCTCAAGCCAACAATACAATGTCCTCAAAGATGACAGCCCTCAAGTCAACATGTAAGGGGATAAACCATGTAGTTGGTAATGATCAGCTGGCTTAACGCTCGCAAACTTGGGGTCATATGAACAAAAGGATTTTGGTTCATCAACAATTCTCCCCTCTTTCTGGGGTCTGGATACACATATAGGATGAACAAGCCACAAGAAAAAGATAATAAAAATAAAAACGATAATAATAATAATAACAATAATAATACAAAATAAAGCTAGTAAAATATGGTGGAATTATTGTGAATGTAAACTTAAGTATGAACGCCGTCGTCATATTTTATAGATCTTTGATTGCAAAATTGTTGTCAATTTTTCCGTGCAAATCCTTGATGTGTAAAGGCTACGGATAAGTATACTTGATATATCTTTTATATGTATTTAGTATTTACTCAATTTTTCGAAAGAGAATTTAGTAGACAATATATACATAAAAATTCAAATTATACATGAAAAAATAATATTGAAGGTTTGATCCCAATATAAATTTGGTTGACGACACTTCAAATATGTAGAGTAAAAAGCATTTATTTACAAAGTGTCCTTAGTCCTTAATGAAAGAAAAATAAATAAATAGTGTGTTCTAAAATATTAAAAAATTGTTGTATTTTCTAATTTTAATTTTTTATATTGGTTTTCATTTTTCAAAAAATAAAATATCTTTGATTATTAACATCACTATGGTTATATTTTTATTAGTGATAATAATTAAATAATAAATTAAAATTAGAAATAAATGAATTTTATGAATTAATTAATAATTCATCTTGTTTAATTTTGAAAATATTTATAAATAACATCAATAATAGAGTAAATTATATTTTTGATTGCAAATAAATAATTAAATAAATAACAAAATTATAAAAATTTCAATTATAAATAAATAACTAATTATTTATTAATGCTTTCTAATTCTAAACTAATATTATTATTTAGAATTAAATATTTTGTATTTTAAAATTATTTAATTAATAATTATAAAATAATAAATAATTAATTATAAAATAATTTTATTTAAAATTTTAAATTAA
>JAOXYD010000006.1:17935247-17945337 GCA_028565735.1 Pinacopodium congolense
ATTTATAATTTAAAATAATTATCCGAAACGGTACCGGTATTAACCGGTACCGGTACAGTACCATTTTCGGGACCAATTCGGTACCGGTACCGGTACGATATTTAAAATACTGGTCGGACCTGCCAATCGCTTTGCCTTGTAGCCAAGTTTTTGTCTAACCCCTTATAATAATAATAATAATAATAATTACGACTGTTTTTGACAAAATTTATAAGTTATTAAAATTATGAAATTCCTAATCCTAAGATAGGAACCTTTAAAAGTGAGAATTCGCATTTTCCTTTACTACAATTACTAATAGTACTGAAAGAAAATGTTTTGGTTGATGGGTCTTTATATGATTTATAGTTTATAGATATCAACTGATAATAAAATAAAATAAAATAAAAAGTCATGAAAAGTGGAAATTAGAATCAGAGAACTTAGTGGGCCCCAACTAACGCCCCTTTGGTCCCTGCGTCCTAAAGTTGCAAGTCACGGACTTCACAACTGCCAATTCGACCATGACGTGTCCCAACCCAAGCACAGGTCTGAACTCTGAGCAACCCAAGTCAAGATGGTCAAAATAACATTTGACCCCACTTCAATCTCATGATTATAAGTACTTAACCTGAAATCATCATTCTCATATGATTTTACTGCTCATTTTGAGTTTCTTGATTGAATCAAATCACACCCAAATCATTCGGTCAAAAAAGGTACTGTCCATCTGCAAAAATGGACCTACAGTGCAGAGCAACGATTCCCCTGCTACTTTATTCCTTAGATGGCAACATATAAAAACCATGTGCTTCCAACTTCCAAGCGTTCCCAGGTCCCAGCACAACATATCCCCATGCGTTTATGTCTCAATCTCCCTTCGAATATTAAAATGTAATTTTATAGTAAAAAGACTAAACAAAGGCTCGTATTCCAAGAAAAAGGTGACAGGAGCTTGCATGTCTTAAAAGACGTTTTTTTCTTTTTGTTTGTTTAAATATTTGCATGGGTTTTATGGTATTTAAGAGTTTTTGAATAGTATGTGTAGAGCCTTTTCCAAAGATTTTCTTAAAAAGCAGAAGCTTGTGCTCAAAGCAGAGAAACCAACCATTTTCTCCCCCAAATCTATCCTTTAACACCGATTTCTTTTCTTTTTGTTCCTTTAGTTTTCTCTTCAAGCCACAGAAGCAAGGCATCTCCTCTTCTTTAGCCTCTTCCCTCACCACCACATTGTCTTGCTTTCCATTCCATTGTAAGCATCAATCTTTCCTTCCCTTTTAGTTGAGCTGCTTCTTTTGTGTTATTATTTACTATTTTTAATACAATGAAGTTGTATGTTATCTTTCTGCGCAAGAACCCACCTAAAGTTTGGATTCTCTGATTACTTTGGAGAATTTATTGACTCAAAACCAACATGGGTTCTTTTTGTTATTTGAATTCCCACTGGGACAAATGTTTCTTTGGTTGTTGTGGTGTTAATATGGTGTATATAAACACCTACCAACTAGGTTGTATTCTTCTTAAGCCTCTAGCATAATGGCACATATAGGGTTCTGTCAAGATTTCAGAAATCTGGAACTCAATTGTCTGTAAGTGCTGTTTGATCATAGATTCTCTGCTCATTCATGGAGTAAGAGCAATTTTGGTTCTGTTAGAGATCGTTAACCAAACATAAGAATGTAACTCCTCAATTGTTTGGTGTCTAATTTTCTAAAACTTCTCTTCCTTGACCTTTCATTGTTGTTTATACTCTGTTCATTCATTCTTTCCTCTCATTTCTCTGTGTTTCTCTTGTGCAGAAACTTGATATTTGCTCATTAAGAAATTATTAGCAGTATACTTGTAATTAGCATCTAGTTCTTTGAAGTTTATTTTATTTTAAGCATCGTTTTCGAGAGGTGGAAGTGACAAGATGAGTTTTATAACAGGATTCCCCAAAGATAGTTGGCATCCAGTCATGACTGCTGATACAACAATAGCAAGCTACTGGATGAACTGGAGATTCCTCCTTTGTGTCATGTGGGTTTTGATCTTGATGACTGTTTCATTGATTCTTATATGGAAAAAAGAAATTTGTTCCAGAAAGGAAGGTGACAGCGGTGGAGAGACCATACAAGAAACAGATTCATTTTTGTATGATGATGAAACTTGGAGGCCATGCCTTAAAGGAATTCACCCTGCTTGGTTGCTAGTGTTCAGATGTTCTGCTTTCACTGTGCTTTTGGTGCTGCTAATGATTGCTGTTTTTGTGAATGGAGGCAGCATCTTTTACTATTATACCCAGTAAACCTCTCTCTTTTTTTTTTTTTTTCCCACTTCTCAAGTTTTTCCAATGTTTATAGATGAATTTCAAGCAGTGGTGTTAATGAAATTCTTTCTGGGTATTATAATTTTCTGCTCTTCTAGTAAAGTCTTATAGATGGATGATTTCATACTGAATTCTTGAACTGACTTTAATTTCCGTCTCAACTTTTCTAAAATAACCGAAAGTTGAAGATGATTCTCTCTTTTTTTTTGGCAAATGTACCTTGATGATTAGTGAAATCAATCACAAAAAGAGTAGCAACCCTATTATTGTCACTTTATCTTTTAAATTATGAACTTTCGGCAATTACTGTTCTAGGTTACTTAACATTGCTGTTTCTTGGTCTGGAGCAGGTGGACAGTTGCTTCTGTTACCATCTATTTCGGGGTAAGTATCATGTCTTGAAAACCCTTCTCTTTGAGATTTGTTGTGTGTTTTCTTATTATTTAGCTCTTCTCTGTTGGTTAATTTTATCTGTTTCGAATGTAGCTTGGATCAATACTCTCCATGCATGGATGTTATCAATATCACAAAGCAGTTGGTGGTGACAAGGTGGATCACGTAGACGTTGATACGGAACAAGGAATGAACTTTAGTCCTGCGCATGGTGAAAGTTCTGATCTTTCCATGGCGATGAAGAACTTGAACTCCAATGTTGAATGTCTAGACGTTCGCCAACCTGCAGGCAAATGGGCTTATGTGTTTCATGTTATTTTCCAGGTAACTTATCTGATATCAGTTCCAGGTTAGAACAAGAATTTCGTTTTAAAAAATTAAGATTTAACTTTCTTATGGATCTACGTGACTTTGCCCTTCTATCTGTCTGGTTACTGAAAAGTAGAGATTATAATTTCGTTTTGGTTCATATGAAAAATAGCTCTACATTCATTTTGGTCTTATGAGTTAAGGTTGAGAATTGGATAAACCATAGAAAGCTATCAAAAGTCAAGTTCAGAAAATGTAGTCTGTTAATGGTCTAACTTAGACTCAAAAGTACATTCAAGAATGTAAGGTTTGTACCTTCATATAAAGGGTTTTTTACTCCGAATGCCAATCTACAACAAGACAATTATGTTTATAGGTCTAACTAACTTTCAAAAGTACATTCAAAAGTGTAAGGTTTGCACCTTCATATAAAGAGTTCTTTACCTTCAACCTTATCCGATACGGGACTTCAACATAGTCTACCTTAGAATTGCCAATTTTTGCTCTGAAGGTGGTTGTTAGTGATAAGTTTAGATATATGAATACAGCAAGTTGAAGTTCTATTTTTTTGATAACAGATAAATGCAGGGGCTGTCATGCTCACAGATTGCGTCTTCTGGTTTATACTTGTTCCATTTCTTGCAATCAAAGATTACCACCTGAATATTGTAAGTATTCTTTATTTACCTCTCCAAATTTTCATAGACCAAATTGGCAGCGAAACAAGTCTCTGACAACTGAAATATTTTGTAATCAATCACCTCTACCAGAAAGAAATGGACTTGGTTTCTCAGAAATACTAGAGTAGACTTATAAACAGTTAAGTAACTAAATATTTTCCATATAACATGTTTATTCTATTGTGACAGCTGGTTATTGGTATGCATACGATGAATGCTATATTCCTCCTTGGTGACACTGCTTTCAATTGCTTGGTATGTTCCTTTCTCTTCAATCACATTTACAACTCATGTAATTACTCTTTCTAATTGTATGTTGAAAAAATGCAGCCGTTTCCTTGGTTTCGGATTGCATACTTCTTTATGTGGACAATAGTATATGTGATATTTCAGTGGATAGTCCATGCTTGTTTCAGAATTTGGTAAAACTTCCTCTTCCTTTCATTTTTCGACATGAATTGCGTTTCCCTGGTTCATGTGTTGAAAAGATACATTTGTTGTTTTCTGAACAGGTGGCCATACCCCTTCCTCGACTTATCATCTCGATTTTCTCCTTTATGGTATAGTCTCTTAGCATGAGCTCAAACAAACAAATCTCCTTTTTATCTTACTTAGGCCTTGTTCAAGTTGTACTGGGCACCTAACATTGTGGCTGTATTGTTGTTTTCTAAGGCATAGAAGATTACTAACATTGTAAGCAAACAAATAGTAACGCTTGTCCTTCATTAACATGTGAACTTGAAGGTACTTAGCTGTGGCTGCAATGCATATCCCCTGCTATGGGGTGTTTTCTGCCATTGTAAAGCTGAAGCACATATTGTTGTCAAGATGGTTTCCGGAGTCCAGTCGGTGCCTCAGGTAGCTCGATCAGAAAAATGCAAACTACCCTGGTTTGGGCATACTGATAAAATTTCGGAATGCTCTTCTCAGGAGAGTAGAGAAGAGAAGACGAATGAAAATGCAACAAATCAAGGAATGATCCTCTATTGAGTAGGTGCAATTCAGTTAGGAAGTTTTGTTAGAAATAGAAATGGTCAAACAAGATCAGCATTTTTAGATTGTACAGCCATTATAAGAAGGTGGCATGTATGTAACAGTATATTGTAAAAGGAAATTCTCATTCCCCCTAGCCAGCCATATGATTCTCATGTGTAGGCGAGCTTGCCATTGGCCTTTATTATTTTTTTTTCACACTTGACAATGTAGTATCCATTATTGCCTAAGGCTTTCATTTGAAGCAGTTTGCTACTTTGATAGTCCTCTTTACAATATCTAATAAAAAAAGTATATGTCATATAAAGTGATATAACTTATCATAACGAATAAGGTCCTTTTAAGTAAACTTAGTGATTTATATAAATTATGAAACCATGACAAACTGATGCTTTGATGAGATGATCACCGACAACTTTTCAAAAGAAAATTTGACTGTATCTGCCTTTTAATTTTTTTTTTAATTCCCCTTTTAAGCTTTGGAGTAGCAACTATGAGCCATTTAAAGAAAGCTCGGATTAGTTGGCTATTAGCCAAGAATGCCTACCCTCTTTTGGAATTAATAGCTATTGCTTTAACCAACTCTTTTTGTAGCTCCACTTTCATTCGTCACCATACAAAAGCCTTCGTTGGTCACCTTGTAAGCATGTCTTAGTAACGGGAATTCGACTAGCTCTGAATTTTTGTAGAAAAGAACTTAGGCTTATCCTTGGACTATATACAATTATAGGCTTTCTTTGGAGAAAGTACTAGATTTTCATAAGATAATCATGAAAAATCAGGCTGACGGTAGAGAAAAAGCACTTTTATTAATCAATTTTGTTTGTTACAAGGAAAAAAATCCCACATCCCAAAAATCTTTGCTACGACAGCGTATACTATTCTTGGACATTGAGACTATATACCAGAAGAACTACAAGTTCGTGGACAACAATACTGTACATATGACACACGAAGACAATGGGAGATCAAAATTAAGTCTTGGCAAAGAAACAATGGAAGCGTCGGTGTCAAAGAGAAGTACTTGGTAGAGACCCCATCAAGATGACATTGTCACTGTCCTTATAGTCTATTGCCTTTTCTGGTTTGGCTCTTGAAAATAATCCAGACAGGAGTCGTCCAGTCAAACCAGAGCTGGAGCTTTTCCCAAGCAGGTAATCACTAGCTTTACGGCTTAGTATATTGGCGGGTTCCATCAGCTTGTCTGGTGCAATGCATGCCCCACATGAGCAGTTTTTTAGCACTTTGAAGCAATATTTATGGAAAACTGAGCCACAAGAAGCACACTTTTCTACTTCACCTTCCTGTTTGAGTTTGTTCACCGTAAGAATATAAGATAAATGATAGTTTTAATGCATCATAAACAGTGAAGGAATACAGATAAACAAATAGAGAACGCAAAAGAAACGCTGTACTGAAAGTCTGAACCTACAAGAAACATAAAGTAGACATTGGTGCTTCCCTTTTGCATTTTGCCACCTCACCACGTCGTACCACATACTTTTTAACTGATTCAAATATTATTTGTGCCCATTGTAACACATACCTGGAATGGGAAAATGAGTGAAGATGGGTCATTGCAAGCTTGTCGGGCATTGCATGGGACTCCCACATCACAGCAAATGAGGCATTGCTCTGTTATGTGCTCCAGGATTTTCCCAGAGACGGTCTCTACAATCACAGGTAGAACTGAAATACAAGTAGAAAATGTAATAAGAACATAATGATAAAATATGATCACATGTGGGCATGCATGCATGCACGTATATAGACAACCAAATTCAAATTCTATGTGCTACTTGGTCTTATAAAAGGGAATACTAGAAGCCAATAGGAAACTAAAACAGACAGCACAGAAATTGGATTTACAAGAATCAGGATATCCTGTAAAGTTTCACAAGATGGGTTTCACAGTATCATAATATTTGCACATAGTTAATGTGAGGCAACAACCTGGTAATGGCGTAATCCTACAGAAGGAAATCTAAAAACGATTGTAAATGCAAACATTCCCACACAATAGGCAATACGTATTAAAGTGTGCATGTGTAACTTCTGATAAGTAACAAACGTTGATAACACCTCCACCTGTAAACAACAGGTGAAAGTATGTAGATTCCATATAAAGGGAGAACTGTAATCTAGCAATTCAAAGGTAATCAGATGTCAACCTGCAAAAGGCCCTTTGGACAGATCAATGAGGTCTCTAAGTGCAAAAAAATCATTGCTTTCAAGAAGGTATCTTCTATATCCAAGTCCTTTGTTGATAGTCCGGCGGAAAGGGCAACGAACATATGGTAGCATAATTCTTATCTTTTTCCTGACACCTGTGACATGTTGCAAGGCTGGTACCTTTGAAAACAAGAAAGGATTGACTGCACTCACACAAAGCATAGGCTGCAAGACAAGATTGATTAATGACTTCTTGTAGGCCATATATATTAACTAAGCACAAATAAGCTTGATGAGGCGACAAAATTAGCCCCATGAATGATGAGTCCGCTAACATATTGCAGATATAAAGAAAGCCAACAATCAATTCTGTATTTTAGCGCCTACTAATGACGCCTCATCCGACATACAATAAGGCCATCTTAGGAACTATAAAACAAGAAAAACGAAACACTGAATCAATATTCAGCAAATTAAATCATATAACTAAACACGAACAGAAGAAAATCCATAAAAACTTACCTATTCACTACTGCAGTCACTAAATTTTTCCGTTTTTTAACTTACTACATGTAGCTCCCTAAAAAATCCCATATGATGAGTTAAAGAAAATTTATCATTTCTTAGTTACCTGTTCATGTATAGAATCTAGGTATGACTTAGCCAATTGAGAAACTGGATACTGGGTAAAATCCCAATAATGAAGAACTCTCGCTGGTAAAACTGCAGTCTCATTAGTATGGCACGAGGAACAAAACAATTGGCCAGTATATTCACATAGTCGTGGCTTTCCCCACCCAATTGACTGTATTAAGTCTCTCATTAGTGTCATACCATCATTAAAATGTTTATGGCATCCAGCACAAGTATAATGCTGTGCTTCTAGCAATTGTTTCGTAGTTCTGTGAGGCTGATTTTCAACAATGAGAGATATTGTCTTGCCTAAAACAGTGCTTTTTTCTGAACCTGCCCGTATGTTTGTTAAAGCTGCTGAAGGAAATGATTTTCTTGATGCAGGGGAACTAGGAAATGAATCATGATCACTCAAAAACCAAACTAACGCACTTGGAGGAGTGGAGAAGTATCCAGAATGGAGGATTGATTGTAAGCATTCCTGAATAAGAACACTTCTCTCAGAGACAACATCAGGTGATGCATTACCAAATAACTTTCTAGATTCCTTGTCCACAGAGGACCAGGGGCTGGGAAGATCAGTAAACAAGGATTTCAGTTGACGATACAGCGTATAGAAATCCCGGTATCTGCGCTCAACCTCCCATTGATCCTGTCCACTCCACACTCTTATTATATATACAGTATATTCCTTAACCCCAACCAATCTTTCACTAAGTGAAACATCCCCTCTCTTCTGCTTCGCACCAACAACTTCAACCCCATCTATTTGTCGCTGTTGTGTGATAAATGGGTAAGTATCATCTGTGCCAGAAGTAGAAGCAGTTGACCCACCATCTCTTAGAGGCAAAGACAGATGTGATTGAAAGATGTTATCAAGTTGGGGTAACCTAGCACCAACAGAGTCAGCTGAATCAAGTAAAATTTCTTCCATTTCATTAACAATCTCATCGTAGAACTCATGATGTTCAGCTGCATTTCCAGCCTGTCAAAAGAACAGAATGAGAAGTAAAATTATGAAAAGCTTTGCAATTAGCTGGAACCATAATTCTAATATACACCTGCCAAAAAACATAGAGATATCAAAAGCTACCTTAACAACCTTTCATTCATAAAATTCACAGTGAGCTATGATTGACAATGTCAATAACCAAATGAATGAAGGCATTCCAAACTCCAAATGACCACCCTCCTTCAAATAATGACGTAGATGCTAGAACTAAGGTGTAGTACACAACAAAATGTGCATAAATTATTTTAACTGACTTGGAGAATCAACGACATAAAAACGTACCAGGACAATGAATCAAAAACATTTGTGATCCATAATTTAATCCTTTTGATTATTACGCATCCCTATTTTTCAAGCAGGCAAAATAATGTTAAATCTATTAACAGGTACAGTATAAATTAAGCAACTTAACATTTATAAGGTCAAAATGAATCCAAAGATGATAGTGAAGATGCACAAGAATGGAGAACATAATTGACACTTAGTCACAAATGGAAACTGATCATGACAGATTCAGAACTTTTTTCAAAAAGATCAATCTGAGCAGAAGCATTTTCGGATATTTTGCTCACGTTATTTTCATCCCATCTTTGAGTTGATTCTGGTTTGAGGTCTTGAAAGACATCTAGGTTTGCATTACCAGAATATTTTGGTGGATGGGAACCAAAATGACTTGTTGTATCAGAAAGAGTATCCAAGTCTTCTCCTATATTCTTGGTCTCCTCAACTTCTAACCTTTTTTTGTAATACTGATGAATGTTTTCCTCAGATTTCGCTGGTGGACAACTACTTTCGACACATGAATCCATGATTTTCAATTCAGAACCCTTAAGTGCATTAAGTGCCAGTGGATCCTGCTCCATTTCAAAGCCATCGCTGCGAGAACAAAACTTAGAATATTCCATTGTGTCATTAGCAGTTTGGAAATGATTGGTTGGAACAGAAATGTCTATTGAATTATCTTCATCCAATTCAGATGAATATTGAACTGGTGTGCTCATTGAGGTACCAGCATCATCTATGGTCAATTCATTGACTCCTTGCCCTCCATTTTCTTCCACTTCTTCCATTTTTAAATGCTGACAATCAGTAGAGACATTAGGAAAACTAAAAGAAGTTTTCAATTCACCACATTCAACTTGACTGATGCCCTCGTGTTCCTCTGCCAAATCTTTCCCCATCTCTGTATGATCAGCAATTGACAACTTGGACTTCATAGAAGTAGAACCAAAAAATTTTCCTTCAGTTTCAAAATCGTCTTGTTTACACTCCTGAAGTATATTAGAAGTCTGGGAAGCCAGAGTACCTCCCCATGTTTCTTTCTCAAAATCATCCCAATCATCCGAACCAAAAGCTACAGACGAGTTCATAAGCAATGGATTCTCAAACTCAACATTTGCTTGCTTATTGAGATATGCACTCCCATGAAAACGCAAAGTCCCCCTATTTTCGTCATCTGAACTACAACCATACATTGAATCGTCACCCTCAGAACGCTCATATCTGGAAGATCCACGATCCTCCTCCTCCTCCTCCTCCTCCTCCTCCACCACGTCCACGGCCACTCCATTAAAATCCAAAACCGCATCAGAACGAACCCCAATTAAGCAA
>JAOXYD010000006.1:17972853-17987848 GCA_028565735.1 Pinacopodium congolense
CCTGCATTGAGCCGACTGGGATTTGACCCAATCTGAACTCCACCCGACCTGAAATTGATCCGATATAAAATTGACTCGAACTTAATCTAACCCTACCTGAACTTAACCTGAACCTGAAAGCATTTATACTCGACATAACCTGAACTCAAAATGACTCGAACTGATCCCAACCTGAACCTAAATTGGTGTTGATTCGATTAAACCCAAACCCAAATGATCTTACCCAAACATAACTCGACCCACCCAATTAACATCCCTACCAGGAATTAGTGTCTGTTGAATAGAAAGAGCTATGTTAGAGCAAGAAAGGAGGCCTTCATATGGGAACATCAGGAGATATATGGGAGTTTCGACTGCAGATAATGGTCTAGAGTCTAGTTGAGAGTCTTTTGAATTGCGGTTTGAGATAGGTTTTATGGGGATAGCTTTGGGTTAGGTGGATGCTTTGATTACTAACACGTGTTGGTTTTTCTTAGACCATTATCAATTATTTAATTAATTAATTTAATTTTTGAAAAAATAATATAATTCATTTAAGGGACAACTTAAGAAGAAAAGAAATAATGCTAATTATGCTTTTTTTCCTCATATATATATATATATAAGAGAAAAAATAAATTTTCTCTTAATATTAAAATTAAATAGTAATTAAGTATCGTATATTTAATTTTTAAAGTTTTTCAAACTTTATAGTTAAATGTAACTTAATTAATTTTTCTCTTTTTTCTAAATTTTTAAATTTGGTTCATTAAATTTTCATATGCTAGCAATAGTTAAAAATTATAATTAAAATTGGATAAATAAAAATTCTTTTTATTTTATCTTTAATGCTTTAATTAAATAATATATAATAATATATTAAGATTGACATTTAACAACATATCATGACCACTCAATTAGTAGGAATGTCAAAATAATTTGACTTAATCTACCAATGCATGGTTATAATATATAATTTAATTTTTACATTATCTGATGTTTTAATTGAAATTAGAGTATAAAAGTAGTGTATAATTTAAATAATCCAATCATATTTATTCTTTAAATGATTTATAATTGATGTCTGAATTTTAATTTCATTTTACTTCGGTCAAAAATTTACCAAATTATTACTAATCAAGAACAGTTAAATATTTTCTCCAATTACTTTAAAATGACAATCTTTTATTAATTTACTCAACTATTTTCATATAGTGATACAATATTCAAGTGTTACTAATTTTAATTATTCTATAGAATAAGTTATAAATAGCATCAAAACATAGTCATTCCTATATAGGATAACATTGGTAATTTTAAGTTTAAAAAATAATTATACAACCATTATAATTTCATAATAGACACATAAGTAATATTCCATTTAAGATCCCTGTAATTGAGTTAGTTCAGTGAACTTATTCTCTAATAAGTACCTATAGTTAATTTAGTGAACTTATTCTCTAATAAATATCTATACGTTTGTTTAAGTATTTGTGCACTTTAATCTTTAAGATAGATAACTTTATTCATACAAAAGAAATATAATATGTGCTACTCTTATTATTCTATCAATATGTCGTCATAATGAAACTAAGATTAAGAATAATTTATGAATAATATGAAAGCATAATTTGAATATTATAATTATGATCTTATTATAATCTTCAATTGTATAGAAATTATTTTATATATCTTATCTTCAGTATTAATTATTAGTATAATTAACAAAAATTATAAAGATAAAATTCATGTATTTATAACTAATCGGTTGATTTTAAGGGTATAAAATAACAAAAGTAAGCTCCTTTATGTTTTCTTTTTTAATTTTATATTGAAGATAAATAAGTCTGTAGTTTTATTGCTTTATAGTTTACAGATGGACTTGTTTCATTCTCAAGTGAAGATGATCTTAATTTTGTTGCAATGTAGTTTTGACACTCAGAATTTTACTAGTTAAATTATTGGTTCATTAGAATTGTATATTGAAAGCACATGAATGAGCTTTTATTTTAATACAATTCGCTAATATTTGCTTTATCGATTTGTTGAAATTTTAGAGATTAAGAACTACTAATGCCTAAAATGATAGTTGCATTTACTCAATAGCTCAATTCCTACTATGTTTGTGTTTTTAATAATATCATGATTATCAACACTTTTTTTTCTCTCCTTTGTAATAAAATTAGTCTAAGATAGTAAAGAATTATACACTCTTTTTTACTATA
Organism: Pinacopodium congolense; assembly: GCA_028565735.1. Classification (NCBI taxonomy): domain Eukaryota; kingdom Viridiplantae; phylum Streptophyta; class Magnoliopsida; order Malpighiales; family Erythroxylaceae; genus Pinacopodium; species Pinacopodium congolense. The sequence goes on from JAOXYD010000006.1 coordinate 17,975,058, forward strand.
TGCTACACTGGTTTTCTTAATCTTTTCTTCATGTGTTGCACTTCAGAACATATCTTATACCTCATTCTTAACTTGGTTTCAAGAAGGCATAAATTGTACATCAAACTTATTTGTATGCTTTTGAAATCAAGGGGTGTCAATTGTGGGAATGAAGTAGGAATGGATTAATGGAAGTTGTTAGCGTTGTGAGGGAAAAAAAAGAGATGTGAAAATAGTATTCAATATATTAAGTCCTATGTTGAATCATGCTCATGTATTGTTCATGTATTTAAACAACACTTATTAAGTTTCTATATAGTAAGCTGTAATGATTTATTTCTCAAGATTTTAGGTGGTTGAGTTATGAAATTTTTAAGTTCTTAACATATCAATTACACATCTAAATTTAGCAGATTACTGACAAATTCATTCTGTCCTTACTACACTTAGATAGATCTGTGAAATGAGTGTCACTGAATGGTCTAATCTAGATGTACATCATGGTTAAATCATTTACAATCATTTGTGATGAGGAAAGCACTAATTACCATATAGAAGAGACAGACAAATCGTAAGATTGTCTTTGCAAAATTAGGTCTATGGATTAAAACCTTCATTCTCAATTATAAAATTGTTGGCATCATTTTTTCATGACAATGACTATGCGCCTCAAGGTTGGCCATTCGTAGCCTCTTCAAGCCAAATTACTATTATGCTCCCTTATACTCATATTATCTTTCGTTTAAGGAGGAGGGAACACAACAATAATTTGGCCTACAAGAGAGCCATAGATGGCTACTTTATACAGGTTATCTAATGTTCTCCTTTTTTAGAATGATTATATGACCTACAAGGTTTGCCATTTGTGGCCTCCTAAAGGCCAAATTATTATTATATTTCTTCATATACATATCATTTTTTGTTTAAGGGGAAGAGGGTATAATGGTAATCTAGATCATAAGAGAGCCACAAATGGTTACTTCTCACAGGCTGTCTAATTTGTTTTCCTTTTGAAAAAGACTACACAACTCACATGGCTGATCACTCATGACCCTTTGTAGATCAAATTAGTATTATGGTTTCTCATACATATATAATCTTTTATTTAAAAAGGAGGGGACATAATAGTAATTTAACCTATAAGAGGACCATATATGGTCACTTCTTGTGAGCCATCTAATTTTCTTCTTTTTAAAAATGATTACATGACCAACAAAGTTTGCCATTCATGGCCTCATGTAAAATAAATTGCGATTATGCCCCCTCATACACAGGAAGGCCATAGATGGCTATTTACTATAGATTGTCTAGTTTTTTTTTCTTTTTTAAGAATGATTGCACAGCTCGTAGGATATTAAATTTAACCTATTGTAGGTTAAATTATGATTATGCTCTCTCATGAACATATTATCTTTTATTTAAGGGTAAAAGGCCATAATAGTAATTTGGCTAACAAGAGGGTCATAGATGACACATCTAGTTTTCTCCTTTTTAGGAAAGACTAGTCATCTATGACCTCCTGTGGGCCAAATTATTATTATGCCTCTTCTTGCATATAATATCTTTTGATTAAGAGTAAAGGAGAAATAATAGTAATTTGGCTCACAAAAGGATCACAGATGGTCACTTTTTAAAGGCCGTCTAGTTTTCTCCTTTTTGAGAATGAATACATGGCTTGTAAGATTGGTCATCTATAACCATTACGAGTTAAGTTACTATTATACCTCTTTATACACATATCATTTTTTGTATAAGGAGGAGGCATAATAGTAATTTGGCTTATAAGGGGGCATGGCCACTTCCTGCGGATAGTCTAATTCTCTTTTTTGGAAACAGTTATATGGCTCGTAGTGTTGGCCATTCGTGGGTCCCTAGAGGTCAAATTACTATTATACCCCTTATACACATTATGTTTTGTTTGAGGAAAGATTATAATAATAATTTTACCTATAAGAGGGCAATAGATCACTTTCTAGAAGTTGTCTGGTTTTCTTCTTTTTAGAAACACCTATATAACCTACAAGCTGCCCATCTGTAGCCCCTTACGAGTAGTAATTTAGGTTCTAGATGGCCACTTCCTATGGGCCTTTTACTTTTCTCCCTTTTTTAATGACAACATGGCTTGCGAGGCTATCCATTCGCAACTCCCTTCAGGCTTAATTGCTATTATGGAGGAAGGGGCATAATAATAACTTGGTTTATAAGAGGGCTACAAATAGCCACTTCTTATAGGTCATTTCGTTTTCTCCTTTTTGAAAATAGATACATAGTTTGTAAGGTTAGCCATCTGTGACCCTTCTGTGGGCCAAATTAATTAGGAACATCTATATAGCTTGTAGAGTTGGTCATTTATAATCCCTTTGGGCCAAATTAATTTGGCTCATAAGAGTATCTAGTTTTCTTCTTTTTAGGAAAGATTACACTATTTGCAGTGGTATAATAGTAATTTAGCCTAAATGGGGGGCATAGATAGTCACTTCTTATGGGTCATCTTGTTTTCTCTTTTTTAGAACAATTACACAGCCTACATGACTAAATCTCTGTGATCCCTTACAAGCTAAATTACTATTATATGAACGGGTATAATAGTAATTTAGTCCATAAGAAAATCACAGATGACCATTTCTTGTTTTCTCTTTTTAGAGAATAACTATATGACCCACAAGACTGGCCATCCTGAGAGCTAAAATTACTATTATACCCCTCCCCCTTAATTAAATTATGAGAGAATATAATAATAATTTAACTTATAGAAAGGAAACTGGTAGTTATTTCTTTCAAGTTGTCTAGTTTTTGCTTTATTAGGAATGAGTAAATAATCTGCATGGTTGACCATTTATGATTCTTGTAGACCAAATTACTGTTATACTTTCTTATACATATATCATTTTTTGTTTTAGGAAGGGATAAAATAATAATTTAACTCATAGGAGGATTAACTCACAAGAAGATTACAGATTATCACTTTTTGTGAACCATTTAGTTTTATCTCTTTAAAGAATGACTACACAACTCACAAAGTTGGCTATCCATAGCTCCCTATTAGCCAAATTACTATTATATCTCATTAATAGTCACTTTTTGACCATGTACTTTCGCCTTTTTTTACAATTTATGCAATAAACTTTCAGAACATGAGATTTCGAGAAAAGAAATGTTAATTGATGATGGCCTTTTATTCTTCTGCTCTGTTGTCATATGATGCATTCGTATCAGATACCACTTAATCCTCAAAAAGTCTCTAAAGGGGAAGCATTGGTTTCGCGAGTGAATGGGCTTGCTACAGGTCTAGTTCTAATTTCTTATGTTGTTCTCCATGTGATTCTTTCATCAAGTGATGTGTAATAGATAAGAAAGTTGTGTCAAAAAGAATGATTGGAACTTATCTAAAGGCCTACGCTTTCATAGGCCTACGAGACCTAACTAACTAGATTGCTAGCAGTGATCATATCTCACGTTGTTAGACAAAATCTTTCTGGACGGATTCAAAGATACCTACCTTTTTGGAAAGAAGAAGAAGAAGAAGAAATGCTCTTAACTAAATTCAACACTATTTCTTTTACATCGTTGGCAAATTCAACCATTTCTCCAGCTTGAATCTTGTTCAATCCATGAACACGTGCAACCTCATCTCTAACTGAAACACGACTAAACATGAAGAAGAACGTAGAACATATACCTGCCACAGGTTTACCAGGATATTTACTTGCAAAAGTAACTCAATAATCAAGGGGCAGCATGAAAACCAATAAATGCTCATCAAAGACCCGTATTATCTTCTTAACCCGAAGCTTAAGCTGCCGAGTGAAATTTATGTCATTTATTAACTCGAGCAGCACTTAGTACTAGTGTCTAGTATTTCTTAGTTTGATCCAGAACTAGGAAACAGATACACATAAAGTATATGAAGCAGCTTCTTTTCGTTGTTCTATACGTAATCATCCAGTTACAATATGACTCAACGCTGAGAGGAGTTGTTGGCGAGGGCCCCTGCATCAGTGAGAAGAGGCAGTAGTACCCCGCGTTGGTACTTGTCCATAACAGCTAGAAGATAAAAAATGAGAGGAAAAATCAGATTGATGCTTTAACGTATGATCGAAGCTATGGAATTTGGAAAAGGAGATGAACTACTCAGATTACAGGATATGTTTACTTACTGTCGCAACCACCGATGTGTTTTCCTCCAATAAACACATTGGGTACAGTACTCTGTAAAGTCCATTGAGCTAGAGCTCCTTGGATGTCACCTCCGTCACCTTCAAAGGAAAGTATGTCATATATAATAGTAGAATTGCAAATGCGCAAAAATTGAGCTTTCGTTCATTCCCAAATAAATGAATCAACATGGCTAGGAATCGTTTCACGAGAACAAAAAGGGGGAAAAAAAAAAAGAAGAACAGAAACGTTTGAAGTAATTACTTTGATCATCCAGTTCGATGACCTTGAAACTTGCTCCTAACTGTGTCAACAGCTGCTTGACCCTCTTAGAATAGCCACAGTAGGTTTTACTGCAACCACAACACAGAACAGAAAGCACAAATAATGAAAAGGCATGACATCAACACCAGCTTCGTTTGAAGATCAATACTTGGAACTTGACAAGAAACAGAATAAAAAACTGTGTAACTAATATAATTCCAGTATAAACATGATCATCTCGAACGAGGAACAGTATCCAAGTCAACCTGAAAACGACGACAGGAGCAGCAGCGGATAGCTCTTTGGCCTTGTCAAGGGCCGTGTTTTTTCCTTGTTTGATTTTCGTGGTCGAACTTAAAAAGGAACCCATTTCTTGTTGCTTTTGCTTAGAATTAAGCAAGTCACGGAATCCCAAAACAGGGGGAGAGTTGAGGGCAAAGAACAAGAGGGAACGGTGTCCCCTGTCAGATTATCTGGCAAGAAGTTGATATCACCAGGTGGCTGGTAAGCCTTCGTTATACAAGAATGGCTCCACGAAACAACAATGATACGCTAAAACGACTTTTGTTTGCCATTGTAATTGGCTAATACGCGTACAGGCCGGTTCTATTTCGTCAATAACTAGCCTGTCATTTTATTATGTCCGTCCATATCCTTCTTTGAAGAACATATGTCACCGTTTTCAAAGTTTTTGTCAATTCTTTATTATTATTGGGTGACCGTATCGGTGTTGATTCCGGACAGGTTTTTGTATTAAGTATAAGTAAGCTATTCGGGACCAAGTGTGAACTAACAGATTTTTTATTAAGTACTCTTAAGTATGAACTATCACTAAACAGTAATTCGAACTCAAACTTGAGATGTTCTCAAATTGAAAGCTTAACAATTCTTTTAAGTGTTGAACAGTATATTTTTACCACCAAAAGTCATGCATAGGAGCTTTACTTTTATTCTCTGGAACACCTTTCTTTTGGAATCTGATCCGAAATTTCTTTGAATAGAACAAAGGAGCTCTCCTAGTATTCCAATTGACGTGTAATACTACGTAGTCTTTGCACTAATCCATATGGAGTGCATATCTTCCATATGTGATTTTAAATGGAAAAATAGCAGTTTGTGATTGTTATTCTGATCCCTGTTCAAGCCAATCAGATATAAGGCATATCTAAGTCTATTTGGAAGCATCTTGTCTAGCATGGGGAGCAATGAAAATGGAATGCCAACACTGGTATGTCATTGGTATAGGGCACTTTAGGACCCGTTTTTTCTATTAGAATTGGGAGGGTGTGGTGAACCTTTAAGCTTCTCAACGTAACCAAAAGAATGAAAAGGAAAGATAAGAAGGAAGGATCAATAGCATTTAGGCCACCATTAGTTCACATACTGAATAAAAAAGGCTCTAAAATTGATCGTGGCTGCTAATAGTTAGGGGTAATAATATTACTGAAAGGCTCTACATGACTCAGATTGATGCAAATACGGCTTCTAAATCTTTTTACAACTGGATTGGTATTATTAAAAGGAGAGGAGGATTAGAGAGAAAGAGTTGTTTAGGAGAAGAAGTTGTATTTTACTGAAATGATTTTGGTTTAAGTACAAAAGAATATTTATAAGTATAAAAGATGACCCTTTAAATTTAAGTATATGAACTCATTAACAAACTCAAATTAAATAAATTGTACATGAATTCAAAACTATATATAGACCATACTTAATTATATAACCAATACATGAATATAATTAGACTTCTAACAATGAATTTAAACACTATATATAGACCATACTTAATTATGTAATCAATACATGAATATAATTAAATTTCTAACAATGAAATTAAACATTCATGTATCTAGACTTTAATAATTTAATAATTTAAAATTAACTTTTAACACTCCCTCTTAATTTAAAATTTTCTTTTGAACTCCAAAGTCTTGTTTTCAAGCATTGAAAAACTTCGAATTTGAATGGTTTCATAAAAATTGCAACTTGACATTAGTGTTCACATGCTTGAGCTCCACTTCTTTATAATACATTTTTTAAATAAAATTATCCTCATATTTATGTGTTTGCTTGATCATGAAAAACCAAATTCTTAGTCAATGCTTGTGTAGATTTGTTATCAATGCATATTTTAATTGCTTCCTTTTGTTGCAAGTGAAGTTCATTTAATAACCTTTTAAGTTAAATAGCATGATAAGCACACGAAGTTCTATTACATTATGGTTTTATTGCATATTTATGCTGGTTTGATTCAAAATTAAGGTACATTTACTCCAATTTGATGTTAAATTGTTTATTTATCTTTTGGATTGACGTACATTATAGTTGGAGGCTTAAAAGTGAAGAAAATCACGAAATTACAGCTAAAAAACCTAGATTTTAAGAGTTAAATAGTGGCAACTATTACCCCGTCGTTTTACTATGCGAACTCGCCATTTTGTTTCATCTGAAAACTTAAACCGCACCAGGGGAAGGAAACGCCGTCATTTTACTTTCTACAAGTGCTATTTTAGTACATGTCGAGTTTTTTACACTTGTATCTTTCTCTCTTCTTATTGTAACTTGCTCTCATTTTTGCCAATGTGCTTTATACATATATATTTAGTTCCATATATCAAATTCGAATAAGTTAACACTAGATTTAGGCAGAGATTTAAGATTTAGTTCCAGTTTTCCTTCTTTCTTCTTTTAGGTTAGGTTTTTGTTTTTGTTTTTGTTTCTTTTTTCAGACCTTATATTTGTTGTTTTAATGTTATTTTAAGGATTCTAAGGGGTTTATTCATGTGTTTGGAAGCCGTTAATCATTTTATATCATCATTTGGTGTTATTTAAACCTTCAATCTCCTGTATTTTTCTCTTTTGTTCATATATTTCAAGAACATGTTGAATATGTTTAAATCTAAATCTTTTTGCATATATACAATGTTTTAATCTAATTTAGAGTTAAGGACAAGTTCATAAATGCTTTATTTGAGTTCTAAAAACATTATTAGATGGTAATCTTTATTTATTTGAGTTCTTAATGCTTGGTTTAAATTGGCCACTTAAGATAAGATTAAGGATGATTACAGATCTGATAGTTATCTATTTTAATCATTAGAAAATTCAGTACATAATATGGTTTTAATCAAGGATCTGAGAAATCTACTTTGGTTAATCACGAGGGTACTAATCTTGAATATGAAACTTAGGATTAGAACTTCTTGAACTTTAAACCTAATTCCTATTAATTGATGAAATAATCAAAGATTAACTTAAGATGGTCAAAGATAAGACATTGTCTTATCCATAGCAATGTCTTGACTTAGTGAAGACCTAGATTATGCATTTCAATCCTTTTCATAACTCATTCAAGTCATTTAAGGCCTAATCCTTAGCTAATTCAATCAATTTGGTAATCCTCAAGCAATTGAATTTCATTGCAAATTTTGGAACTTTGAGGTAATTTAGGAAGCTAATCTTTAATTTTAAGCAATCTTAAGCATTTCTAGATAATTGTAATCCGATTACCCTAATATTCATAGTTTCCCTGTGAGTTTGACATTATGGAGTCTTTAAATTACTCCACTTTATTACTTATTGACTATGCCGTATTATTGGTTTTAAATTGAATGTGAATTTAATGCTAATTGATTAAATTATTTGAGTGTGTTAAGTATTAAAACAACCAACAATAAGTTTTTGGTATTGTTTCCAGAAAAATTTTAGTGATATTAGAAATAGATTGGTGTCAATTACTTTAGAATGTAAATATTGTTTATATTGTTTTTAGTGTGTGTTCAATTTACCTTGCTTTTTCTTTCTTGTGTGTTTGATTGATTTTGTCTTTCCTGTTTGTTTAGGTAGTTTATTTCTTGTGGCAATTAAATTGATTCCAAGCTTGTACATACCTTGCATTTATCTTAATTATAATCAAGTTCAATTTTAAAAAAATGAAACATCATGAAAACTTAGGGGTTGTTTGGTAGGGTTTGGGTTTTTTGTTTTGGTTTTTAACACAGAAATCGAAAAAGACAACACACTAATACAGTATAGAAATCAAGGATAAAACACAAAAACCAATACAAATATATCAAAACTACAACTAAAAACCACAACTCACAGCAATACCAAACGACCCCTTAACTTTCTAACCTTATAAAGAATCAATCATATTGGAATTGATTATGCAAATAGGAGTGGACCTAAGTCTATCATTGTGAGGCCTAGGATAGACTCTGATAATTTTGAAATTCCTCATGATATTATTTCCATGGTTAAGTCTTCTCAATTTTGTGGCTTATCCTTAGAAAATATAAATGATCATTTGAGAAATTTCATTGATATTTATGATCTCTATAGAAGTCAAGGCATTTTAGATGATGCCCTTAAGCTGAAGCTTTTTATTTTTGCTCTAAAAGATAGAGCTTGCATATAGTTAAATACTGTCATACCTAATTCCATCACCACTTGGGTTGATCTTGTCTATAGATTCTTAATTAAATTCTTTCCCCCATATAAGATCATTAAATTGAAGAATTTAATTTCATCATTTGTGTATTATGAGAGTGAGAGTTTGCAGGAGTCTTGAGAGCGATTTAGAGAGTTACTTGCTAAGTGTCCCATGCATACTTTTAGTATTTGTAAACAAGTGTATATTATTTTACTTGGGACTCACACCATCCAATCGTAGCCTCATAGATGTTGTTCTTGGAGGAACCCTAATGAGTAAGACCCTAAATGAAGATTATAGGTTATTAGAGGACATGGTCGCCAACAGCTTTCAATATAATTCTAAGTTTTATCATAGGAAACCATTTAGAGCTAATGCAATTAATGAGACATCAACTTTACAAGCTCAAATGGTAATCCTTAGTAAGCAAATGTAAAATTTGCAAGTTCAAATTGATGGTAATATCTTCAAAGGTCCTATAGTGTGTAATTATTGTGGTAGTTCCCTTCATACTTCCATAGATTATCATGTAATACATTCTTATGCCCTCAATCCTATTCACGACCATTATAACTCTAATAAGCCAAGAAATGACCATTACACTCATCATAGGGAGAGCTATCAGAATTTTCCATACAACACTCATCCAAACAATAAATACTAAGATGCTAATCCTTAAATAAATTTCCTTCCTGATCCACCTCTACCAAAAAATCTAGTCTTAAGGATAAAATGATGAAATATATCTAAAGAAATGATTCAAGGATAGACGCCCATGAAAATTCAATTAAAAATTTAGAGACTCAAGTAGGTTAAATTGCACAGATCTTAAAAGAGTGTTTAACCAGGCCATCACTTTTTATACCTAAACCTACCTCTAGAGTGCATGTTATGACCATCACTGTATATAACGGTACTGAAATGGAGGGTGTAGAAAAGAGTGAGAAGGAAGAAGTTAAAAATGATGAAGGTCTACTTAGGTTACTTATTGATTCAATTATCCAATCTTTCCAACTTAGGAGTCCATACCCCTAGATGATCGATCTTCACTTTAGGAGATCTTTCTAGTTGTTTCAGAAATTAAATGTTCCTTTCTATAATTTGTCTCAATTAGAAGAGCATCGAACTAGAAATCAATCGATAATACAGGAGTTGAAACTTCGTTATCCCAATTTAAAGAAAATGTTAATGAAGACAATCCATCATATTAATCCAACTTTCAAACATCAAAGTATTAAATTCCAACAAATAGAGTTAGAAATTTGTGTTATTGATAGTGACGATGATGAATTTTCAATTAATTATGAGTATTATGATGTGAATTTTATTACTTATAAGAAAAATGCTCAAGTTGTCAGAAGTGAAGAAATTAAAGGGTATGGTGAAGTATTAGAGAGTGATGACAATGCTTTTATATTCATGCTCAATGATTAATTGGATGATGATTATGTTGATTTCATTGGTGTCAAGGATGGCCCTAAAATGGAGGACAATGGTCTTAAGGTTCTTCAAGATGTTAATTAAGATAAAGCTGTCAAAAACGATGAGGTTGAATTTATGAAAGCATTTAAAGTAATGGATTTTATTGGTGTTCATGCTTTTGATTATAGGCTAGACATGATAATTCAAGAATTTTGACCATCATATTTTCAAAGTCATGAGTGGTGTTCCTTAAAGGGTCGAGATCAAAATTTTAATAATCATTTTAATAGTTTAAAAACCCTTTAATATTTGGCCTGTTATGATTTAAAAGATGATGGAGTAAAGATGTTGGATTCTGGGCCAAGCAAGAGAATGAAAATTCTCTAACCTTAAGGTCCAGCTAAAAGACTTTAAAGAAGTGCTTGTTAAGAAATAACCCAACCTTAGGAGTAGATTTAGTGTGCTTTAATGTGATTTCTTTTGTTTGGTGTGTGTGTGTGTGTTTTTTTTTTTTTTCGTTTCCTTTTAGATTCTCTTTAAAATTCTTTGATCATATTTTCTTTAATGGATCATGGCTACCTATTCCTTACTTTTGTTCTTTGATGATCTTTATATTTTTGTTTAGGTGCTATTCATTCGGTTGACTTAAAACCAACTAGTTGAAGTTTATGAGTGGTTATAGTAGCCAATTGATATCATGTGACTCGGTTGAGTAATTAGGAATGTTCACAATAAAATGTTCATCTTTGTGTAAAAAGATTGAGTGACTTCTTAACCAAGCTTCAAAACACTCATAGCTTTGGATTTATGTTTTGTTTTAAATGAATAAAAAGAGTTTGGTTGTTTTAGAAGATGATGCATCTTGATTTAGTACTATTCATTTTGCTTATGGAATTAAAGTTATAGTCTATATTGAATTTGAAGAAACATGAAATAATTTAAAGTTATTTGTGACTTGATATGATTAATTGGCTATATAACATGTTTTAGGTTCACTATGTTTGAAAACCTAAAGAAATCTTTCCAATGATGTTGCTTAATAAGTTGAGCAAGTTTTCTTATACTTATAGGTCATTTTAAACTTGATGATTCATTGTTTTGCTTGAGAATAAGCACAACTTAAGTATGAGGGAGTTTTTAGGTATGGTTTTATTGTATATTTATGCCAATTTGATTCAAATTAAGGTACATTTGCTCCAATTTGATGATAAAGTATTTATTTATCTTTTAGATTGATATGCATTGCAGTTGGAGGTTTAAAAGTAAAGAAAATCACGAAATTGCAGCTGAAAAACTAGATTTCAAAAGTTAAACGACGGCAGTTATCACCCTGTCATTTTACTATACCGACTAGTCATTTTCCTTTATTTGGAGACTTAAATGTGGGGGTTTAAACGGTGCCGTTTTACTCTCTGTAAGTGCCATTTTATTACCTATCAAGCTTTTACAACTATATCTTTCTCTCCACTTGTTGCAACTTGCTCCTACTTATTCCAACTTTCTCCAAACATATATATTGAGCTCCAGAGATCAAATTCAGATAAGTAAACACTATATTTAGCCAGATAATTAAGATTTAGTTCTAGTTTTCCTTCTTTCTTCTTTTAGGTTAAGGCTTTTTTCAGTTTCTTTTTCTAGATATTGGGTTATTTTAAGGATTCTAAATGGTTTATACATGTGATTGGAGGCAGTTTATTATATCATCATTTGGTGCTATTTAAACCTCTAATCTCTTGTATTTTTCTCTTTTGTTCATATCTTCTAAGAACATGTTGAATATGATTGAATCTTAATCTTCTTGAATATATATGATGTTTTAACCTGATTTAGAGCTAAGGACAGGTCCTTAAATGCTTTGATTAAGTTTTAAATGCATTACTAGATGGTAATATTTGTTTATTTAAGTTCTTAATACTTGTTTTAAGTTAGCCACTTAAGATAAGATTAAAGACGATTAAGGATATGATAGTTATCTAATTTTCTCATTAGAAAATTCAATAACTAACACAGTTTTAATCAAAAATCTGAGAAATCTACTTTGGTTAATCATAAGGTACTGATAAGTGTGTTTTCATACTATGTTTTTAGGTTTTTTTTTAGGTGTTTTAAGCATTGTTTGTGTGTTTTAAACTTAGTTAGTATAAATTTTTACATTGCTTTTCATTATCTTTTATATATTTGATTGTTTTTTGTATTTTTTAGTGTTTGAGGTCAAAATATAAACTTATTTGAGGAATGGATTGATGCACTTTGATGCTTGGAATTGTAGGTAACGAATGAGACCCAAAATCAACATTAGTTTTCGTACTACAATTTTAGTAATGCATTAAATGCCCTTATAAATCTTGGACTGCAATGAACTTTTACAAAGAACTAGCACCACATGTGAAGAGCCTACATATCAAATTTCAGGTCAAAAGGAGGTCTGTGGACGAGGATCTAATGAAAATACCAAGCAAAGGTCAAAGCTGAAAAAAACTGATTTGGCAAGGTGACGTGGAAAAACTTGTGGGGACATGGTTTTAAGAGTTTTTGGGAT
>JAOXYD010000006.1:17995556-18011919 GCA_028565735.1 Pinacopodium congolense
AAATAACACATATTAATGAATGTAATTGGGCATCTTACTTTTTTTAACTTAGCTGGTACCTTTATTAGTAACATTTAAAGTATGTCAAATTTCTCTAACTGTTTCACACATAGACACTCTATTGAATTCACTTCTTTTGAATGCACAAAAAAAAATATGAACAGTTTTACTATTTAGTAAAACTAATATTTCATCTTTTACATCTCACTCTTCCTTCACCTTAAGAACTCTTTGATCGTTTCCCATTTTAGTATGAATGTATAACTCTTCACTCACTATATCTAACAATTTGACATTTTTATCTTGAAGGAAAAACTTCATTATAATTTTCTAATACAAGTGATCATTCCAATAAAAAAATTGTGCCCTACTAACGTTTTGATCCTCATGACTAGATGAACCTAACAAATGTGCCATGATGGATGTTTACTCACAATTCCATAAGAAACTTTATGCAAATATGAGACCTAGACTTTAATATCAATTATAAGCCCTAAAAGACACTCAAGAGGAGGTGAATTAAGTGATTAAAATTTTCTAAACTAATTAAACTAGCCATCTACAAGCAATTTAATCTAAATGCAATCACTAAATTAATATTCAACTTAATATGATATGCAAGTTAAATAACAATAACCAAACTATACAACAAGTAATAAGTAAGGAGTTAAGGGTAGAGAAAGTTACCAAAATTTATAGAGGTTTGTCCATCTCAAAGATAAACTACGTCCTCTCTCCAACTACTTATTGGAAATTCCACTATTTAATTAAAAATAAGTACAATCTTCTTCTAGGGTGAAAAGTAATCCTTTACAAGACACAATTTTATTAATGAAGGTAAAGAACAATCTTTTGACAAATCTTTTTATGGTAAAGAGGAGCCTTTATAAGATTAAGCAACTAAATGATTAAGTGATCCCCTCATAAGTAATAATATACACTTAAAGTTCAATTAAACTAAGAGCTCTTTGCTTTTAATAATTGAAATGAAGAATCAATGATGCACTTGAAAGACCAAACAAACTTAATATGGTATATTTGAATCACTAAAAGCATGTATATATAATGAAACTTAAAGTAAAATATGAAACACAAAATTTGGACAATTCTAAAACATATAGATATAATTGCTTCTAAAAAATAAAATAAGCCTATAAAAATTCACTTATATAATCAATGAAACCCTTAAGGACTTGAACAAATAGAATATAGCAATTTCAAAGTAACAAATTTAGATTAAAATGCCCAAATATGTGAATGAATGATAGAACATGCAAAACTGAATAATTATAATGTTTATAACTTTTTGAATATGCTAATACAAATACTTAATAATGCATAAAATTGATCAATAAAACTCTTAAACACTCAAACAAACTAAGAACAGTAGATTTGAACACCTAAAATAGATTAAGATAGCTTAAATTGTGATTTAAGTAATAATAGAAGAAACATAGAAATTTTTTTGATATGTATGTAAATTTAAGCTTGAAACAAATGAAATAAACACTAAAAAATACAAAACTTCGATCAAACAAAATCTAGAACAGTTAAACAAACTAAGAACAATAAATTCGTACACCCAAAAATAAATTAGAATGATGAAAAAAGAGATTGAACCAAAAACTACAACAATGGTGGCAACTTTGAGGTTTGAGAGATTTTAGCTTGAAAGATTGATTTGAGTGCATAGAAAATAGAAACATTATGAGCACACACTAGTCGTTTTGGACAAAAAAATTCATTGAAATCCGAAATCCGAAATCCAAAAACTGTCTGTTAAAGACAAAAATTTCAACATCAGTTCTTAGAGAACTCAACAACAACCGTCGTTGAACTCCTGCGAAAATAGGGGTTAAACGGCCCTTTTGTTTGATGTCATTTAAGCCTCATGCAACTACCGTTTATAAAGTTCAAACAAACTCAAAATCTGAGACAAACAAGTTCCAAAACAAGTTCCAAATCTTGTCAAACATGTTCCTAATATTAATCATGACTTTAAACAAGTTTTAAAACATAATTTAAATTTATATAAATGACCAAAATGATTCAATGACTTTAAAAATATAAATTGACCTATACAATGAAGATTTATGCAATTTTTTTAAAATTACATGTAATCCTTAACAAAATTAAACTCTTAGAAGTAAAACTTACAATTTAACATCTAATTTCAAGCTTTCCACATTAACTTCATTATAAAATGCACTTATTTTTTAATTTCATATTCTAAACTTAAATCATTAGTAAATAATGATGTTTTATTCTTATTAAAATTAAGATTAAATTTTCCCTTAGTTCAATAAAATTAAATTAAAAATAGAAATAAAATTAAGCTTATCCTAAAAATATACTTATGAGACAGTGACAATGCGTAAGTCTGTTTGATTTCTATGTCGGGGTGAAGGTCTCTGTTTGATTTCTATGTCGGGGTGCAGGTTCATGATACAATTAACCATCGATAAAGTTTTCTTCTTCTTTTTTTCGAAATATAACCCACCCATAAAGTTGCTTTAAGTACGAACATGATTTCCTCGTCCCTGTATAAACACATTTGATAACAGAACAATACTCGAAAAGAGTATTTAAAGTACCATATAGAATGTAACTCGTTGAAAATTTAGAAAAAGATTTATTTTCGCTCTTCTTATTACAAGGAAAATTTAGATATTTTAAAATAACTGAAATAGTTTTTTAAATACGTAAAATTACTAAAAGAGAGATTTTTATCATTTGCTCATTCAAACTACAAACGAAGACAGTTAATTAATGTTACAGGAAAGAAACTTGGTTCTTGGTGAATAATATTATACAAAAAGAAAAAATTAATTGAAGTTTAGACTGGATCTATTATATATATAATTGTGTTGAGATCATATAATGAGACTTGAGTTTGGATCTACCTGGTTGAAAAAAGTCAAGGAGGCAGGTTAAACTGCTGCCATGTTTATATAATGTTTTCAGGTGTTGACAAAAATGGCTACGAGCAGAAGAGATAAGAAACACACGGGCTCAGTATCTTCACTGCTGAAATGATTGGTGATCGAGAATAATTATTTCAATTATCATTCGTTTGTAGTAATCATAGCAATAATATATACTTGAGGAAGGTATTCAATCATACATCGTCATCGTCATCGTCATCAACCAGTGAAAACCCTTCTTTTTTCTTTTTTTTTTACGTGGGAAATAAACAGAAGCTAAAACTTAATGACTTTCAACAAAAATCCACACGGCAATATTTATCTAATCCTCTCTTATCGCAATTTTCAGGTGAGAGGGTTGCAATACAAGTGGAAAGAGAGAGACAATGAACACTGAATGATCAAGAATTGGGTGTTGATGATTGCAAGATACGTTAGGACATCTGAGAACCATGACGCAGGACAGAACCTCAAGACCAGAACTCGATTGCCCAGATTCTCGATTCTCTATTCCGTCTAGCAACATTTCCTGGTAACGACATTCGTGACTGCAGAAACCTTTTTCACCCCTGATAAAAGGCAACAAAAATTTAGGCCCAAGCTAAGCCAAAATTTCCAAAAGGAATTGAAGAACTAGCAGTTCAAAACGAGGAAAACAATATACATTTTTACCTGTACATATAGATGTCAGTTTTCTGCTCCAGAGGCTTCTTGCATGTGTGACAGAAGCTGAGGAAATCGTTGGTTGCAGAGTCTGAAGAATAGCTTTCAACAATGCAGTTGTCAAATATATGAGTGGTCTTTGGATTAGGACCATGAGTTATCACACATGTATAATCCTCAGACAGTTCCATTTCACTTATGGATAAAGATCCTTTGATGAACGCACGAGGAGAATCCTTTGCTTGCATGGAGCACCCAGATGACACTTCTCTGTTCCTGGTCTTGATTCCGAAGTCTCCTAGCGACGTAGGTGTCTCAGCTGGAGACAATATGTTAGGCAATGGAGGTATTTGGACCCTAAGCTTCGTACCAAATAAGATCGCCCTGTTGCCAGGTTTTGAAATTGTGTTACTGTCCTGTTCATCAGGTTCGTTACCCTGTATATCATCATCTATGACTGCCACAATGCCTTTGGTGTCCAATTTGTCCCATGAGTGCTTGTTCTCTGGGACAAATCTTGGGGATTTAGGCTGGTTTGAATCACTCCAGAAAGGGTTCTTGAGAGAAGAGATACGTTTTGTAGTTTCGAGAATTGATGTTGGACTCATCGCAGGTTCGGATTCAGGAACCCCCTTAAAAATGAAAGCTTTGAACCTTGGTGAACCGAGGAAAGATGTTGTCTGTTTTGTGTTACTTAGAGCTGAAGGTGATTGAGAGCTGTGATCAGTCATTCTAGCTTTGTTTACTGTTCTTGATCCATTCCTCAACATAACTATCTCCTTTTTTTAATGGTTTCTTAGCGCCCAAAATTCCCAGCCATCTGCAAGCATAGATGAAGCGCACAAGATAGAGGATGATGATGATCATGCTATTAGGAAACAAGGCAGAGAATAATGACAAGTAGCAAAGTAACTAACCTAAAATGGTTAAGAGTGACTGCTGCGGATGATTGTCAACAGAATACGTTTACAGGTTCTTCAATAGAAGGAAAAAACATATCTGATGTTTTTAATCTCCAAGAAATCTGATGCGAAGGCCAAACGATCCCCGAGCAGAAATGGAAAAAGGAAACGATCAGACGAATGACGCGGAGGAGGAAAGATATTTTATATGCGCATTCACTGACAGACTCTCTCTGGGAAATTGTGAAAGGCCCCTTCAATTTCTGTAGCTTCCATGAATGGACACTAAGCAGACTAGGAAAACCGGAAATTTCCTCCGACTTTCTCAAGTATTCTTACAAAGCTCTTTCCCTTGCGATGATCAATTCCCAGCGTAATCATAACTCCGCATGCAACTCACATGATCAACAGCAGATAACGGCAACCCTGTCTTTTATAGGAAAAGAACGGTGTTTATATTCACACAGCAAAGTGGTGGTTTCAAGGAAAAATGGTTTAACTTGTTTTGTCAATCCGAGTGAGCGGAGAAACTGCAATCAAAATCCTGAAATAAATGAGAGACTAGCACCTACTCTCTCTCTCTCTCTCTCTGCTTTCATTTTGTGTTGTGTTTTCATTCTTTCCCATCAGTTTATCTCCTTTTATTCACTTCTAATCCTGTAAAATCACCACGAATTTGCAACTTTTGCACAGGGAAAGAGATCGAGAGATAAAAAAGAAAAGTTTGCTACTCAACAGACAAGACTTGGGTTTGGTGTGGCCTCTGAAAGAGAGAGACTGAAAAAGGCGTGTGCATGAGAATCAAAAAGTTTTGAGCTTCCAATACCCAACTGCAACTTTCTCTGAATTGCGTTTTATTTTATAAGCTCTGATCATGCCGAAACTTGTACTTCAAATTTCATGGATTAAATCAAAGTCGCCACATTGACCCACCCAATACTATATATGATGGGAAAAGCATCGTAATGACATTTCCCTTTGTATAGATAATCTATGCAAGTCTTACGTATTATTGTCTGCTTCTGTTCAGCTTCTTTCTAGATCGTTTTGTCCTGACTCTTTCTTTCTTTCTATTGTACACTTAAACATTAATCGGCTTTGAATTCCGAAATGAACACACGCACTTAGGGGATGCGAATGCGATGCTTATGATGTCAGTCTTTTATTAATTTTCCCATAACTTGAAACTTCCAACCCAACTTCGGGTAATGTATTTGGTACTACTTGACTTTGTTGGCTCGTGTCCTTTTCCATTTTTTTCTTTTTCACCTTCTATGGGTTCATTATGAAGTCATTTCATTTTCTTACTATGATCGTAAAAGAAAGAAAAAGATAACTACTCCATGAGTCATGAGTAACTCACACAGAAGTCTTGCATGGACTCTTCTAAGTTTCTATGAGTTACGAGATGAGGTGGTTAAAGCAAAACATGAATGCATACTGAGATCAAGAGTGAAGTTCATGGGATAGTGTTTTCCGTATTTTTTACTTAAACAAACAAGGGCAGCCAAGACAAAGACATTTCAAGAACTTTAGCCTCAAATAAGGTCACTCAGTCTCAGAGCATTCATGATGAGACCTGTATTTCATTCAACAGCATTAGTCAAAGCTACTGCATGAGCTATTCCAGGAGAAGGCGGTGGTTGCCTATCATAATCTCCGCTAAAGCCAGGTTTTATTACAGCGATTGAACGAAGAGTATTCAGTGTGTTTTAAATATCGTATTGGTATCAGTATCGAATTTATTTAAAAAATGGTACGATACTAATATTAGTCAATACTCTATTTTAGATAATTATTTAAAATTATAAATTAATTTTTAAATTTTATAAAATTTATAAAATGATCTATAAATATATTATATTATATAGTTTTTAACATAATTTTAAACAAAAAAATTAAAATACAAAATTTTTTAAAAATTTTTATATTTTTATCTAATACCGACTGATATGCGCTGTACTAACCAGTATTTATAACTAAAATGAGATTTAACCGTTCCATTTCAATTTGAATATGAAACAGAACAGTATTTTATACGTTGATCACAAGCCCACCAAAATAGTTAAGTTACACACAAGGTGTTGTAGAAAAGACGACAACCATAAAATCAAACCCTTAACCTCCTGTTTAAGTTAAAACTTTAGGAAATCAACTCAACGGTTACGTCAACACCAGTCGTGACATACTTTCAACAAGCATTAAGACATGACTCTCTTTTGATCCAATTGGATCTTTTTGAACTATTATTAGAAAAATGTTACTTTTTTACAATGAACTTGTAAAATTATTTTACAAAATATTAACTATAACGATCATAAAAACCACTAAAACGATAATCATACACTGAGCTCTTATGATAACATCAATTCATATCTCTCTTGATAATTTTTATGAATGTAATCACATGGTCATCATTTTAATGTCTCTATCATTATTTTTAAGATATCTAAATTTTTATGAATGTAATCACTTAGTGCCCGTTTGGATAGGCTTATTTCAGTAGAGCTTTTATTAGTAGAGCTTTTTTCTGTAGAGCTTTTTTGAGAAGAGCTTTTTCAAAAAGGCAGTTGACTGTTTGACTATCATTTAAAAAAGAACTTTTTAAAAAGAGTTTCATAGAATAGACTGTTTGGTAACATCAAAATAAAAAGTACTTTTGATTTTAACTATATTTTATTTTCTAATAAAAATTATTTATGTATATAAAAATTATTTAAAATATATTAAACAATATGAAAAGTACAATATATTAATTATTATATAATTTTAAACCATATGAAACAAACATAAAAATATATCTAATCAAATTTTTTATATGGATTATAGCATAAGTAAAATTAATATAAAAATAAATATTAAATATATAAAAATAGTCAAATAATATTATATAAATATAAATATAAATATAATTTAGTTAAAGTCATAAATATAAATCTCAAAATAATTTGATATGTTAAATGCATAATTTATTATAGAAATATGTGGATATGGGGGTATTACGGGTATTATATTAAAAATATAAAGACTAAAAAGACTAAAAAATAAACTCGTTAATTGTTATTAATTGCTCTAAAATATCTACTTTAAAAAGCCAGTTCAAGAACTTTTTTTAGAAGATCTAAATTTAATTTTCTTAAAAAACTATATTTTAACTACCAAAAAGGTCATATCTATTAAAGAAGTACTTTTTAATTCTGCAGCCAAACACCTATTTTTTAACAAAAAAGTTTTTTTAATAAAAAAAAGTACTTATTAACCTGTCAAAAACCCAACTAAACAAAACAGACACTTAGTCTTTGTTGTCACTAAACTACCAATGATCCATGTGGAGGGCATATCTTCTACATGTGATTTTAAATGGATAAATAAGCAGGATGTTATTGTTGTTCCGATCTCTGTTCAAGCCAATCAGATACAAGGCATATCTCAGTCTACTTGGAAGCATCTTGTCTAGCACGTGGAGCAATTAAAATGAAATACGAAGACTGCTATATCATTGTGTATAGAGCACTTTAGGGGACCTTTTTTTTATTAGAATTGGAAGTGTGGTGAACCTTTAAGCTTTTCAACGCAATAAAGAGAATGAAAAGGAAAGATAAAGAGGAAGGATCAATAGGCATTTAGGCCACTATTAGTTCACATACTGGAAAAACAAAAAGGCTGGGGTGCTAATCTTACTGAATGGCTCTACATGACTCAGTTTGATGCAAATATGGCTTCTAAATCTTTGTACAACTGGTTTGGTACTGGCTTAGAATCTGAAGATGAATTGTGGGATGAGCTCGTACTCTTCTTCGTGGTCCAAAATCCACTCCATTTAGTGCGGCTAGTCGAAGGATCATTTGGTGTTCCACTTCCTTCTCTAGTGAAGCTTGACTTCGCCAGTTCTCTTAGTTGTCTCAGCCATGATTTATCGGGTGTTCCTGAGCTCCTGCTTCCCGAATTTCTGTTTCTGTCAGCAGAGGAACTAGTCTCCACGCCAGTTTCTCTTTCAACCTGCTGGTTTCTTGGTAGCCTGTTCTCCAGGTTTCTGCTAATGTTCTGTGGAACAAAGAACATGACAAATCCAATTGATGCAGTTTTTAGACCTGTTAAGAAAGAATTCTCAGCAGGGTCAAGCTGCTTTATCTGTGTGTACAATGCATGCAATTCATTGATCATGTGTGCCATGAATCCAATTAGGAATAGCACAACCATAAAGATCCCAACTTTTGTTTCATCTTTGCTTGATAGTTGCTTGTCCCATAGAGCAACACAAGAAGCAAACACACCCACTTGGCAACTAAGAGAGATTATCTCAACCAACTGAACCTTTTTCTTAATAAAAGGCTTCTTAAGAACAAGGAAAAAGAGTTGAAATGAGATTATGCACAGTAGAATGATTGTTGGAGTCCTGGCAGACCAGTCATCTAAGTAGGCACCAGCCACAATTCCCAAAGCAACTCGCTTTATCAAATCAAGCAGTGTGTAATATATTCTTAAAATTCCAAAGATTTTCTGAATAAAAGGTGCTTCTGCATCTTCTGTTTCATCGTCAGAGGCAATGAGACGATCCCTTCGCTTGCTGGGATTACCGCCAGAAATCTGTGTGAGCATGTATTTAGGAGGACCTCTTAGATCTTCAAACAAGGGACCTAGCATGACTAAATAAACAGATTTTGTTTGGTCTTTCCATGTCCACTGTCCCCTTTTTCCAGGACCTAAAGTTACCCGAATAAGGTCTTGATACCAGTGGAATGTCTGCCCTTCTTGATGGACCTCCTTATACTGAAGTAGCTTGCCAAGAGTAATCCCAACAGAGAGGAATAAAACCAAGGATAACAGCTGAAATCCGACAATACTTAGAAGCATAATGCCTACGATAACTCCTGAGATTTTTCCTCCTTGAACAATGAAACCGACATCAGTTGAAATTTTGAAGTGTTAAGCTGATGTTCCATCTGGATCCATCAGTTGCAACTAAGCAGGCGAAAATCATAGAGGAGCAGAAAACTAGAGCATGAATAATGCTGGAATTATAAAAAGTTCATAAGCAATATCAACTCTAATGATTTCAAGAAGGAAAAGGAAGATAAAAGGTACCTCTAATCAGGACAGCAGAAGCCTCACAAATACAAGGTAATGCAAGTATCATAAGAAATAGCTCGAATCTTGGGAATACTAGTGCTCCATAACCTCTCTTCTTTTCAGAGTTTCTTCTCTTGAATTTTAGGATAAATAAGAGCAGAACATGTAGCAGCATCAAGCTTAAACCAATAAGAGCTAACCAGAACACGCTTCTATCAAAGTCTCTCCAACTAGAAGAGATGAAGGCAAAAAGTTAGGCCAATGTGTAAATTCATCTTCTAAGAATATTTAAACTTATAAACTCATATTTGACCATTGAGTTCATAATCAATAACATGAAAGAGATTCTGGAAACTGGTTGAACAAAATGGCATGTCTGTTGGTATGTCTTTCTAGGATTTGCAAGATTATATACAAGGAAAATTTCCCAATCTATCAAATATTCATATTCCTTTTCACAAAAATGGTCTATTTCTTATCATGTCATATAACAATTTAAGAGTACATTCAAGGAATAGAAAGAAATACATGGGAAACTCACCCATTTGAATGCTCTGAATCTGTGACAAATTCAGCTTGCGGTCTAACTTTTTGGCTCTGAAGACAAACAAAGGACCCTATCTTATGATTGTCCAACATAAGTATATAAAACCAAACAATAGCCACAAAGTATGACTGCTACCTCAAAAAATGTCATGTATTCCATTTGAGTAAGTGGTAACCCATATATCGGAACAGCAATATTCAAACTTTCTTCTTCCTTTTCGAAGCTCTGAGTAGCTCCCAAATTACTTACATTGGCAATGAAGGAATGTGGACTGGCAGATGAATTGGAGCCCACCATGACAGAGTCGATACCCCCAGTTTCCCATGGGAGACTCAAGTAGGGTATACTCCATTGTAAACCTCTTGCAAGCTCATAATATTCAACTGGAAGAGTAACAGCTAACCATCTAGACAGTGCAAAAATTTGAATGTAGCATGCACTTCTCTGTGGAAAGAATAAAAGATGGATTCTTATAAGTTTATAAGAAATAATAAATCAACTATGATACTTGTATTTCTAGTTCATAAATCCCATGTGAAGGAAGAGCATTTACAACCAGAATTTTCATGTAATTGACTGCCACTGCTGATGACAGCTTTTAAAATGCTTAAAGATGATGCAAGTGAATCAAATATTGAACCTTTATATGAAATATCGATGAAACGGGTATCTTGGAGTAAATTTCCTGACAAGGCTCAAACCACAATTTTCCCATCATATGCTCTGGATCATCTTACTTGGATTGCAAGTTTGACACAAGAATCATCTGATACCATTGACCAGTAATTTGCAAAAAATTTTAAAATATCACTTAGGGAAAAAAACCGATTCTTTTTTCTTTTTTTTTACTATTCCTTTTTCCTTAGAAGCAGAAAACAACTTAAAAACCTCCTGAGTTTTTTGCATGCTAAAACATGGAGATTCTTGAATCCAACATAGAACATATGAGGTCGATACTCTAAGCATTACGAAACATTTCCAATTATGAGTCATTGAAGCATTTCAATCTCAGATCATCCACTCAAAGTTTTGTGAGACAAAGGAGCTTAATAGCAAAGATTTATTTGTCTTTTAAGTTAGATATCATACGAAAAGACTTCTTGTAGGATCAGATGTCAGCAATGAAGATGGTCTTGAAAATGTCTCCACAGACAGAAGACTTGCGCTTGACACTGTGAGAAGCCCAGCAGCAAAAGCTGTTGCTAGGAAAGTAGCAGTAGCAAATACAGCAATTACAGAAGATAGCACGGGGATAGAATCTGTAAATGAAAAGCATAATCGTGGTAAAAAATCAGCACCCAAAAGAAAAGTTTCGGTGGAAACATCTCCACAACTTGTTCATAGTACAAAGTTGTAGAACAAGCAAATATAAGAAAAGATCCTTACAGTGCCTCACTTGTAGAACATTAGATGCTAGATTTTTGTTTCCGGAAACATCTTGAGTTACATTGTGAGGAACATTCACAGATATGACCTCATTATCTGCTTGTATCTCTGCAAGGTACTTGCTTCGACTTATTTCATGAAAGCTGAATACCAACAGAAACAATAGCTAAATAAGAGTGCAGTTTAGGCATTCCTTTTCACAACTAATTGCACCTTACTTTCCAGGAATATTTTAAAATGTAATCAATTTTTTTTCTTCAATGCTTGCACTTACACATGAATGGTGTTGATCAAACAGGCCAGCATAAATAGACATTGTTAACATTAGTTTACTTGCCTCTCCAGATGTCCCCCTGAGATTGACAGAAAGGAGGAGTTGAAGCCAAATACTGGCTTCATGAAATTCACAGACACTGGAATAATGTGTTCCCTTGTCCTTGTGCTAGAAGTTGTACTCACTCCCACAACAGGCCTTTCAGAATCTGAAGATCACATTTGGGTCCATCTTAGGGGGATAGTGTAGTAAAACATAATCTTCTCTACAAGAGTTAAATGATAGCCATTCTTCTCCCTAGATTGCTGTAAATATTAAACATACCGTAAAGGAAAGTGACAGGTGCAATAGGAGAAACAGAAGTCCCTGCTCTGCTTCGTATAGAATTGGAATGGAGGGCAACGGTGATGACAGCAGCGGAAGATACATTTACAACCTGAAAGCAGACAGCATGCATGGAGTTGGTACTGAAAAGTACGATTGATATTTGTCAATTGGAACATGAATACAAAATAAAACGGAAAATTACTATGTCCACCAACTGACCTGAAAGCCAAATCTGCGATTTCCCAGGGTTTCACTGTCAATAGGAAGAATATCACCCTGACTTATGTTCAGAGAATTTAGGACTTGCACAGTTGAATTAAGTATAGGTCCTGAGAAGTATAGATACACCTTCAAGTTATTGTAATTGTTCGTTGCCTGCACTGTTCGTGTTTCATCATTAAGTTGAAGTAGCTGTTCAGGAATGTGAGTCCGCAGGTCTACAAACATGCTTCTTCTATCTGTAGGATAAACCACCAAATTAACAGAACAAAGAAGAATTAACAAAAAGAATAATGAAAAGCTAAAGGTTGTTGGGTGGACCTTAACTGAAGTGCATTCTTTTAAGCAACAACTGCTGATATGGTTCATTTCATAAAACTTGTGATTGTAACTACTAGAAGTCAGAGCTCTCATTCAGATTGTATAGAAAATAGGTCAGAATTTTAGTTGTTGTCATGTCACTTAAAACTGATCCAGTGATTTAAGGTACAAACAATAGAACTCACCAAAATGTAGATAGAAACTTGAATTAGCTGCCCTTCTGAATCTGTTTCCGGCGGTGTCAGTACAGAAATCCTTGTCCATTACCAGTACCACTCTTCCATACATTACCTTAGGTGATAAAGCCACCAGAAGTGAATATTTCAGGTTTGGTTGCAAAATGGTTAGTGAAGATGGAATTACTTCACCAGCACCATAGACCAGCAGCTGTTACGTGACATATAACAATCTATAAGAATTGATGATTATTATTCAGACTTCCTAAAATCAAGAAAATGACTGTTAATGAGCAGAGATATGGAAAAAAAAAAGGGGTTAACTGGAGACCAGCCGAGGAGAAAGCACCATATTATTCAGATGTTCTGTCATAAATCCAACAGTGTAAAAGTGAAATAATCATAAGCACCTACTCACGTTGCAGGCATTAACAGATGTACATGCAAAACCTCCTCCACTGGTACAGGTTTCAGTGAACGAAATATTTACAGAAACATTCTGGGCATTAGTAAAAGATGCTGATGCAGTTATATATGCTGTTGGAGGCACTGTATCTGCACAGTCAAATTGTAAATTCATCAGCAAAACGTTCCTGAAATTGCCATAGATAAAGTCATAATCAAAGAGTCAGTGCCAGTGAATCCACTTTTTGTTCGAGTTAAAAAAAAATGAAAACAATCTGTTACACAAGCTTGTTTTTATTCATCAAATTTCTTTTAACTAAGGAATCCAGTAACTCATAGCCAACAAATCAGCATGAAAAGTTCTTAAAGGAGTAGTTCAACCGTATGAATTAGTAGAATCTGGAAAAAATTGTAAGATTCTTTACCAACTGTCCAGTAGTAAGTGGTACAGCTCTTGCTCCGATTGATGCAGACCTCAAATGCATGATTTCCATCCACCAAATTCCCATATAGTACCTTCCCGACTCCACAATCAGATGCAGTGCCACCATCCAGCTGCATGTATCATTTGCTCAATGACGATATTTTAGTACACGCAATCTTAACATATGGAGAAAGAAACGAAAATGAACCAGCAGATAAACTGATTTCTTTAACACACCCCACAAACTTAAACAAAAAGTTCTGGTAAAAATGCAGGGTATTTTTGTGGGTAAAAAATGAATATAGTTCAAATATATGAATGTGCGGTAGTTATGGTGATTAAATAACTTTATATAGAACAAACTTCTAAACAAAAGAGATCAAATTCTTCAACTTCTTCTCCAGACTATATGTAAGAATAATACATACTTCTCTGCTAGAAGTGCATTATAGGGGACCAAACCAAAGGGGAGACTAAAAACTCTTTCCTAAATTGCAAAAGGGTATATCTTGCACAAATTCTGAATTCCAAGATGAAAAGGAATCGGCAAGTTCAAGGAAGGAAATACCTTGCAACTTATGCTACAGTTTGTGCAAGTGCTAACATTCCCATTTACCAGTACTTCAAACACAAATGTCGCCGTGTTACGATGTGAAAATGCATGGGGAGCCTTCAAAAACTTCACAGAGAACTCGGTGTCCTGACATAGAGCTCTAAAAAACAAAAGTTGGAAAATCAAAGAAGAGAAAACCAGCCACAGAAATTTGACTGAACCCATTTCTATGCACTCTCTGAAATCAGGTGAAAGGCATGTAGAGGCAAAATCTACCGGCAAATGAAAGACATTTATGGTGTTAAAGAGAGTCTTCTGAACTAACGAAAGAATGACATGTGCAGGATAATGAAAATTTGTGGTAAAGAAAGGCAGAGAAGAAATTACGAAAATAACGGAAGCAAGAGACTTTTTAAGTCATAGAATACGGGGTTTGGTGGCTGAAGAAGGCTTCGTTTATGGATAGTGCACATGAGACTGACAGTGCATGAAGAGGCTTACAGAGATAAGTAAGAGAGAGAAATCAGAGATTCTCCAATGATTTGAAAAAAAAAATTAAAAAGGAAGTGTGCTTTTGGATGAATATAGACAACGGTGAAAGCAGGAAATCCTGCTTTTAGTCATCATAATCTTGTCGTCTCCTGCAAACATTTCAACTAGCTTATGTCGTAATTTTGGCTTGTCCAACTAGATTAAATCATTGTACCAATTAAAATCCAAAGTTGTAAAAGAAAATCAATATCAACCATTAAATTATATGAAGTGCTTTTGGTTAAAGTCTCACATGCTTGTGCAAGAGACAAATATCATCATTAGTGGGATTCCCGCGTGAGTTTATTAATTAAATTTCTGAACTACAGAGAAAGCTGTTTCCAAATTTAAGTAACTTAAAAAACTCTGATAGACTCTGTTTTGACAACTAGCTTGATAAATGAAGTTGGCTGTTTTAAGTACTGGTGAGCTTATATTGAACTGGCCTCCTGACAAAGATATCCTACGACCGAACTACTGTTATTGTTATTGTTTTTGTCAGTGTTTTTTTTTTTCCAATAGTCTAAATATTAGATATAATTATTGATATTTCATGATTCTTTCATTTCTTTGTACTGAAATCGTATTAATCTATCTATTGAATAAAGAGTTAATACCTTTTCAAATTTTTTCAATTAAGTGATTAAATTTTTAAAATTTTTAAAATTTTTAATTGAATAATTAACGTTTAAAAAATTAATTAATTGAGTAAAAAAGGTTGCCGCCGTTAGTTGACCCAGTCCGGCCCATTTCAACATTTTTACTTTTTCTCTATTTAATGGTCATATATGATGATGATTATGATGTGATTAAGATAAGGCTAGGTACATATCCGTAGAGAAGGTACCAGAACATCCTGAGTCTTGAGAATGTCCTGTGCTGATAGCTAAGTACTAAAGTGGTACCAAAGTATCCGGAGTCCCAAGGATATCCTATGATAATGGCTATATATTAGAGTAGTACCGGGGTACTAAATGAGATTGAGTGTCATGTGCCAATATAGTATATTTTCATATCCACATGATGACAATTGAAATGAGGAGATGAGTAGTTGATCCGGTAAACTATTGAATATAGTCCTACTAGGTTAAGCGGGGCTAAAATGAGAATACAAATAAATTGTATTTTTAATTCAATTAAAGGATAAGAGTTTGCCTTAAACTATTCATTATTCTATATGTATAATCTATTTGGTTTTATGGTGATTGTGTGATTAGATGATAAAAGATACATTGGTTTCATGATGATTGTGTGATTAAATGATAAAAGATACGTATTAGTAGCATTGTAGGTATTCACTGAAAATATATTGTGTTTAAAGTTGTACGATGTTGATATGTTGAAATATTTCTTTTATTCCTTGATTGGTTTTGTGTGAAAGAGTATGATTATGGTTGATCGTATACAAAATTAGCTCAAATTAGTCTATCTTTTTATGCATAAATTTACAATTAATTTAAGATAACTCTTCGGCAAGTACCCCGGTTGCAATAAGTAATATAGTAGAGTATTTTTAAGACTCAGAGTATCGATCCTATGAGAAAGTGTGTATGTGATTTTAAGTACTAGATCAATTAGATAACAATTATCTAAAGAACACTTAACTTTATGATTTATAAAACAAATACTACAGGAAAAATA
>JAOXYD010000006.1:18019577-18039636 GCA_028565735.1 Pinacopodium congolense
GCTAGTTTTGCAAAGAAAATACAAAATGAAAAATCCTTAACTATGGCATCTATTAGAAGTGATCATGGTAGAGAATTAAAAAATAATATGTTTGAATGCTTTTGTGATGATCATGGCATTGCACATTATTTTTCTGCATCTAGGACATCTCAGCAAAACTATTTAGTAAAAAGAAAAAATAGATCTTTACAAGAAATGACATGAACTATGATAAATGAATATAATTTGACAAAATATTTTTGGACCAAAGCCATTGCATATACATGTCATGTCATAAACATGGTGAACATTAGATATAAGTTTGATAAAAAAAACCCTTATGATCTTTTGAACAGCAAGAAACTAAGAATTAGTCATTTAAATGTTTTTTATTGCAAATGTTATATTTTGAATACTAAAGATAGTTTAGGAAAATTCGATTCTAAAATAAATGAAGTAATTTTTTTAGGATATTCTTTATCTAGCAAAGCATATAGAGTTTACAGTAAGAACTCTCATGTCGTTGAAGAGTCTATACATGTTGTTTTTTACGAAACTAATCTCTTCAAAAGAAAGAAAGAACTTGATTTTGATGATGCTGATTTATCCAAGGGATTAGAAAACCTTTCACTCGAAGACAATGGACAAACATCACAAATTGTTGAACCAAGTAAACGAGGACATGAAGAGCTACCAAGAAATTAGAAATACAATCCCTCTAATTAAATTATAGGTGATGTTCACCAGGGGATAACCACTAGATCTCAATTTAATTTATCTCATGTTGCTTTCATTTTAAAGGTTGAACCTAAAACAATAGAAGAAGCTCTAGATGATGAGAATTGATTTTTGGCAATGAATGAGGAATTAGAATAATTTGAACGAAATAAAGTTTGAATATTAGTACCTAGGCCTGTAGATCATCCTATAATAGGTACTAAGAATAAACTAGATGGATAAGGTAACATCGTTAGAAACAAAGCAAGACAAGTGGATAAAGGGTATAATCAACAAGAAGGAATAGACTATGATGAGAAGTTTGCCCCTGGAGCTAGGTTAGAGGCTATTAAACTACTTTTTGTATTTGCATCTCACCTGGGTTTTAAATTGTTTCGAATGGATGTCAAAAGTGCATTTTTAAATGGATTTATTCAAGAAGAAGTGTATGTTGAACAACCCTTCGGTCTAAATGTCATGATGCATTCGAACATGTTTTAAAACTTTCTAAAGTATTGTATGGTTTAAAACAAGCACTTAGAGCTTAGTATGATAGATTAAGTACATTTTTGCTTGACAATGATTTTGAAAAAGGGAAAGTAGACACCAACTTGTTTATTAAGAAAGATCAAATTCTTTTATTAATTGTTCAAATATATATTGATGATATTATTTTTTATGCTACTGATGAACATTTATGTAAAGAATTTGCTAAGTGTATGAGTAGGGAGTTCAAGATGAGCATAATGGGAGAATTTTCTTCATCGGACTCCAAATTAAGCAATTAAAGGATGGAATCTTCATTAATCAATCAAAGTATACACAGGAACTCTTTAAGCGTTTAAGTATAGATTAAGTAAAGCCCTTAGGCACTCCCATGAGCACATCCACCAAATTAAATTAAGATGAAGATGGAAAAGCAATAGATGAAAAACTATATTGAGGTATGATAGGTAATTTGTTGTATTTAACTGTTGGTCATCTTGACATTATGTTTAGTGTTTATTTGTATGCAAGTTTTCAATCTTCTCCTAAAGAATCACATTTACTAGCTGTTAAACATATATTGTGCTATCTAAGTGGTACGTTGCATTTAAGATTTTGTTATCCTAAAAATGATTGTTTGGATTTAATTAGGTATTCTGATGCTGATTATGCAGGTAGTTTGTTAGATAGAAAAAGTACATTTGTTGCATATCATTTCTTAAGAAGTGTATTAGTTTCATGGTTTTGTCGAAAACAAAATTCCGTTGCAATTTCTATAGTGGAAGCCGAATATATGGCTGCCGTTAATTGTTGTATTCAAGTTTTATGGCTTAAACAACAACTTAAAGACTATAGTTTGCATCTTCATAGAATTCCAATTTGATATGATAATACAAGCACCATTTTTTTACTTAGAATCCCATCCAACACTCTAAAACTAAACATATTGAAATTTGTTATCATTTTATTCGTGATCATGTGCAAAATAAAGATATTGAACTTGAGTTTGTTGATACATTATATTAATTAGCGGATATTTTTAGAAAACCTTTATGTGAAGATCGTTTTTGTACAATTAGACAAGAAATTGGTATGATTGATGGACATTCCTTATGACCTTTTGTGTTGATTTCAAAAAGAGGGAGAGGTATGTGATATCAAATATTCTTTATTTATTGTATGCATGAATTAAGAGGGAGTTGAGTTTTTGTATATTTTTGAACTCTTATGTAATTTAAGGTGAGTTTATATCTATTATATATGTTTTAATATCACATGATTTTGTCATTACCAAAAAGGGGGAGATTGTTAAACCAAAGGAGGTTTCACCTTATTTTGATAATGACAAAACATCTTTTCTACTGATATTTTTGTTTAAGTGAGTATAAGGATAAGTATACATGTTTACGCAAGATGAATGTTGATAAAGTTTAATTGTCTTATATTAGGATAGATCAGTTAACTGAATGGCCAGGATCGGCAGACCGAATGAAGAAATTGAAGAGGTCGATCAACCAAATATATACCGGTCGACTAAATACATCTACTAAAGAGAGCATTGGCTGACCAAAAGAAGATCCGCTAACCGAATCATGGAAATGACTAACTGAATGTACACTTTAAGAAGATTGGTTGACCGACTAAAGCTACCGGACAACCGAAGAAAGGAAAACAACGAAGATTGGTCGACCGAAGATGCCTATCAGTTGATTGAATGAAGAAGATTACGGGTGGATTATTAGCGATGGTCATATTGCATAAAAATCAGAAGATTTGTCCAACGGTCCAATAAAGTTAATTAGTAAATAAAAATAGGAGATTTCACCAACGGCTAAATTAATCCATTCTTACACTATAAATAAAGGATTAAGTGAAGTCTTAGATATACAAGTGTGGAGAAAGAGTTCCTATATGAGTTTAAGTCTTTTTTTGTGATGTGTGAGATATAGATTTATTCGTGTGTTTAATTTCGTAAGGTTATTCTTGAGCCTTTAAAAAGAGAGTTAAGAGGTTATTCTTGAGCCTAAAAAAAGAATTTGTCAAAAGGACTATACTTGAACCTTTGGAAAAGTAGAGGGTTATCGTTGAACCTAAAAGGAGGTTGTAAGTGAAATTTATATTTGCATTGCTTATTTCATACTCAATAAAATGCTAGTCTCTTTTATTTGTTTCATATTTGTTTTAGCTTATGCAAATTGTATTGTTTTGTGTATTTCTTGCTAAATTTTTTTAAAACCTTATTCTCCCCCCTCTTAGGTGTCATTTAGGATCATTTTGCTTCCTAGCTCTATCGACTAGAATCTTCTAGGAGGCTGGGGTATCTTTTAAGGGATAAGTTGCAATATAGCCTCAACCTAGTTTGATTATTAGATATGTTATCTTGAAGCTTTAGCATTATGCGCGAGTGGGTGGCGAGTGGCGTAATTTAATTTGGAGACCTCTTGAGGGCAATGAGTAAATAGATGATGCTGATGTTCCAGTATCTGAGCTAGTAGTCGCTTCTAAGGAAGGCATGGGCGAGGCTTCTTTCGAAGCCCACTCTTAGTGTCCATCACCCTCCTCTTGTAGCTGTTACACCTATAGTTGTGCCTTCCTCTATTTTTTATGATCAGACGACCATGTTTCTTCACCTTGAGAAGCATCTCTTTTAAATTGAGTCTACTTTAACTTCTATTTAGACTTGGGTTTCTGATGTTGGTAATAGGATTGAAATATGTTGAATTTTTATATGAATTTTAATGTCATCTGAATCCTATTTTAGTATTTAAATACTTAATTTGTGTTCTTTTAGAATTTTCATGTAGTTGTGATAATGGAACACAAATACAAAATAAAAGTATGAAGTTTGGAAGACAAATGAGACAAAAAAACAAAAGCTTTAAGGAGTGGAGCAAAACAAAAGAAAAGCTTTAAAAAAGCTTGGCAAAAGAGGACAAAACAAGCTTCAAAGCCTTGGTAGAAAACGTTTTTAAGAGGCTAGTGGTGAAATAAAACAAAAAGTTTTTAAAGCCTTTCACATAAGAACAAAACGACAGCTTTTCGAAAAGTAAGGGACAAAAGCCTTAAGACTAAGCACACAACATTTTTGGAAAGTTTTAAAAGCTTTCCTAAGGTTGGTAGTAAAAAGGAAAAATAAAAGTTTTAAAGCTTGAGTAAAATGGCATAAAAAGAGCTTTTCTTCTTAGCATGAAATGATAACAAATTGGTGGAATTTCCCTTGGTGAAACACGCAACCCTAGGTTAAGCTAGAATATGACAAGAAAAACTTTTAAGATGGGAGTTTTCCTGTGAGTGATGACAGCATATACATATATGTGAGTGGAGCTTGCTTTTAGGAGGAAGACCATAGCAACAAAAATAAAAAGTAAGGGGCTGCTCTCAACTCAATGCTAAGGATGGCTTTGAGCTTTCTCTTTGGGTGGCTTGAGCTTGGAACCAACATCACATTTTTTGGAGTTGTCTTTGGCCAAAGAGATGCGGCAAAAGCAAAGCCCTTAGCCATTTTCTTTTGGGTTTTTAATTTTAGTTTTTGTACTATTCTTTTCATTCTTTTAGCTTGTTTACTTGTTAGCTTTAACTTTCATTTTTGTTTTCCAATGTTTTTTTACTTCATGCCTAACTGCTTTGTCTTAGTTAGTTGGTTTTCATTTTCAATTACTTTTGTCTTGTCCGAATGCTTGAATTTTTAGTTCATGAGTTTAAAGTTTTGCTTTCTTATGTATTAACCTTCGAGTTTTATATTATTGCGTTTATCTTTATCAAGTGTTAAGTTTTATTTCTTAAGTTTTCATTTATTATTAATATCTTTAGATAATTTATGTTTAATAATTAGGATTTGTGTTTTTTTTATGATTTTAATTGTTTAATTTCAATGTTTGTTCAATTTAATTATGCTGAAATTTTTGTTTAGAGTATTAGTTTTAATTTAGTTGAATTATTTTTAGTTAATTAATTATTAGCTTAAGTAATTTGTGTTTTTGTTAGATTAAATGTTAAATTGCGTTTTTCCTTTGGTGTTTTGAATTTTCTAGCCTTAGTGTTATTTCATTAAATATGGTTTATATGTATTTAGTCTTTGTTTTTGTTAATTTAAATATTTGTGATTAGTTATTTAGGGGTTTGAAGGTATTTTAAGTATGAAGGGATTATTAATTGAGAACAAAGTTTGATTTGAATTGATTTGGTGTTTTAAGCTTTGGTTGGTTTGTGACTTTGGTTAAATGTCATGAATTAGGAGTTATCTTTAGGCTTGATTACCTTTTAGGTAATTTTCTAATTTAAATAATAGGATTGAGCATGTGATACATAATTATGCTTAGCAAATTCCAAAAGTAGCAATAGATTAGTTGGATTTGTTTTGATATTGTTGCGGTCTAAACAAAGTAATATAAATTAAATTCTATTCTAGACCAAACCGAAGGCAAACATATCTCACCGACAAGTAATATAAAAAGGTAAGAATCGAGTATCATACCCAAGGGATTCCAACACGTAAGACAATTAAATTAAACGATGCAAAATAACCCAAACGATCAAGATTTGATTGTTTTGAAAATGAATTTAAACAAGCGAAACAAGAAAATATGTAAGATGCAAATTATGAACTAAATGCGACTAAACTTAATTAAATGACAAAAATTAGCTAAGGCGTCGGATTTCAATTGGATTATAAAATTAAAACTAAAAATGATGGAATGGTTTAGGACTTACCTCACTCAAATAAGTCATACACAATGTTCATAGGCATTTATATTCTCTTTTACTCTCAATTCACCTAACTGGTCCATAGATAAATTAGAAAAAAGGCATTAAATTCAAGAGGCCTAAAATTAAGTTCGTTAATCTTAGGTATTCTCACACAAGTTTCTAAAGTTTGTCTACACTTAAGCTCAAGTATGTCGTGTAATTAATTTTTCGACAAATTAAATTCCAATAGTTATGAAATTCAATCATTTAAGGCCTTAATCTAGGTGGTTAAGCTAAATTAGGTTAACGAAGCATTCAATCAAACAAAAACCATCACCATAAAATTTATCCTATTCTAGTGTTAGTCCTAACCTTAATCAAAGAACACTTATTCACACATATTTATCAATGTAACACAAATCATGGTCATAATATGAATTTGCATTGATTAAATCCACAAAAATAAAGCAATAAAGGAACACTTAAGCTAAGAAGTTAAAGCTAAAATAAATATTAGGCCAGCAGCTATTTCTTGAAAACAACAGCAACACTTAAGTTGAAGGAAGTAGTAAATCAAATAAAGGAATAAAAGTAATAAACAAGAGAAAGAACAGCAGCCAATAACTGGATGCCAAAGTGAACAAAAATGAAAGAATAAAAGCAAACTAAGAACACCGAATATGTGGTCTTAAAGGGGGTGTTGCTGCAGTCCAAAGAGTTGTCCCCACCAAGAAGAAAAACAGTTGATCCAACCGTCACCTTGCCAAGCCTTCCAGGGATGGATGCTGTTCACACCTGTACAAAAAAAAAAAAAGGGAACTTCCTTCTTGCCAAGTTGTCAACGTCCACCTCTTAGAAAAGTGTGGAAATTTGCTCCTGTCCACAACTTGCTGCTTCTGATTTTCTTTTCTTCCTCTAGTCCAGCCGCCCACACCAGAAACAGGATAGTCTCCAGGCTAGGTGACACTTGCACAAATAGAGACCACGTGGTTGTTCTCCAGTACTCATTTGGGTTGGTCCTCCAATAGGACAGTTCTCTCTCACGCACACTCTCTGATTAATGGTGCAGCTTTACTCTAGCAGAATCTCCAAGCAAGAAGACGTCACCTGGTTCTCTCCACTGTCCACCACCTCTCCTGTCTTTTTGCTCTTTTGTTTCATCCAGCCTCCACCAAACAGCAGGCTCCTCTCTCGTCTTTTCTTTTTCTTTTTTTTTCTCCAGCTGCCAATGCTCCCTCAGGTCTCTACCTGCTTACTTTTCTGCCAGCCTAACGTTCTCCTCCAAACGACTTGAGGGCTGTCGTCTGCTGGCATCCAAAGCTCCAAGTGCTGCGTTATTTTTCAAGGGAGAAAACTTCCTTAATTGCTGTCGTTTTATGCTAGCAAGAGAGTCGTTTGTTGGATATCAAAAGCTGCTCCAACTCTTGCCTTTTTCATGTGAAATCCACCTCCTATTAAACACAAATGAAGCTGCATTTTATAGTTCCCTTAAAAAAATGATGAAGCTGCCGTTTTGGAGTTGATTAAAGGTTCCTCTGATTTTTGTCCAAGCTTTTCCTTTGATAACTTTTATATTTTAACTTGCTTCAAAATTTTTAACTTGCTTCCACTTCATCTTGCTCCTAAAATTAACACAATTAACTCTTAATTAGTGCAATTAAAATATTAAATGGACAAAACATAGTAAATCATGCATTTAAAATCAATGTAAAAAGCTCATTAATAACACTCCTATACTTGAATTATTGCTTGCCCTCAAAAAACTTACTTGGATCCATAAAAAACATCTCATCAAGAAATTGAAAAGCAACTAACATATTCTATCATTTCATTTTCAAAGAAAATCAAATGTACGTAATCCTTTAAACTTCGGAAAATTCAAGCATCAAGCTACTATATTTATCATAATATTTTCATCAATGTACATAAACAAAATCAAAGGTAGATTCCCTTGATCAAAAACAAGCACAAAATTAAAATGGACTATATTCATTCACTTCAGTCAAGTGTATAAGAGTTGCGGTTCACTCAAAACTTCATCTAAGAGATTACATTACCATAGACTTGCAAATTCACCCATTTTCCACTATATAAAGTACATGCCAACATGGATAAAAAAAGGCTTTTATTTAGGGTTTTAATGGGATTTAGGTAAAGGTAAGGCAAAAAGGGCAAAAGCTACTTACAAGCATTCACAAAGCACTAAGTAATATGGGACAATCAACTATTGCATAAAAAGTATTGACCTATTGCCATGACCCATGGCTAGGACATTGTGATAGTTGATTGTGATACTTTTTATGCAGAAGTGACCCCATCAACTAAAAGTACAATAGATGTAGCAGCAGGAGGTAGCTTGATGAGGAAGACACCAAGTCAAGCTTATAGGTTGATTGATGAGATGGCCACAAGCAGTTTCTAATATCATATAGAAAGGCATCCCAATAGACCTATAGGTGTTTATGTAGTGGACAATACAGTGGCTTTATTAGCTCAAATGGATGTTTTGACGAAGAAACTAGATAATCTTATGCATAGTGTGAGAGGAGGAGCAAGTTCATCTATGAGGAGTTGTGCCATGTGCAAATATTGTGGTAGAGATTCTCATTCATCTGTTGAGTGTCAAGTTAGGAGCTCCTTTGCTTAGGAGCAAAAAGATGCCTATTATGTCAGAAATTATAACGGATAAAGAGGGGATCCATATTCTAATACCTATAACCCAGGGTGGAGAAATCATCCTAATTTCTCTTGGATGAATGATCAGGCGATACAACCACAACTATCTAATATTCAGAGATAGTCGCCTCATGGTTTCAAGGCTCCTAATCCTATGCCACCCGAGAAATCTAACCTTGAGAAGCTACTCTTGAAGTACATCTCCCCCATTAAGGTCAGAATGCAAAATCAAGAATCCTCTATCAAAAACTTGGAGAATCAGATGAGTCAGATTGCGAGTTTGTTGAAGGAAAGACCTTTAGGTTCATTGCCTAGCACTATTGAGGCCAACCCGATAGACCATGCAAAGGCAATCTTATCGAGGAGTGGTAGACAGCTTGAGGGAGTCAAGAGTAAGCAAGAGGATAAAGAAGTGGACAAGAGTGAAGAAGAAGAGAGTCAGGAGGCTAACAAGGAGGACAAAGAAGCACCAGCTGCAAAGGAGGATCATCCAAGGTTAGTTGCTGACCCCATCACACATCCAGTAAGACCTCGGATCCCTTATCCTCAAAGGTTGAAAGGTACGCAATTAGATAAGCAGTTTGGTCGTTTTCTTGAGATATTTAAAAAGTTGCATATAAACATTCCAATTGTCTTTTTAGGTGGGAGAATGGATATTTCTTGAACTACATCCCCGCAAATAGCTCATGGTGGCCCGACGTATTAATAAAAAATTAGTACCAAGATACTTTGGACCCTTCCAAATTCTAGAAAAATATAGAGCAATATCATATAAGCTCAAACTTCCATTACATTCTAGAGTCCATCTGGTGTTTTGTGTATCTCAACTAAAGAAGGCTGTGGGGAATTATACTATTAATACCTGATGGAATGGAAGTGGAGCTAGATGACGTTGTTGAACCATAATTAGTGTTAGGTAGTAGAGTAGTTACCAAGGCAGGGGACTCAACACGTCAATGTTTAGTTACGTGGAAGGGCAAACCGATGGAGAATGCTACATGGGAAGATGAATTCATTCTTCAAAGTCAATTTCCTCATTGCAACCTTAAGGACAAGTCTACTCTTCTGGAGGGGACAGTGTTAGGAACAACATCAAGGGTATTTCAGGAAGGGGAGAGAACAACATAAACACAAATAAGTCTAGGATATGAAGAGTATACTTGAGGAGAAAGAAAGAGGGGGCTGGGGGGGATGACGTAGTTAGTTAGTTAAAGGCTGAGTTGGCACAGGGGCTCTGGGGTAACAGAATATTCCTAGAGGGGGTAGTTTTAAGGCTGGAGAGAGAGAGAGGGAGTGGGAGGCAGGAAATTTAGAAGAAAGATACTATTGACATAGAGATTCTCATTCTCTCTAAGGAGCAATTCAGCTCTGGGAGAAGGGGTGTTCGATACAATCCCCTTATAATAGCAGTATAGAGCATTTATTATATCCAATAATATACACTATCTCTAGCATATTAAGCTAGATTCCTAACACAAGTGGATATGAGAAGAGTAAGTTTTAAGGACTTTAGCAATTGGAATGGTGAATTTGTCGGTCAAAACCTTGAGTTAAGCTAATATAGACCAATGGTCAAGTTCAAGAATGATACCAAAATTTGGAGCTGTATTGCATGTAATGTTATTAATTTGAATCTAATACTTCTGTACTGTACTTTAAAATGTCCCTTCTTGATATTAACTATGATTTGACTATGCAAACATTGATTGAATTAAGCTATTATTTGATTTATCAATAGTTTGTTTTGTCCCAAAAAAAATATAACGTGTAATTTATGAATCCAAAAACTTAACAGGACCTCTGCAGCTCCTCATGAATAAATGGGAGTTATTTTTTGTGAAAAGACTAAAGCAACCCCTCATCTATTCACGTAGGGATGCCGGAGGAGACCCTCAGTCAGGTTTTTTATGAATTATTATCAACATTTTAAAACTTAAATCAAATATCAAACGAGCAAAATGAGGAGTTTAATGTTTAAAATTTTAATTGTTATTAGATTATTATAAAACTAGTCTAAAATTAGTATATAATTAATTGACAAATCAAAATAATATTTATGTATAATTTAATTTTTAAATATTAATTGACTGATTTTATGAGTGGATCGACTAGTTTTCAACTAATCTGGTTAGTTTTACTATTTAATTGACTGATTTTATCACTTAACCAGTTAGTTCGCTATTGAGAACTAGTTAGTTTGCTATTGAACTAATTGATTGTAATATATAAGGGGTTAATTATATAACCAAACTATTTTACTAATAGATTTGTAGGTAAACCAGTCAAACTAGTCGGTCCAATTTGGTTTTGTAAACATTAATTATTATATAACATTCATTGATTTATTCAATATGTGTTCAATTATTACTAAAAAAAATCCATGTGGTGATTTGTTTGCTAATATAAAAATTGAAGTTTGACATATATTATAACTCATCAAATGATTAAAACAAAGGATTAGATTTAAATTTAGAGAATCTTATTGAAAAATGAGAACACAAAATGTAGATGTTTTTGTTTGTATAATGATAATTTTTAAAAAATAGAATTAAGTATAGAGCCATTAAAAAATAACAATCGTAACAGACAATAGATGGCATTTAATAAATCTTTTGTTACATATGAAAATATTAGTATGATGTTCTATATGTAAAAACTAACATCTCAAAAAAATAATTAAAAAATAACATCTCAGAAAAATAAATTTACCTTATCATTGGATCATTTTTGAATGAGGTAGGGCGAAAATAAGGTATGTTGTGTTCCAAATATAAATTCATATTAGCACCTTTCATTTAATGAATCATAATAGTTTAACGCAAGATAGGACATCATCTTTCAATGTGTGTTTGGTGTGTGTGTGTGTGTTTTTTTTTTTTTTCACCAATTTCTATACCTTCATTATCCTTAAGAATTATGGACACATAATTTCTTTTGTTTTTGACGTTTAGATATATTCCAAAATTCTAATTTTCATGAATTGTGTGAACAATGTTATATCTATAAAAAAGCCTCTGAATAGTGATAAATTATAAGATTACAATGTAAAAATTGGAATTTAAATCATGGCCATCTTCACATAATTTAAACTAAGATGAAAACTTAATTTAGCAGAAAATGTCACGACTCGAAATGGGCATGTGAGACTCGAGGCTCGTAACCCTAGATCATACGAAAGCCTACTATTAGCAATAACATAAATTCAAAATAGAAGGCCCATACCATATAATAATAGTGTGCATCAGAAAGATATCTTACAACTTAAGAAATCCTGTCACTGCGGACGTTATAACACAAGATAAATGAACATAAGGAAGAACATACATAAATGTAGGTAGGTTGTAGTGAACACGCTACTGGAGTCACTACTACGAAGTTAGTGGTAGCTGACCTAAAAAAAATAAAGTTGAGGGTAGTCAGACCTCACTGAGTAAGATCATACCGTCTAACGATACCCAATGCTATGCATTCCATCATACATGAATAACCAAAAACACACACATCATACTATACATCCAATCACTTCATCAGCACGAATAAATTGTTAGAAAAGAATATATATAGGATCTTAATCTCCAAGGGTGAAAGCCTCACAATACTAAACCTCGAATGGTTGTGGGGAGTTAAGCATCACCAACGACC
This sequence comes from Pinacopodium congolense, assembly GCA_028565735.1. Lineage (NCBI taxonomy): Eukaryota > Viridiplantae > Streptophyta > Magnoliopsida > Malpighiales > Erythroxylaceae > Pinacopodium > Pinacopodium congolense. The sequence continues at coordinate 18,031,764 of JAOXYD010000006.1, forward strand.
CAACCATGTTTCTATACTCATAAAGTCATAAGGCTCTCTTAATCCAAAGGAGCTACAGGGCGTCAAGCATCACCAATAGACTAGCCATCGCTCAAAGCATCCAAAGTCATAAGCATCACAAATAAGAGTTCGACCGAGAGCCAAGCATCAACCAGGATCGGCCTATAGCATATCTCAATATCATAAACAAGTAACTCTTATAGTCATAACTAGTATGCATCCGGTCCTGATGCATACCCATCAGGTGGTACGTCTTACAGATCTCTCCTTCCCTACAATTACAATCACAATCAAACACATCAAGCATAATCGGATACTAACAATGCAAATTACTAAACACATATTCAATTATGAAATGAATGTTATGTATCTATGCAGTATTCGAATCCAATATATCCACTTAGCTAATTTGATAATATATATATATATATATATTACAGATGCGCAATACAATATATGTGTATTTACCATAAAGTATACATGCATACGAATATGAGTATGCGTTTATCTAACCCAAAATTGAAATTATTCGTTTGTTGGTACACCTACGATAACTGTAAGTCGATATGAACTTACCTGATAAGTGCTATCATCCATCTGAACCTTGTAATAGCGCTCCTACTACTAATTTACCTATTAAATCAAAAAAAAATCTCATTTAGTGCTAAATAGGAGTTATTAGACTTAAATAACAACCTAGGTAGCACCCGGATTGCTAAAGGAATCCAATTATTCCTATTCTTGGTTATCCTTTTTGAGATTTTTAATTTGCAAACCATTGATAATCTCACTATAGTTCTTTAGAGAAAAATTATCAGTATAATTTTTAGAAATTTTAAAAATTTTTATGTAATAGTATCTGAAAGGGTCATCGAAATAGTATATTCAGTGACTGGAATATTCCGCTAGTAACTGGAATATGCTTTTTGGTCATTGAAAAATTTTCAATTTCAGAATTCAATGATTTTTATACCAAATGACAGCTCTTGATTAGTAAAATAACTTTCTCTAAAGCAACGTGTTCAGATTCTTAACAGATTTTAATGAATTAAAGAAAAACATTCTGAGCTTCAACCTCGCTTTTTCGTTAATTGGCGGCGGCTGACAATGAGACCAGAGAGCTCTTGCTCTTGACATCAAGATGAGTCAATTGGTGGTGGTGGTGACCGGCAACAACCACCGGAAGCGACAAATCGACAATTGACGTTGTTTATTGACTCTTCTCCTCTATTTCTGCAACGATTCTAGCGATAATAAAGTCAAAATTAGGTATGATTGTGACGGACTCATCGAGATGAAGAGATTGGTATGTAACACTTGTCGGTTTGAGTCACCGATGGTGAAGAATGAGTGAAAAGAGGGGATTTATAAATAGTAACTCTTGGAAAGTTAAAATAAAAATAAGGGAAAGTAAGGATAAAGAAGAAGAAGAAGAAGAATTTGTTTATAGATATAAAACTGGGTGTTACAGAAAATTTCTCTAATTTGAAGCAAGAATTTATCTTTGACTTTTAAGCTGTTCTTTCGCTTCATATGCAGTGAATGGACTTTTCTCTTATAATATTATGTGTTAAATGATTACTTTTGAGACTGATAATGTACTATTAATCTTAGTTGGTTTAAACTCATCACTTGACTCTAAATTAATAATTCACTAAATAATTATTCTGAAATATTTAATTTTACAAGTTATTGTATGCACTCAATTTGCATTACAAGGATATCAACTACCAAGTTCCACCATCATTTAAAAATATACATTTAACACAGTAAAATTAATCAACTTAATAACTATTCCATGCAAAGTGGGAAGTACAAATTTGCGCTTAAAAACAAAACAGCTGCAACTAATCTTGGTTTAAACTACTGCACAAGATAATTAATAAAATCACACTTCCTAAGTATAGGGGAATAGATACAGCTAGGATGTAGGTACTCTTATAGTACTCAGTTACATCCATTTCATCAATCTCGAAATGCATTTGCAGTTCTAGAAGTCTATCAGCAAAATAAAAATTTTCACACACTTGTAGCCTCCCTCTAGTTCTCTGAGCTTCAGATTACAGCAGGTAAAGCAATTTATCTTTTTCGATGCGAATTAAACTTCGATTGTTATCACACCATTGTCTTGGAGTTCCATGAAGAACAAAACAAATTCCAAGAGCTCCTCCATGGATTAAACGTTTGGAGATTCCTTCAATCACATCTTTTTCAGTGATGTAGGCACCAACAGAGTTTAAACCAGCATCTACATAATGAATCTCTCTAATGCTGTTTAAAAAGTCTTCTTTAGTTCGCGATAAGATCTGCGTCTCTCCTTCGACTTCAGGAAATTTAGGATTCTCTTCGGAGTCAGGTTTTTCTTCTGAAAATCCAAGTTTAGCAACTAGCTGGTTAAGAACGGTCCACCTAGTATTTATGTCTTGGGTTAGTGATAACATGCTGTAGTATTTGTGCAGGCAAATTTCTATCTTCTTGATATGGCACCTTTTGCCTGCAAGAAGTTACAGAATTTAGAACACGAAGATGTAAAGTGGAGAAATAAGAGTACAAGCTTCCAGTTGGAAACCTGTTCCCTCGGATAAACATAACAAGAGTACAAAAGTTGATCTTAAGCAGCTTGTCTATATCTTTCTGGTTTAAATTCTGAAATAAACCAGTGCAAAGAATCCTTTTCAGTGGAATCTCCAGCTCCTACTGAGCTGCTATCAGCCACTGATAACAATCATATCTCATCTTATATGTCAAACTTTTGTAAAATCTTGACCATTATACACTAATATCAACTCCTGCTGAGCATGCATATTGATGGATGAGCAAAGCCTGATTTAACCAGGATTAGGTTCAGTTTGAACCTAAATGAAAAAATCGAGTTTCGGAGTTGACAGCCCTAGTCTGGCTAAAAACCCGGCCTAAAGTCCGACTGGACAATTTCAGGCTAGCCTGAGGCCAATACCAAGCCATTGGCAACCCTAGATGAGATTGTTATATTACCTTTTCAAGGCAATTGAAGAAGAGAGATCGTCGATGAAGAAGATGGGAACCCGGATGGATTGCAAGAGTTCGGTTCTCCCCAACCATTCACAGTCAGAATGAAGTCTCTATAAACTACAAACAACCCATTGAAAACAGAAGACTCAATGACCCAGGCATTGAAAGAAGGACCAAACTTTAACACCAGAATATCAGCTATATTCTGCAGATTAGATAGCCTTTGGGCACATTTCCTGTGGGCACCTGCATTGATAAAGTCACAACACCTCCATCTTCAAGAGTAAAAAATGGTGGCTGATTTTGTCCTTACCAAATGTTGGATACTTCTTAGCAAATGTTGGATACTTCTTAATTTTCGGTGATTTTTGGTTGCATTCGGTTGTTCACATTTTGCTGTTTTTGTTGACAATTTTTTTGGTTGTTATCTTAGTTATAGTTTATCAAACCATGTTATTAAAGTTGTCAAAACTTTATGCTATATTTATGTATAAATAGATGTTAAAGTAGATGAAGAAGAGTAATGAAGAACAAAGAAACAAAAAGAAACCAGAGAAAATAAAAACAAAGCGTGTTGTGTGAGAGGTGTGGGCCTAAATTATTTTGTTCAATCAAGATCAAAGTATATTTCGATCTTGAAGCCATTTTGGTGTGTACCTTAGGTCTGGTATTTTCTATCCCCTCTTATTCGTGTTTTTTTGTTATTGCCCTATTTGTTGTATAAGGAAGATTAGTTATTATACCTATTATTTTACATAATAGAAGATTTATTGGCTTGCGCCCATGGTTTTTACTCCTCAATTTTGAGGTGATTTTCCATGTTAAAAATTTTGGTGTATTGTGTGATTAATTTCTTCAGATATTACCATATTTTTATTATTAAATTATTTTTGGGAGAATTATTTTTACCATTTTACTGCGATAATAATATTATTGTTGTTATTCTCCCAACAACTGGTATCAGAACTATTTTTAGTTAATAGTCGAGTGTATCTATGGAGGGGAAGTTCAATAAAATCACAAATTTGAATGGCACAAATTACCACATATAGAGGAACAAGATGAAAGATCTTCTATTTGTGATGAAGTTGTATTTATCGGTATTTGCTGTACAAAAACCAGAAGATAAATTAGATGAGGAGTAGACTTTTGAAGATGAGCAGGTATATGATTTTATAAGACATTCGTTTAAGATAATGTATACAATCATATTTATAGTGAGACGCGAGTTAAAATTTTGTGGAATAAATTTGAGGAATTATACGCATCAAAGACTGTCAACAATAAATTATTTTATCTGACAAAGTTAGTACAGTTGAAATATAAAGAAGAAAGTTCAGTTACGGATCACTTAAATGAATTTTAAAGGATTATGGATCAGTTGTCAGGTATGAGTGTCAGTTTTAATAATAAAGTTCTTTCACTTATGGTACTTGTGTCATTGCTTGATTCTTGGGAAACTTTAAAGATTTTATTGACTAATTCTGCTCATAATGGTGTGGTAACTATAAAGTTAGTTAAAAGTAGTACTCTGAATGAAGAGATGAGACACAGATTATAAGGTTCTACCTCTTCACAATTAGATGTTCTGGTTACAACATTAGGGGGAGAAATCAGAGTAGATTTTCAAAAGGAAATGACAGGAGAAAAAGTCGAAGTAAGTCCAACAGATATGCTAACACTGAATGCCACCACTGTCACAAAAAGAGATATATTAAGAAGTTTTGCAAAATATGAAAAAGAGATAAGGAGAAAGAGAATGACAAAAAGCGAAGTGATGATAGCAATGATGAGAAAGTGGCCTCTAATGACAAAAGGCGAAGTGATGATAGCGATGATGAGAAAGTGGCCTCTAATGACAAAAAGCGAACTGATGAAAGCGATGATGACAAAGTGGCCTCTAATGACAAAAGGCGAAGTGATGATAGAGATGATGAGAAAGTGGCCTCTAGTGACAAAAAGCGAAGTGATGATAATGATGATGAAAAATTGACATCTACAACTGAGCAAGATTTCCTTGTTCTCTACGATATTGATTCGGTCAACCTAGTAAATCACGAAACCAGCTGGGTAATTGATAGCAATGCCTCTATTCATGGAACAACTTGAAAGGATTTCTTCACGTCCTATACTTCTGGTGATTTCGAAATTGTCAAAATGGGTAACGATGGTAATTATAAAATTATTGGTGTTGATTATGTTTATTTGGAGACTAATTATGTGGTGTATACTATCGTCTGCAATCAAATATAAAAAGAAACCAACTTCCTACGACACAAATTAATGTAGTAATGGAAAGTAGGAATCGTTCCCATAAGGAATTTAGACGTTAGTAGTTACACAATTAAAAGGGAAGTTTTTTAATTGTAATTAAACAGAATTTAAATGAAATACTAAATTGAAAAATAGCTAATAACAAAAAAATGACAATTTAATAATTAATAGGAATAAATCTTGGTTTTCGTTCTCCTTCGTTATTGAACTTGCTTTGATCATCGATACTAAAAATAATCAATTTATTACTTAAAGCATGCGTCATGGTAATTTTATTTACCTATTTTCTCTTATGTTTAATTAACCGAAAAGTATATTCGTCTTAACCCTTATTAATTAATAACCTAGATACGATCTCAGATTTAATTAATTAATAGCTTTACGAATCAGGAAAATAGATGAACTAGACAACATATATATAATGTATATTTAGACTAGAAAATTATTTTTCCTAGAATCAAGTCCCTAACATAGTGGGGGAAAAAAATCCTAATCGCTACTTTTGATTAAAAGAATTGAACGTCAACCTGTTTAATCTAGCAATTGATTAAATAAAATCGCAAACTAGTTGTACACCTAACTGTAAAATCAAATAATCAAATAATAATCCAGAAAAATAATTAATATGTAACTAATAAATCGATTCAAATATAGAACAAATGTCTCACAACATTCTAAGTCCAAAAATTAAGATTCTGTCAACTAAGAAATAAAAATTTGGTTACCAAAAACCATAATTTTCTTCCTATCTAACACTTTTATTGTTCATCTTTGCATCTTTCGGCTCTTCTTGCTATCAATTTCGACTGTCCCTTTTCCATCGTTGTCCTCTTTTGTTTATGGACATGTTCTCTCTTTCTTGGTCACCTCTGTTTTCTGTTCTTCAGTCCTGTATATGGATGTGTTAGGCCCTTCTGGTTACCCTCATGTTACTGCTCCTTTTTCCTCTCTGCAGCCCAAGTTTTTCCTTTTGTTTTCTTATCCACTCACGTTGCTACTTCTTATTAGTTAACCTATCTTCTTTCTTGAGTTTCTGCAGACCAAGTCTTCACATTACTAGGCCCCATTCATGTCCCCTTTTTACTTCTTAGTGAAAGTTTTATTTTTTTTCTTTGTTTTAGAGCCCACTTTATTGTTGTTATATCTCATTTAATTGGCCCCTTGTTTCACTTAGTAAGGTTCTGTCTGTTTCCAATCCAAGTCTTATAGATTTTGTAGCCTTCATTAAAGCCCAAAAAGAAATCTCTAAAAATTTTGCTACTAGTCGTCATATAGGTATCACTGCACGAGGTCATGTCCAGCACCTGTTCCATCTCTTTTTATCTAAAATTTCTGTAATTTCTTTCATTTTGTTTCCAAAATACACCTTGACATAAAATAAGATTAATTTATATTAAATACAGCTTTAAACCTAAAAAACAAAGAAAATTACACACAAAAAGATAGAAAATAAGGACACCAACATTACTCCTATTGCCATTCGGAAGAAAGTTTGGTCACCTTTCTTTAAAAGTTATATCTACTGCATTCAGGTTATAAAACTAGTCCAATATAATTGAGGCCACTGTATCCTGCATTTTCCTATAATTCGTACCCAAACGCTCTAAGAATAGGAACAACTCAAGAAAAGGGTGCTATTGATCCTCCATAGTCTTGCTGTAGAATTCACATCCTCGGTTTTAGCTGTTAAATTTTTTTTATCTTTAGTAGCCAATTTCCTTTTCATAGCTAACCACAGGATAAAAGCATGCATTGGAATGATGTGAGGATCCCATACCAAGTAGGCCTAGGGTAATTTGTTATAAGGTCATGTTACAAACCTTCGACAAGAGGAAGTGGAAAAGTCCTACTTCTCATCTTGTTTCCAAATAATTCTATCCTCCTTTGAGGAGTTTGGTCGGTAATTAGGCATGTTGTCCATGATTAGAGAAGCTCTTCTGTTGGTGTTGGCTAGCCAATGCCAACTGTTTTGTCGAATCAAGGAGTTGATCTTGGTTTCATGAGGAATAGTAGCCTTTAGTGGTTGCAATTCTCTGATTTTATATAAAGTTCCCAGTCCATGCCAGTTGTCATACCAGAATAAAGTGTCTACTTCATTCCCTACTATGTATTGAATAAAGCCTTAAACATACTCAATTAACATCAGGATCTACTTGAAAGACTAGGATATGTATTCAGCGGCTTTAACAGTCCATATGCTCCTCCCCTTTTAGAAATATTGGTGGATCCATTTAACTTATAGTCCTTCCCTATCCTTGCATATTTTCCAAAATCGTTTGATTAGGAGCACCTTAGTAGTGACATTCATTAAAAGGATCCCCATTCCTCCATTCTCTTTAGGGAGACAAACTTCTGACCATTTGACTTGAGGGGCAGTGGGCGTGCTATGGGAACCACTCTAAACAAAGTTCTTGATAAGTATATCTATGTTCTTTAATATCTCTTTGGGTAAGGCTAGGTGAGAACACCAGCAGTTTTGCAAGTTGGAGAGAATTAACTTGGCCAACTGTACTCTTCCTCTATAAGATAAGGAATTATTGCACCAGTGGTGTAATCTTTTATAAATTGAGTTAAGAAGAGGGTAGCAATCTGAGTATCTTAGCTTATT
>JAOXYD010000006.1:18039736-18051267 GCA_028565735.1 Pinacopodium congolense
TATTATGTTAAAAATATAAGGATAAAAGAGATTAAAAAATAGACTCATTAATTATTATTAATTACTCTTAAATATTTACCTGAAAAAGTCGAGACTTTTTTAAGAATCTCAAATTTTAATTTTCTTAAAAAGTTGTATTTTAATTGCTAAAAAAGATATATTTATTAAAGAAATATTTTTTAATTCTACAGTCAAACACCTATTTTTGAACAAAAAGTATTTTATAATAAAAAAATATTTATTAACCTCCTGAAAGTCGAAGCACCAAAGTTCTAATTCGACCACTAACATTTGATGATTAATAAATTAATGTAAATGTAAAGAACATTTAATGCGGCTATATTGATGCAAATGTGTCGACCGCGTTACAAATATGTATAGAAGTTAAAGGCTCAATCTTCCTTACAAAGTCAAACGACATTCCTTTTTCTTGTGTGAAACAATTACAATGTAAAACGAGATCGACAAAAATTTTCATCAGGTATTCATGTATTTAGTAACACAAGGTCAAACAGGATAAAACTTTTAGAAATTAAACAGAAAAAAAGGTCAAAGTTGGAAGTTGCAAAGCAGCAATGGTTGTCAATTAAGCCCCTAGAAAGAAGCCAAAATTGGCCTAAGATAACCTTTGTGAAATATGAAGTCTTTTTTGTACGGTTGATCCAACCTCTAGCATCTTTTCGAGTGCTAATGTATGATGTAACCACCCACCACCTCTTTGCACTAAGTTTTGTTTTAATTCCATCTTGCCTGCTGGGCTAACAGTAATCTAAAAAAAGCTTAGAACAGATACCAAATCCAGTTCATCCATTTATTTCGCCTTCTCATTTTGCAATCCCATCTTTCATCTATCGCAAAAAAACAATACCAGAAAGAATGATCATAGCTATGCAACACGAAGAAACAGAGCAAATTCTGGTTCAAGAAACCGCCTGGCTCTAGCAACGTAGAACCAGAATTCAATTCTCTCTCCCTCTCCAATTTCCTAGTGTTTGTTTGCATCGGACAAAGAGGGGGAGAGTTTTAGAAAGTGGTTCAATTTCTGGAACTCCCATATGTGTGCTTTGTTCTCCTTTTTATTCCTTTAAAAGAGAGGGTAACAGAGCAACATATCATAATACAAAGAACGCGGAAAGGAGCAGACTTTCTGGAGATCAATGCAATTTCCGTTGAAATTCTCTCATTATCTCATATGGGTTTTTCTGATGATAGCTTCAATCTCTGTTTCTTGTCTCTTGGCCTCTCCCGCCTCCGAAATTCACCATATCTGCGGCTCCTCTAACGACTCTATCAATTCCAACGCTTCTTCACTCATCATCCCCAACTTCATCACTGTCATGGAATCAGTAATGAAAAAAATCGCTATTAATGAATGGGGTGACGATTCTGTCATCACCCCATCGCCGGCGGTTTACGGCTTAGCGCAGTGCTTTGGTTATATCTCCGACGTCGATTGCAGACTCTGTTGTGGCCAAGGCAGAATTAATCTTCCCAGTTGCCTTCCTGCTGATTCTGGTCGTATCTACTTCGAAGGTTGCTTTCTTCGTTACGGGCCAAATGATTTCTTCCAAGAATCAGTTGATCCAAAGTATGATTCGACGAACTGCAGCACACCAACTGGCGATTTAGTAGACACCTCTTTGCATATGGCGTTTAAGAACGAGGTTGCGCAAGTTATTCCACAAGTCATTGACTTGGCTCTCAAGAACGGGACTTTTGCGACTGTGGCATCGAAAGGAGGAGTTCTTCCTGTTTATGCATTGGCTCAGTGTTGGAAGTCTCTTAACAATAATGCATGCAGAAAATGTTTGACAACGGCGGGTTTAAACTTGACCCAATGTGCTCCTGCATCAGAAGGACAAGCTCTGTTCACTGGCTGCTACATGAAATATTCCACCCAGAGTTTCTTTAACAGTAACTTAGAAACAAAGGGTTACGTTGGTTCTCGTATATCTCTTCTCTATTTCTGTACAAATATTAACATTATTAGCCTTGCTGTTCTTACAATTTGACGTGGTTCATTGCTTTTTGATTGTATAGGAAGAGACGTAGGCATTGTAATAGCAATCGTTTTATCTGTACTAGCATTTCTTCTGCTGTTATCAATTGGAGCTTTTATAGGGTACCGGAGACTATCGAAAAAGAAAGAAGGTGAAATTCTATCCGTCAACGAACATTTCTTGCAAGGGCTTGCAGCCATAATTGTGACTGCAATGTTGAAATCTTGGTTTTTTCTGATACCCATCTGACCCTATTTCACTTTGTGTCCTTACTTGAGTTATTGATTTTCTACAGAAAGCAATCGCCTCGGGCCATTGACAGGCAGGTCTAGTTTAAATTTCGAGTACGAAGTACTAGAGGAGGCAACTAACTTTTTCGACGAGTCTAGGAAATTGGGCCAAGGAGGCGCGGGTTCTGTGTTTGAAGGGACTCTCCCAGACGGAAGAACGGTGGCGGTAAAAAGATTGGTCTACAACACGAGGGAATGGGTGGATCAGTTCTTTAATGAAGTTAACTTGATCAGTGGCATTCAACATCCAAACCTTGTAAGGCTTCTGGGTTGCAGTATTGAAGGACCGGAGAGCCTTCTGGTGTATGAATATGTACCCAACAGGGGTCTCGATCAAATACTATTCGGTAAGTTAATCTAATGCAATATAATTACCCAGTGACTATTTTGTTCTGAAATCTTCATACGATTTTTGCTACAGCTGGGGACACAGTACAGATTCTAAGCTGGCAGCAGCGATTCAATATTATTCTCGGAACAGCACAAGGTCTTGCTTATCTTCACGGAGGTTGCGGGGTGAAAATAATCCACAGAGACATAAAGGCCAGTAACGTTCTCCTTGACGAGAACCTAACTCCCAAGATTGCTGATTTTGGACTTGCTCGCTGTGGCCCTACTGATAATTCCCACATCAGCACCGGCGTTGCAGGAACGCTGTAAGAAAATCGATTCGAATCTTCCGTTTTTGCTTGCATTGTTTGATCCAAAACCGCTAAGCCGAATAATGGCTTGTGTTCTGCAGGGGTTATGTTGCTCCTGAATATCTTATTAAAGGACAATTAACAGAGAGAGCTGATGTTTATGGATTCGGAGTTCTTGTTCTTGAGCTTGCAACTGGGAAGAAGAACAGCGTCTACTCACAAGGATCGAGCTCAATTTTGCATTCAGTAAGATTCTTGTTCCTTTTGCCCCTCTCCTTAAGCTAACAAATTACAACAATCAGCATTGTCTTACATCATTACAAAGGTTGATGGCACCTTGTCCCCCGGTCTGAACTACTGCTAAACAGAAGCGATTATTTAATAGTGAAGAGCTTTCTCTTTCTTGGTTCAGGTGTGGAAGAATTACAAGGCAAGGACTATTACTGCAACCATATTTCCTGGATTAAACGGTTCGTTTCCTGAGAAACAAGCAGCAAATGTGCTTCAAATAGGACTTCTATGCACGCAAGCTTCTGCATCTCTAAGACCATCCATGGCTCAAGTGGTTCAAATGCTAACAGATGAAGAATGTGAACTTCCTTCGCCAAAGCAACCACCATTCTTAAATGCTAGCGTACTTAACCCAGATGACACTACTCAAAGTCGCATTACGAAGGTTTCTCTCACGAAAAGTAGCGTCTTAGATCAGCAATTTTGTGACCCGCAAGATACGTCTACGTCCACCTCAATCCGTTGCGGATCAGAAAGGGTTCATAGCAGTGTGTGGAAAGCCTGAGACATGATAATCTCAACTCTATATACTGAGCAAAACCTTGGAGGAAATCTGAAATTGCAGGTCGAAGCACAGACCTGAATGTTTTGGTAGGCTCCTTGGGCCGAGAATGATCATGTAATTGAACAAATTAAAGCTGTAAATTTTTCTTCTTTTATTTTTTAACAGCTGTAAACTTTTCTTTCTCACAAAATGATTCAACTAGGACAGGACTTATTTGTATAGCTAATTAGTTCCAATGTATGCTAGGAAATTTTCCCGGGATGGGGCAGCAGTTTCTTTTACTTGTGGTTCAAGTCTTCTTAAACTCAAGTTTACTCAAATGAAAATGCCCTTTTTTTAGGGTCAAATATGAGATCTTTTATGTAATTTTATTTACATATTAAAACTACTGTTCTTTTTTTAAGTTATTAAAAATATTTATAGTATCAAAAATTTTAAAAAGAGAACTGTAAATAAAATTTTGACAAATTTTTAATAAAAATCTACTATGTGATGATTTGCATTAAAATAATTTGATCTGCACTTATAAAAATTCATATTTAATAAAAGTTCTTTTAAAATTCCTGATATTATAAGATTTTTTCATAATTCAAAATTATTATTTTTACATAAATCAATTTGTATAAAATTTTTCATCTTATATCTTTTTTTTTTATGATCCTCTTATTAGTTTCGATGAAATTCATTACGTTAGAAGTACAATAAAATTATGAATTGAATGATGACAATTTAAAATATAGGTGGCAAGGAATTAATTAATGTGTAAAAATTATCTACTCATTCTTATTCATTCTACCATATTTCATGTGCCAAAAGAAAAAGATACGTCCATTTGTTTAAGTAGTTTCTAGAAAAATCAATTCCAGAGAACAGGATGACATACCGCCTGAATATATTATCATGAGTTAGAATATTATGAGCAAGTTACAGCCGTCGAGAAGGGCTTGTATTCAAAGCTAAAGGGCAATATGGTGAGAGGACGTAGGCTTCATCTAAGAGGCTAGATCTGGTGAGCCATGTTCATGGTCAAGTCCTCTTTCCTTTTTTTTCTTTTTTTTGACTTCTAAATTCTAACTTCTTACCATCATCTTGCGTTGGCCAGCGATAGTTTGGCTCTCACGGAGCGGCGCATATTTTTTTGAGTTTAAACAGGGGATGAGTCTAACTGAACCTTCGCCTTCATTCTTTTTTTTTTTTCATTTTTAATTTGCAACTTCTTACGATACAAAAATGAAATTGAAAGAAATAATAAAGTTGTTAGATAATTTTCTAATAGGATTTTGACTTGAATCTAACTAAACCTTCACCCGTTTCTTCCTTTCAATTAATTTCCAATTTCTTGTGATGCAAAATAGAATTGAAGATAATAGGATTTCGAGTTTTGTTTAAATATATTAAAAATATTTAATAAATAAAATGCAAAACGTCAATTTCATTAGTTGTAAAGTTATATTTTAAAAAGTATACCTCTTTAAGCATTAGAATTTATTAATGCATTGCCCTCGTGTTGAGATATAATTTGACTATGTTTACAAAATAATTTAAGAAAAGTCTAGTTATAACGTGTGTTTTATAATTTGATCATTAGTATAGTATGATTAAAATAGTATGGTAATTTTAATGGTATATAAGAGTTAGGAAAGCCATAAATATAAGTCCTAATTGTTATTCAATAATCTTTATAAATGCTACTGAATTTTGAGAAAGATTAAATGAGTTTAAGTTATTGAATTGAGTTAAATGAGTTTTGTGAGTGATTATGAAGGGTTAAAGTATTTTAGTTTTATTCGTTGGGTTTTATGAGCCCATGAGCATTGATGAGATTATGTATACTTGGTTTGGGTTTTGGTTATTGAAATTTATAAAAAAATTTTCTTCGTTCATTTAAGTAAGATTGTTGTAGTATTTTATTTAACTTTTTAAAGAAAAAATTATAGATTTCTCTTCACCTTTATAAAGAAGACATTGTAAAGGTTTCCTTTTAGTCTTGTAACGAAGAGTCGATAAGGATTCCTTTTCATCATAAGAAAGATTATTTTATAATAAAAATTTACAAGTAAGATTTTGGAGAGTAGACATAAGTAAAAGGTTAGTTTGCCAAACCACTATAACAATTAGTTTTATGTTTTTTCATCCCTTCACTTTTTTTAATTATTTATTGTTATGATTGTTATTGAATTATTGAATTATATTGGCATTATCATCTTCATTATAGATTGAATTGTATTTAAGGATTGCATTTTCATAAAAATTAGTTTAGGCATAAGTTTATAAAATTTTTAAATTCCTAATTCATTTTCCTCTTAGATTCCATTTACGGCCAGTATTTGATATCAAAATTACTCTCATTTAGAGTATAATTTTTTTAATAAAATTAGTGAGTAAAAATCAATATGACAGTTTTTTATAATCAATGCATAGATAAAGCCCCCTTGTTTGATGGAAATATTTTTTTTTAGTTTGGAAAATTATAACGAATATTTCTTAATGAACAAAAATGTAGATTTTCTTTCAAATGGCCCATTTGTTTCCACTAAAATAATAAATGGGCAAAAGTTTCCTAAAATAGAAGGTGAATAGGATAATAATGATATGGAACTCGTTTTGTAAAATAGCAATGCCATGTATTTTAGTAAATAGAAATGTGTTTGATAAAATTTCATTGTGTGAATCGGCTAGTAAAATTTGGAATATTAAAATTTTCTTATAAAGGTATCAATTAAGCTAAAGAAGTAGAGAATGAGCATTTGGAAGAGGAGGAAGCTAGTATATGCTTAATAATCAATAATGATGACGATGAGATACCCTCTATCTTAAACTCTTTTAATGCTAATGATGATTGTGAATATTTTTTTAATGATGAATTAGTATAATGCCTTAAAATTGTGAGTTTGAAAATGAAGAAACTTTCTTCCAAGCATAAGAAAACTTTGAAGTTGTTAGGTGAATGCATGCTTAAGAAAGAAAGAAAAATTAAAATGTGAATTGTATGACATGATAGAGTTTATGAGTATTGGCCATAAATAACACTTAAGAGGGGGTGAATTATATTCTTAAACTCTTAAAGCAAATAAACAAAATAAAGAAACTATAATTTGCAGAAGTTAAATAAAATGATTATGAAACAAATAATATGAAGAGTACTAGAAATTATTGAAAATTGTAGAAAGTATAGGTTTTATTTTTTTCACTCTCTTAACATTGTACAATACATAGTATTTATACAAGAATTCCTACTCCTAATTTGGTTATAATCTAGGAATACAATCCCTATAATTAAGGGATATGATCCTATGTAATCTCTATTATAACTATAACATTCTCCCTTAAGTTAGAGCACAAATATTAATAATGCCCAACTTATTACAAAGATAATCAACCCGATTCTTTGGTAAAGCCTTTGTAAACAAATCTCCTAATTGTTCTAAAGTTTTCACATATCCTGTGGAGATTTAAATTTTTTTGTACCTTTTCACGAACTAAATGGCAGTCAATCTCAATGTATTTAGTTTGGTCATGAAACACAGGATTAAACGCAATGTGAAGCAGAGCTTGATTGTCACATAATAACTTTGCTGGCATTGGAATTTTAAAACCTACTTCTGTTAACAAGTGATATATCTACAATATCTCGCATGTAGATTGTGCCATAGCTCTGTATTCAGACTCTGCACTTGAGCGAGACACAACATTCTACTTCTTACTTTTTCAAGATACTAGATTTCCTCCAACAAAGACATAATAACTCGTAGTGGACCTTCGATCAATTTTGGATCCTGCCCAATCGGCATCTGAGAAGCATTCTATGCGAGTGTGACCATGGTTCTCATATAAGATCCCTTTTTCAAGGACTCATTTTAAATAACATGGGATTTGTTCCAAGGCTGCCCAGTGATGAATCGTTGGAGAGGACATGAACTGACTTACAATACTGACAGGATAAGCAATGCCAGGACAAGTTACTGTAAGGAAGTTTAATTTTCCAACCAGTCTTCTATACTTTTTAGGGTCTGCAAATAAATCTCCTTCCTTCATAAGTTGCAGATTAGGTATCATTGGAGTATTGTATGCATTTGCAACCAGTTTCCCGGTCTAAATCAATAAATCAAGCACATATTTTCTTTGTGATAGGAAGATGCACATATACTAATAAAAGTATAAGGCCAGATGCAGAGTCCTTATAGAAGACCGAATGGTCAGTTTTACGTTTGCTTAGGCCAAATTGTTCAACTGCTTTGCTGAATTTTCCAAACCAAGCACGAGGACTCTGCTTTAAGCCACACAGTGATCGTAGAAGACGACATACTTTTCCCTGCTGCCCCTAAGCAACAAATCCGGGTGATTGCTCCATATAGACCTCTTCCTATAAATCTCCATGAAAGAAAGCATTCTTGATATCGAGCTGATACAAGTCCTAGTTATAAGTAACTACCATAGAAATAAATAAAGGGACAGATGTCAATTTAGCCATAGGAGAAAAAGTATCAAAATAGTCTACTCCATAAGTTTGTGCATAGCCTTTGGCAACTAGGCGGGCCTTAAGTCGAGCTACTATCCCATCAGGATTAATTTTAGTGGTAAACAACTATTTGAAACCAATAGCTTTCTTACTTGTAGGTAAATCCACTAAATTCCAAGTACCATTGACATCTAAAGCAGTCATCTTGCCTATCATTGCTGCATGTCAGCCAGGGTGAGATAAGGCTTCCTTAACAGTTTTAGGTAAGGATATAGAATCAAGGAAAGTGACAAAAGAATGAGAAGAGGATGTCAATTGATCATAAGATATAAAGGATGAGACAGGATAAGTACATTGGCATTTACCTTTGCAAAGAGCAATTGGAAGATCGAGATCAACGGGTGTTGGATCTGATGTAGAAGAAGGTATTGGAGCTAGACATGTAGAAGGAAGTTTTCATCGTTTAGAGTAAACGTGGCGAATAGGTGGTGGTGGAGCCGGAGCTGATGTTGTGCCCGAAGCATTTGGAGATTAATATGTAATCTGATACACTAAAAGTCCATCCTTCTCCCTCTGACTGATAGAATAGGAAGGTGTAGAGAAGAAAGGAACGAGTCCATAAAAGTGACATAAGTAGACACAAGTTATTTATTGAGACTATGAAAAAAACACTATATCCCTTTTGGAGACGGGAGTAACCTATAAAGATACACTTAACAGTTTTAGCATCTAATTTAGTGATTTGAGGAAAAACATCACGAACAAAACAAATACTTCCAAATATGCGAGGCTCAATGGAAAATAAAGGTTTCGTCGGAAATAGAATATGATACGGGACCTCTCCATGAAGGATAGATGATGGCATTTGGTTAATCAAAAAGCAAGCTGAGGAGACAGTGTTAGCCCAAAAGTATTTAGGAACGTGTGTTTGGAATACAAAAGCTCTAACTATTTCAAGAAGATGTCTATTTTTTCTTTCAACTACACCGTTTTGGGATGGTGTATCAACACACGAGGATTGGTGAAGGATACCGAGTTTAGTTATATAATTATGAAAGGAATCAGAAAAATATTCTTTGGCATTATCACTTCTCAAAGTTTGTACAGAGATCTTGAATTGATTTTTAACTTCGGCACAAAAGGCAATAAAATGAGAAAATAACTCTGAACGATTTTTCATTAAGTAAAGCCAAGTCATCCAAGAATAATCGTCAACAAAAGTAACAAAATACCTAAATCCAGTTTTGGAGATAATAGGACAAGGATCCCACACATCGGAGTGAACTAACTCAAATGGAAAACTAGCTCTTTTATTAATACGAGAAGCAAAATACGTACGATGATGTTTTACAAACTGATATGACTCACAATCTAAAGAGGACACATGTTGAAACTGAGGACACAACTTCTTTAGCAAGGATAGGGAAGGATGTCCTAATCGCCAATGCGCTCTAAAAGGAGTTAAGACAAATGCGCAAGCAATGGATCTAGGTATCTTCACCTGAGTTTATAGAATGTAGAGACCGCCTTCCACATATCCACTACCAATAATCTTCTTCGTTATAAGATCCTAAAAGAGACAATGATTAGCAAAAAATAAGACACAACAATTGAAAGACCTAGTAATTCGATTAACAGACATTAAATTAAGAGCAAATCCAGGAATATTTAGGACATAAGACAAAGAAAGGGATGATGTAGGATGAACAATACCGGATCTACTAACAGTTGTTTTAGAACCATTTGCTAAAGTTATTGTAGCTGAAAATGTATGTGGTTTACAGGTGCTTAAAAGAGTGGGGTTACTTGTCATATGGTCATTAGCACCCGAATTAATAACCCACTGTGAGGAGGAAAAAAGGCAAGTGGATGGGTTACTTGACTCGGCAACAACCGTAATAGGTTGAGATGAATGCTTTAATGCACCTTGATACTGAAGGAACCTTGTGAACTCATTTGCAGATAATGTTACTGTCTGTTTATAAAGATTAGATGTTGCAGCATGCGCTGAGTGAGCCCGTTGATTTCTGTTTGGCAACTTAGGGCATGAGTGTTTAGTATGGCCTAACTTATAGAAATAATAGCATTCAACTTTCCTTAAATCCTGATTCCGAAAAGTTGAAACCCCCCCTTTGTTCCGATGTCTTTGAGGCAATTTCCTAACACCTGAGTGACTGAGAAGAGCATTAGATAACTGCATAGATAAAGTAATCCCAATATCTGTACAAAGAACCCTGGAAAACACTTCATGAAGGGATGAGATTTCAACAGTGGAGAGAATCTGTGACTTAGCAATCTCAAATTGTGAGCTTAGTCCTGCCAAAAACTCAGAACTGCCATTTTCTCCCTTTGAGCTTGTTGTACCTTAACATCAGGACTAAAAGGTAGCAGGACATTTAATTCTTCATAAGTCTTTTTGAAGTTCATAAAGTATGTTTGAAGAGACTATTCATTCTGTTCTGCATGATAAAATCCTTTGCAAAGTTTATATTTGCGGGTAAGGTTATCTTTTCCAGAATATAAAAATTCCAAATATTCCATTAACTCTTTAACGTACTCACAATGATTAATAAGAATTACAACTTCACCATCGATAGAATTCCGAATTTGAAGGAATTATCAGGCATTATCCCGTAACCATTCTCTACGTGTGTGGTCCATTAGAGGGCCATCACTAAGATGGTGATCTTGACAAATGCTCCGTAGATAAATCCTAATCGTCTTGCACCAACCTAAATAATTAGTTCCAATCAACTTATGTTATGTGATTTTAGTCATCACTAGAACAACATCAGTTACAATCAAATTCTTTTGTTCATTAGTCATTAGGATAAACACCAAATATAAATTTAGAGGCAACAATAAATCACCATAAATACGTTAAACAATCACTCATCAACCCAGAAGGAGACTAACAACAAAATTAGTCACAAAACAAACAATATTACCACTGTAAAATCATCAAAACAAAGCAATTGAAAAGTCTGGAAATATATTGCTACAGAAAGACAGAACAGGGGCAAGTCAATGCTCTGACCCCTCTCAGATTAGATCCAAACAACCACCAGGTGGCACGACAGGGTAAGGAGAGGAGAGTCGGTAGTAGTTCTACTTATTAGATGGCACTGGGTAGCCCCATGCTCCCACATGCACCAGCAAGTAGAAGAGACTGTAGAAGCTTCAGGTGACGCGTTAGGTCCATGCACAGGCCTACTGGTGGTCGGATTTGGGGCGAACACCAGTAGGAGGGTGGAGGTGCTGAAGGTGTCGACGTTGACGCTAAATAGTCACTCTAAGTGGCTCAAGAATAAAACTCTAGGTCTGTACCCTAGGTCTGTTCACTAG
>JAOXYD010000006.1:18085633-18096085 GCA_028565735.1 Pinacopodium congolense
TCATTGCAACCTCTGCCTCCCAGGCTCAATCAGTCTGCCCACCTCAGCCTCCCAAGTAGCTGTGACTACAGGTCCTCCCCACCACGCCTGGCTAATTTTCTTGCATTTTTGATAGAGATGGAGTTGCACCATGTTGGCCAAGAAGAATCGTGCCAGAAAGATGAAGAAATCAATAAAATTCATGCCTGATAGAAACATCAAAACAGTACAAGTGATTTAAGGAAGGCCAATCTGGTATCCTTCAAAGACAATTAGGCATGGAAGCGTTTGCACACAAGTCATATATAAGCAGTTAACAAAACCCCATAGGATTAAAAATGCAGCATTGGGTTTAGTTCCTAAATACATCCAATCAACTCAATAAAAGATCCGGGTGATGGTGCAATCTCTACTTAGAAGCTGACTGCATATGCAAAATCAACCACTCACCTCATTGATTGGACTATTTAGTATTTCAAATCAGGAATGACAAGAGCAAGATAGGTGAACTCTGGTTTTTCACTCAGTTGAGTCCTTGAACTTGTAATTTATGAACAATAAGACCCTTAGTTGAGATAAATTGATTATGGAATTTATGTTGATACCAGCAATAACAATAAAGGAAACTAATATTGGTTAATAATGTATATTATATGTGAATAAAATGCACCAAAAAGATCCATCATGTGCTTAACTAATAAACTACATTTGACCAGTGTTAAAACTAGCCCATGTTTATCTAAATGAAGAATTCTCCACCGCAAATGTAGTGCATATGTAGCTTATAACGACCTTAATCCAATGATGTACTCAATAAAGCATGCTTCTTAGCAAAATGAAACATTTTCAGAAAATGCAGCTGTTTCAGGAAAATTGTGAGTTGCATCAAGAAAAAAATTATCAGTTGCTTACCTGTGTTGGCTGCAAGATTGCGTTGGCAGAGACTTTCAAAGTCATCAGAGATATCCCGGATGTCTTCTATGTATTCCTTAGCCTCTTCATAGTCTCTAAGAAGCAAATCCCACTGACATAATGAGCAAATTGGTGAGATATGCTTGGCTTCTGTGATCTTATTGAAACATAAGCCTTTTCCACCTAAATCACTTGGTCTTATTTTCACACTTACCACCCAAGAGACATTATATGCGTTGAACCAATTGTGATTTATTGACACAGTGTCTTCCTGATATACACACAAAATGCACGTTAACCACAAAAAGGAAAAGAAATTTGTACAAACAGAAAGATGACCTATGTTTAATTGCTCTCATTCATCTATTTGGATTGCATCTTCATGCCCATAACCCTCATATTATCTACTATCAGCAAAATGTAAAATGTTGCAAAATGGTGAATCATGAACCTGGTAAATTCCAAAGAGTCATGTGATTTTAAATAACAAATTTTTAAATGTTTTCAAAGCACCGAAAACTCTCTTATCAATACATAGTAAGGAATGATGTATGCAACCAAAAAGAGTACACATAAAGACAAGTACCAGATTATGGACTTGATGATACCATCCACTGGGTACAAAGATTATCTCATTTGTTTCTTGAATGCATTCCAACCAGATAGCCTGCACAAAGGATATGAAAAGGATACATCAACACAAATGGAACAATGCTAGAGGAGAGCACTAACAAGTCTATTGAGATTATTCGGAAGAGGTAGTGACCTTCTTAAAACCCGGAAATTTTGTTTCATTAACATCGTCAAGAATGTTATATATACAGTTCTTTAAGTTCCTGGATAAAAAATCCAATTTAAGGTCACCAGAGAAGTAAGAAATGGCATGATATCTTGGCGTTATTTGCTAATAGGAACATACAAAAAAGTGTGCCAGATTCATGATTAGAAGAACATGGCTAGCAAAACTGTACTGAAAATTGTTGGAAAAGAAACTTTTACCCAAAAATTATGGTTAGAAGAATAAGGCTAGCAGGCCTTCTGCTGTTTGTAGTTGGCTGGCATATGAAAAAAGGATGATTATCCTAGGCTATAGCCAGGTTATGGAAACTATAAGTAAATTCCAAGGGAAGAATCTTGCAACACATTATTTTTCATTAATCCTTAACAGAAGAAAACATTTAAAAGAAAGAATTGCTAGTAAAAATATGTAATAACAATCTATTTAGTATGAAAAATGTCAAGTGCATGCCTGTCAAACACAAGATGGCTTTGTGAAGGAGACAGAAGAAGCCATCTCTTCTTCCCACACACATTAGCTGACCAGCTGTATGACCTAAAGACATCAGCATGAAGAGGAGTCCAAGATCCTGTTCAGAATAATGGAAAGTCAAGCAGTTGCTCAATGATACCAATTCAGTTAGACAAAAAGAGCACTAATTCTCTGAACTGATAGATGACATCAATCTGATTACAACTATATGCAATAAGGAAGCTACATCCATAACAATCATACCTTTTGCTCCCATATAGACAAAGCGATAATCAGAACAACTTATTTCATTGTTCTCCTGGAAAGTATCAGGATCCTTATGCATACGATAATGGTCAAGATACAAGTTGAGCCAATCATCACAGAAAAACAGTGGAGCTCTGTATGCTACATATTCTGGATATTCCTGATGATAAAAAAAGAAAAGAAAATAAGCAACAAAATTAGCCAATTTTTGCACCACAGCCATACAAGGTGATTAATGAATTTTTCCAGCCTGGCAACTGCCATTCCCTCATGACTCCTTAACCTCCTATCAGTTAAAGTAAGCACCATGTAGTTGAATTAGAAAGATAATCGATTTTCAATTTCATAAATAATCTCAGTGGAAACTATCACTCGAAGGAAAGAAACACCACATAACACGCTGAGAACTGAATGATGATTTCCCGTGCAAAAATGTCAGTATAAGCTGACAGTTCAAAGAAAGGTGCGTCTACACCTTTTTATGCATGCAATTTGAGGCAAGGTAAACTTAGTCCTACTAACCAAACAAATTGAGTAAATAGTAACACAAACAATGTAGTATAGGTTTTAAACTTGTACCTTTACAAAATGCCAATCCTTGAGATATAGAATCGACTTGTCACTACCCTCACGACTTGCTCCATTACAACACTCCGACACAAAATCCTCACTCCATTGATTAATAAACTCCGAAACAGTCATCTCTATTCTCCTCTGATCCGTAAATTCTCTAGTGCCACAATCTGCAACCTAAGAAATTTTATACAAGCCATTTAAAATTGTGTAACCTATTCCTAAACTAAACACTGGAATAAGCAACCCGAAATATGTAAAGTACCAAATAAAAATTCATAAAAACAACAAAAAGAGCAAATCTTTCGGAGCTAAACCAAAGGTCTAGTTTTATAGTGATAAAATTGGTAAATTTGGAGAAGACGGGTACTTGAACTCTGGATTTTCCGAAATGGGTAGAGAAGAATCTGAGGTTCGGTTGACCATGTTCAGTGACCCAATCTCTGCAAGCTCTCCAGTCATCCATTAAACCCGTGAGGACCAGTGGTTGATTCTTTGACAAGTACCTTTCCACGAAATCCTTATAGCTCAGCTCTTTGCCATTCACCCTCTCTATTTCTCCTCCGATTTCTATGCCCATCCTCGATTTCGATTTCGGTTTCGGTGGCGGTGGCGGTTTCTCGTGGACTACTACTCGTGGACAGACACGAAAAAGCATGAAATTTTTAGAGTTTTTTTTTAAAGCATCAAAATTTTAAAAAATTAAAATAAATTACACCTGCTTTGACTAAATTTTACTTTAGTTCGTGTATTTTAAAAAAAATAGCGAGGCATTTCTCTCCTCGTTACAGTGCAAACAGTGTTAAATATCGAAGTAAAATTGAAGTTCAGCGATGATGGTAGTACCGTATGTTTGGTATTTCTATTATTTTAAATTTTAAATTTTAAATTTATATTATTTTTGTATATTTATTTTTTATTTGTTTTATTTTTTATTTTTATATTGTATTAATATGTTATTTTTTTAATTTTTTGTATTTTGTATTTATGTATTTAGAAAAATAAAAATCAAAAACAAAAATTAAAATAGATACCAAATATAGCCCAACTTTTCATTTTTGTTTTAGTTTTTAGTTTTTAGTTTTTATTTATTTTATTTTTATATTATATTATTATGTTATTTTTTTGATTTAATATTTTTAATTTTTGTATTTTAAAAAATAAAAAATAAAAACAAAAACAAAAAATTTCACCAAACATGCTCTATGCTATTGAAATTACACTCACTAAATTCAATTAGGTTGATGCTTACATAAATTCTTACATAAATCTTTTAGAAATAATGTAAAGACACTTAACATTAATAATGATGTAAGGCTTTTGATAAAGTTATAAAAAGCTTAAGATAATAGACATATATTTGAATGGGAAAAATATTTCAAATTATCTACTATGAACAATACGACAACCAAATTCTTAGTCTTTGATCTTTAATTAGTTTTTTAATTAAATCAAATAATTTTAAAAATTTTTATTTAAATTATATACCTTTAATTAGATATCAATCTAGTCCTTTCATCAGTTTCTATTAATGAAAGTCAAACGTGAAAAGTGAAATCAGTTTAAAGTAGGGCATATTGTTTAATTCTATTAATGTTTTCAGAAAAATACTAAAGAACATGAGTATTCCATAAATTTTTAATTATATCTACATAACAATTGAAAAGTAAAGAGTTACTACAAAGCATATGAAGAAATGTGGATGGAAAGCACATGTAAGCCAGACACATACACATTTCAAATCATGACATTCTAAAACAAACAGAACCTTTGAAAGTAACAGGATTGACTATAAGTCACTTACTAAGAAATATGTGATATACTTTAGAGAAAGTCTAGTTGGAGCATTAATGGTTAAAAAGGGGCATTGTTGCAAGATTATCAGTAAGAGATCTCCCACATAAATATATATAGAACTAATAAATATACATTGCTCTTGCTCCTAGGTGATGAGAGCATATAATACAAGAAGTTGAGAGGATATTTCTTAGTTATTATGAAAAGAAGTGAGAGTTTACTTTATATCAAGGTACCTGAAGATATTTTTGATTCATGTTATATTTATTTGGAGTAAGTAAAAGTTGGATTTGTGAGGGCTTGTAGATTAATCATCTAGAGTGATGCATATCATTTAAAAACAAGACATGGAAGCCAATTACTAACAACCATTAGAAGAGATCTGAATAATAACATATATCTATTGACATGAGCTATAATTAAATTAAAAAATAAAGAAAATTGATAATAGTCTTTTGGTTATCTACTTGATGACATAGGATCCATTCATTCATGAATTTTTATGAGTGATAGACAAAAAGTACAAACTTAAAAAACTGAAATACATATTAATATTAAAAGTGCATTTTTTTATGCTGATATTCTTTTTATTATGTAAGGCCTACAAGAGTTGTTTAAGCATGAATTAGCATGCTTTAAGCATTGATCTTATTTTAGATATTTTTTTTATCTAACTTGCAATAATATTTTAAATTTTCTACTATAATCCAAAAACACATGCAAAATATTGCTTGTATTTTTACACGGCGAGGCTTTGAAAGCAAAATGAGTAGACTCAAGGACATTCATACGGTGACATATATGTGGTTAGACAAAATTCCTTAGAGGAGATGATGTAGATATGCTTTTGATAGGAGCAAATTTGATATTCTACCAAATAACATTACAGAGGTTTTTGATATCTACTTGAACAATTCTAAAATGATATGGGAACTTAAAATGAAGATATTTGTCCCATTTTATCAAAGATAAAGAAGCATAAGAAAGAAGCCACAAATTATTTGGTTCATTTTATTAGGGATGGAAAATTTGAGGTTGAACACTACATGTGTGATCATCATGTAGTCAATCTTAGGACAAAGTAGTACATCTATGATAAATAGGACTTAACTGAAATATCTTATGGTCGTATGATCTCAATAATCATTTTAGAGAAAGGAGATGTAGAGGAATATGTACATGATTAATACAATAAGGAATGTGTACATGATTAATATAATAAGTGTTGCTAGTCTAATTAAAACAATGTATGTGCAAAAAATCTAACCTAGACCAAACAATTAAGGCAAGCGAACCTCGTCAACAATTAATATAAAATGGAGTAAAACCAAGTATCGTACCCAAAGGAAAGTCAAATATGCAAGCAATTTAACTCAGTGATGTACAATTAACTTAGAAATCCAGAATTTGATTGATTTGAATATTACGCAAAACAAGCAAGATAAGGTAATATCTAAGATGACTAAATGTAATAACACTTGACTCAAGAGACTAAAAATGGCTACGGCTTCGAACTTAATTTGAGTTAGGTTTCTTAAATTTAATAACAATAGATTGGTTTAGGACTTACCTCACTTAAACAAGTTATACCTAAAGAACGAACTTCCCTGAAGATGATCATCCAAGAAACTCTTAGCCATCAACCATACAGAACCTACAGAAGAACTCAAAAGAAATACAACTAAAAGCAAAACATTAAACTTAAAGAAATACAACTGAAATAACTAAAAAGAAAACACAAAGAACTATTATCCTATTGAGAACAAACTTTGTGATCAAGAAGGAGAAGATGGTGAATTATGGAGGGTAAAGCACTCCTCTGATTCATCCACAAACCTAGGTAAGTAAAGCTTGGCTCGCTGTCCATTTACCTTAAAAGGGTGTTCATTTGCTGCCTTCACCTCTAGAACTCCAAAAGGATAAACTTGCAGCACCTTGAATGGACCATACCATCTCGACCTAAGTTTTCCTAGAAAAAGGCAAAGACGTAAGTTATAAAATAATACATGGTTGCCTACCTAAAAGTCTCGGTGGAGGAGCTTCTTATCATGTCATTTCTTCACATACTCCTTATACAGCTTCGAATTATTATAGGCATTCAAATGGAAATCCTCAAGCTAATGAAACTGTATAAGTCTCTTAGCACCTGCAGAAGACCAATCAAACTTAAGAAATTTATTTACCTAATATGCACGATGCTCCTACTCTATTGGGAGATGAAAAGACTTCCCATACACTATCTTAAATGGTGACATGCCTATGGGTGTCTTAAAAGCAGTCTTATATGCCCAAAATGCATCATCTAGCTTTAAAGACTAATCCTACCTAAAAGCATTGACAGTTTTATCTAAGATTTTCTTAAGCTCTATGTTTAAAACCTTAACCTGCCCACTAGTTTGGGGGTGGTATCATGTAACAACCTTGTTAGTCACTCTATACTTGGTCAAAAGAAAATCGAAAAGTTTATTGCAAAAGTGCGATCCCCCATCACTAATAATAGTCTTGAGTGTGCCAAAACGTGTATAAATTTTCTTCTTTAAAAACCTAACCATAACCTTAGATTCATTTGTGAGAAATGCCACTGTTTCTACCCATTTATTAACATAATAAATTGCAACCAAAATATATTGATTGGAGTAAGACTTACGGAATCGTCCTATAAAGTCTATGCTCTAAATATCAAAAACCTCACAAACTAGTATGTTAGTCAATGGTATGTCATGTCTCTTACCTATGTTCCTGACCCTTTGTCACCTATCAGAAGATTTGACAAATGCATATGCATTCCTAAATAATGTAGGCCAATAAAAACAACATTCTAAGACCTTATGAGCTATCATAGATATACCATAATGTCTCACAGCCTCTCTAGCATGACAATAATGTAACACATAAGACATTTTCTATTCAAGAATGTAACGCCTAATAATTTCACCCACAAAAATCTTGAATAACAAAGGATCATCCCAAAGATAATCTCTTACCTCACTCAAGAATTTCTTCTTTTAGGAAAAAGAAAAATCAGAAGGATAGATATTACTAATAAGGTAGTTTAAAAAATCTGAAAACCAAGGAGTGACTGTCATAGCTAGCAGATGCTTATCAGGAAAAGTCTCCTGGATGTCCTTCTTCAATGCACTCTCCATGATGGCTTTATCTAACCTTGATAGGTGATCAGCTACAAAGTTTTTAGCTCCCTTTGAATCCCTTAACTTGATGTCAAACTCGTGAAAAAGCAACACCTAACGAATTAGTCTAGGTTTGACATTGGGTTTTGTCATTAAGTACTTCAAAGCTGTATGTCAGTGTAAACAATGACTTTAAAAAAAACTAAATAAGATCTAAATTTATCGAAGGCAAACATAATTTCCAACTTCTTTTTCTCCGTGGTGGCCTAATAGCCTTGTGTGCTGTTCAAAGTCCTACTTGCATAAAAAATAAGATGAAAAAGCTTACCTTCGCTCTGGCTTAACACAACACCCATTACAAAATCACTTGCATCACACATTAACTCAAAAGGAGAAGACCAGTTAGGAGATACAAGAATATAAGTAGTCATAAGCTTATCCTTCAACAGTTGGAAAGTTGTCATACATTTCTCATTAAAAGTAAAAACAACATCTTTTTCAAGCAATTCAGTCAAAGGTCTAGCAATCTTTGAAAATTCCTTTATAAACCAATGGTAAAAACTAGCATGGCCTAAGAAACTCCTAATAGATTCAACATTGGTTGGGGGTGGAAGTTTATGAATTACATCAATGTTTGCTGGGTTTACCTCAATACCCTTGCTAGAAATCTTATGACCTAAAACTATGTACTCCTAAACTATAAAAGGCATTTTTCCTAATTAAGAACTAAGTGAGTCTCCTCACATATAATCAAGAGTTTCTCTAAGTTCTTTAAACATGAATTAAATGATGAACACAGAGAAGTCATCCATGAAAATTTCAATGCAAGATTCAAACATATAAAAACAAATAGCCTCATGCATCTTTGAAAAGTAGCTAAAGCATTGTATAAGCCAAAAGGCATACGTCTATAAGAAAAAGTAACATATAGACATGTAAAAGTAGTTTTCTCCTGATCTTCTGGGACTATTAGAATCTACAAATATTCACTATATCCATCTAAGGCAAAGTAAAAATCATGTCCAACTAACTTCTCAATCATTTGATCAATGAAAGGTAAAGAAAATGATCCTTCCTAGTGGAGTCATTTAACTTCTTATAACCAATACACATTCTCCATCCAGTTACCTTTTTAGTGGCTATCAACTCATACTTATCATTTTCAACAACGATAGTGCCATGTTTTTTCAACATCACTTGCATAAGGCTTACCTAACCAGAGTCAGAGATAGGATAAATAATATCTCCATCAAGAAGTTTTACTACCTTATCCTTGACAATGTCCTTTATATATAGGTTAAGTCTCCTAAGGGGCTAGACCAATGCTTTAATTCCATCCTCCATGAAAATTCGGTTAAGTCTCCTAAGGGGCTAGACCAATGCTTTAATTCCATCCTCCATGAAAATTCAGTACGTGTAAAAAGAAGGACTTATACCCTTTATGTTTTCAATGGACCACCTAATGCCTTTCTTATGGTCCCTCAATACTCTCAACAACTACTCTTCCCTGGCACCTGACAAACAAGAAGAAATGATAATAGCTAAGTGCTCAAGTGGTTAGGAAAAGCATACTTTAAATGACTTGGAAGAGGTTTTAGTTCGAGAGAAGGAGGCTCTTTAATTAAAGTCCTCACTAAAGGGTTGGATGGTTGTCGATGAGGCTCATATGCTCTATGATGTGTCCAAAACGCCATCTCCATTTTAGCTCCAATATCCTCCAACTCCTCATTTAACTCTTCAAGAAAAACTTTCGGTTCCCCTTCTAAAAAATCTGTATAAACAAAAGAAGAACAATTAGAGACAGGAG
The DNA here is from genome assembly GCA_028565735.1 of Pinacopodium congolense. Lineage (NCBI taxonomy): Eukaryota > Viridiplantae > Streptophyta > Magnoliopsida > Malpighiales > Erythroxylaceae > Pinacopodium > Pinacopodium congolense. The sequence continues at coordinate 18,095,346 of JAOXYD010000006.1, forward strand.
ATTAAACATCAATAAGATTACATAAGTCAGAAGAAGAAAGAGGATGTTTCATTACATCGAATACGTCAAACACAATCTCTTCATCTGGAAATATTAAGATGAGCTTTCCTCTTTACACATCGATGATGGTTCGTGTAGTGGCCAGAAAGATCTTCCTAGGATAATGGAGATATCACTATCATCCTCCATGTTAAGGACCAAGAAGTCTACTGAGAAGATGAACTTCTCTACCTTTACCAAAACGTCTTTAATGATTCCTCTCGGGTGTGTGATAAACCTATCTTTCGACCGAGTGAAACCGTGATGGGCTTGGGCTCCGCCAATCCTAGCTTCCTGAAAATATAAAGACGCAGTAAATTGATACTCGCACCCAAATCCATCAAAGCCCTATCAATATGTAAATCACAAATAACATAAGGAATAGTGAAACTCCCTGAATCCTTGAGCTTCAGTGGCAACTTCTTCAGTAAAATGGTTGAACACTCCTCATTAAGCTTCACAGTTGCATATTCTTCAAGCCTCCTCTTATTGGATAAAATTTCTTTAAAAAATTTAGCATATGAATGCATTTGTACAATAGCCTCCGCAAAAGGAATGTTGATATGAATTTCTTAAAAATTTCAAGAAAAAGACCAAACTACTTATCTAAGTGCGTACCTTTTAACAAACTTACCATGGATCAGAGATTGGTCTGCTAAAGTTTCGAAGAGTCTAGATTGCATGTTTTTATTTTGTTTCCT
>JAOXYD010000006.1:18110375-18122320 GCA_028565735.1 Pinacopodium congolense
GATGTCAAGTGATTGGAAACATAAGTCAAAAGCATGACATGCCTTTAACTAACATTCTAGTTTGTGAAGTCTTTGACGTTTGGAGTATTGACTTTATGAGACTATTTTCTAAGTCATATTCTAATCAATACATTTTAGTTGTAGTGGACTATGTTAATAAATGGGTAGAAGCAGAAGCCTTGCCCACCAATGAGGATAGAAGTGTCATTAAATTTTAAAAAAGGGACATTTTCACACGTTTTAACACATTAAGGCAATAATTAGTGATGGGAGATCACATTTTGTAATAAATTATTTGATTCTTTATTAGCTAATTATGGAGTGATTCACAAGGTTACTACATCACACCATCCCTAAACTAGTGGGCAAGTTGAGGTTTATAATAGAAAACTAAAGAAAATCTTAGAAAAAATTATCAATGCTTCTAGGCAAGATTGATCTTTAAAGTTAGATCTTATACTTTGGGCATATAGGACTGCATTTAAAACAACTATTTTCATGTCACCATTTAAGATAGTATATGGAAAGTCTTGCTATCTCCTTGTTGAGTTAGAGCATAGTGCATATTAGGCTTCTAAATTTCTTAACTTTTATTTGTCTTCTGTAGGTGCTAAAAGGCTTATGTAACTTTATGAACTTGAGGAGTTTAGGTTTCGTGCCTACCATAATTCAAAACTGTATAAGGAGAGAGAGAAGAGATGGCATGACAAGAAGCTCTTACATTGAGACTTTAAAGTGGATGAATAAGTTTTAATATATAACTCTTGCCTTCGCTTTTTTCTAGGGAAGCTTAAGTCGAGGTGGTATAATCCACTTAAGATGATACAAGTCTTTCCTTTTGGGGTTCTTGAAGTACAAAGAGGGAATGAAACCCTTTCAGGTAAATGGACAATGAGCTAAGATATAAATGCCTCGATTAGTAGATGATTTTGAGGATCACCTCTTCCTTCATGACCTTTTACCATCTCCTCCTTGACTCATACTACATGTTTTTTAGTAGGATCATAGTTTCTTTTCTTTTTCTTTACCATTGTTTCACTTACATTTCATTATAGTTTAATGCTTGTCTTTTAGTTGTTTAAGTTCTTTTATAGGTTCTGTAAGGATGGTTACAACGAGTTATTAGATTATCTTTTTTAAGGAAGTTTCCTCTTTCTCTTTTCCTTCCCTATATACTTTATTTTGATTATTTAAACATTAGGGGCAATGTTCCATTTAAGTGTTGGGGGGATCAGATAATTATTTTATTGGAGATAACCATTTGAATTTTTGCAAGTCTTATTTGTAACTGACTTAGATATTCTATTGAAAATCGTGCTAAGGTTGATTAAATGTGAGCAGTATAGTTCCTATGGAATAATTCTTGTTTGATCATAGTTTTTCTTAATTATGGTTATGAATATATTGTGAAATCAATTCCTTTTAAATAATGCTAAATTAAAGGAAGCTTTAAGTGGATTTACATGTGAACTCAAAATAAAATTTAAGAGATACATAATGAATTCAATTATGTAAGTGAATTTGAAAGTCTATGCAATTTATTATGAATGTTGATGAACAAGGAAATTTAGTTTACATCATGACTTTGGAAAGTGGATACTTGATGATCATTATGATTTTTTAGATGCAAAATGAATTTTTAAAAATTATGAAAAAATAATATTAAATAAATGAACAATAATTCACTCTACTAGTTTTATACCACAAAAAAGTTAAAGTTATTGAGTGGTATTAGTAACTAGTTAGTGTGATGTGGTTTGGTTGAATAATCAGGGGTGTTTATGACAAGGTATTCACTTTCGCATTCAAGACTAAGTAACCTCCTAACTAAGCCTCAAATGCGCAATCAATGAAGTATTTGAACATGTTTTTGATTATTTGTTTCCATTTTACATATAAGATTGATTTTGATGACTTAAGCTAAAGTTTGAAGAAGATGTGAGGTAAATTGATTATAATCATGATCTAATATGAATGATTGATTGCATAGAACTTTTAAGGAATCATTCATGGCTGAATGAGTAAAATACGAATTTGAACTAAACGATCAATCTATGATAGTTAAATTTTCTTGATATTTAGTATTATGTTTAAGGAGATAAGGAGTTAAGTCTACTATGAATAATGACCACATGTGTTAATCCATAATCAACCTAGAATTAGATGATATTGATCATATTTGATTGCATAATTTATGCTAAGATGTCTAGTTAACCTTTAATCATCTTTAGCAGATGTTCATTTTACGTACTTAAGTGAGTTGCCTGAGGAAAAGTAACAATTCAAGTGTATGAGTGTTGTTAATGGATGATTCAATGTTTTTCCAGACATAATTTGCTATGGTTTCATCTATTTATTACATGACTTACACCAATTTGGAGTTATTCTAATTCATTTAAGGTACATGGTAAACTACTAACAAATTGGAGAAGTTTTCAACTAGATTGGGGAAAAATGAGGCATAGAGGCAAATCTGTAGAACGAATATGGCGGGTACCCGCACTCGCCATATTACTCACACAAGCCTGCCTTATAGCTTCAAAATTCATACTAATACAGCAGTATCTCAGGACACCGTATTAGTCTAGCAACCCAATGTACTAGTCATTATACGAAGTGTTTTCATTAATTTTAGGGACAACATCGACTGAAACATTAAAAATTCAATCCTAAATCCTAGCAGCCACCTATAGAGACTATAAATAGTCTCCTTAACATCATTATTAAGAACTTTTTGGTAGACATAATCAAATATACATCATCATAGTTAAGTTTTTATTCTTTTTTATTCTAGATTTATTTTCAAGTATAATCTTTGGTTTTTAGAGCTTTTAAGTGATGATTTAGTGTAGAAAAATTCCAAGGAGTGTCCATCTTTCTATTAGTTATCTGTTTTTTTTTTTTAACTTGTGTTGACGCTCTCCTTTGAGATTTATTCAATCGAAAAATATGTTATGACCTTAGCTTGTGTTTTCTTGATGAATATGTATAAGTCAATTGTTTTAAGCAGAGGTTAGGATTGAGATTAGTTAAGATAGAATCTGTTGGCCTACTTTTTACTTGATTGAATTCTCATTTCACCTAATTTATCTTGATCACCTAAGTTAAGGCCTTAGGTAATAGAACTCCATAATCAATATTTAATTTCCAAAAAATCAATTATGTAACATACTTGAACCTAAATGTAAACCAACTTTAGGATTTATTATGACGATTCCTAGGATAAACGAACTTAATTTTAGGCTTCTTGTGACTAATGCCTTTTATTCCAGATTATTTATGAATCAAATAATTAATTGAAGTTTAAAAGAGAAAAGAAATTCTTGTGAACATTGGGTAAAGCTTGTTTAAGTGAAGTAAATCCTAAATCAAACTATCGCTATCAATTTTAAGAAAATAAGCTGATTAAAATCCGATCCCTTAACTAATTTTGTCCTATGGTAAAGTTTAATTGCATTTAGCTCATATTTTTTGCACATTGCATATTTCTTATTTCACTCGTTTTAATTCATTTTCAAAGTAATGAATCCCTAACTATTTGAGTAATTGCGCATCATTTAAGATGATATCCTTGTACTTTGTGGTCTCTTAGATAAGATACCCAGTTTTACTCCATTTTATACTACTTATTGATAAGATACTATTGAACCAAGGTGGTTCTAATCATGTGTTTTAATGATGACAAAACATTGTTGATAATAATGTTTAACTTTTTCATGCATTTATAAGATAAATTAATGTTTAAAGTGCAAGAATATAATTGTGATGTTAAGGTAGAAGAGCTTAAGCATTGGTGATCAAGAATGGATAAGGATTGGAAATCAAGTGATGATTAAGAGTGAAGATCCAATTTAGATAGGTTTAGAAAAAAGGGCTTAAAATTTAACTGTCCTAAACTTGATTCTTAATCAATGCTTGAAAATGGCTCTCATAGTTGCATGATATATTTGCATATAGGCATATAAGAGATGAATTGTGGTTTTAGCAATCAATTGATTCTGATTATGGCTTTGCATATTAAGAACTAAATTAGAGTAGCATATAGGTTAAATGTTGCATAATGAATTAATAATATGATAAATTGTTTTAGTGTATAACTTTTGATGTGTTTAACTTAATAGGATTGTTGCTTGAAGTTTTTTCTATATGTTTGAATTTGTTTGAAAATATTTGTATTGTGAATTTTGGTTTATGAAATATTTGAAAATTTTTAAAGTTTTTTAAGAATGAAAAACTTTCATAACCAAAAAAATTCATACTTTTTATCTTAATTTATATGTTTTGGTATCACATTTCACTAGGAGAATGACTTAGAAATTGTTGGAATTGAATTAAAGTTGTTAGGAATTTGTTTGAAGTATCTTCTATTTGGTTTAAATCTCTTTTTTTTCTTTTAATGTTAAATATGGAGATTTAAATGGCACCGTTTAATTCCCTGCCACCCCATGTTTAACTCCCCTGACAGCTTATAACGGCTATTTTTTTACAGCTTTCGGTTCTCTCTTATTTTTTAGCCCTCTAACAACTATTTTTCCATTTCAACAGCTCAACTCACTCCCTAACACTACAAATATGATTCCTAAACAGTTTTATTAGATTTTTATGCTTTAAAAAAAAGAACACAAACTCAAAATCTCTTAAACACTCAAACTATCCAGATTGTGTTCTTTATTAATTCACCTCTCTATCTCTTGTTTTATATTATTAATCCATTTATAAAGCTATAAAGTTGTGATTTCATTTTTTTTAGATACGTATGAGTTTCATAGAGCTTCATATATCATACATTTGGATTTTTGATTGTTTATTTCATTAGTTTGAAACTTACAAAATCAAACACTCTAAAAATGTCTCTATTTTCGTTCAAATTCTATGTTCATCACATTTCATTGTTTAAATCTATTTTTGTTGCTTAAAAATCATCATAAATATTTTTCTCAAGGTCTTAAGAGTGAAAAAAATATTTTACTTTGATTTTTAACCACTCATAACATTTTTCTGACCTCTAAAAACACTGATTGTTTAAATATGTCCAACTTTTGTTCAGTTATTTTGTTTACTTCAAATTTTTTAATCATTTTCTGGATGTACAAATTTTTCTTTTTAGTTTTAAGGTCCTCAAAGTGTTCTACTATTTTTTTAATTTGTAAGCTATTATATTGTGTTTTTTAACTTAATTCTGCAAGTTACCTCAAAGTTGTCCAAGTTTGATATTTTCTACTTTGGTCTTAATTTAATCTATTTATTGGATGTTATAAAATTGTGTTTGTCATTATGATTTTTGGTTAATAGATTGATTGAGATTATAGTAGGTTTGTTGCATTTATTTTGCATCATTTAGTTGATCAAATTTTCATGTCTATAGGCTGGAATATATAAAGTGCATATTTTAATAGCTTGTGTTTATATTGATTGAATCTGATTTCTTGAGGCAATATTTGTGTTTTTGTTGGATAAATTTGTTTGTTTATTATCTGTGAATGTGTTATAAGGCTAGTTATATATGCTTTTTGATTTTTTCCTCTGGAAATTTCATATTTGATTTTATTGATTGAACTTTAGAGAAACATCATTGAGGGTGTGATTTGGTTACATAATTGGGGAATTAATTTATGTTGCTTGATAATTGGATTATATGCTGCTTTTTTCCTTTAAAATAGATTTGATAGGTTGCTCTTTACCTAGGATAAAGAAGATCTAAATTGAGTTATTCATAAATTTTGAATTGGATTGTTTTATTCCTTATATGTGCGTGAGAGATTGCATAAGCCATTACCATTGCATTAGTTGCATTTGAACCCTTATCTTGCTTTGATTTTCATCAAGTATTTTGATAAGCTATATAAACTTGAGTTAAGGTCTTGGTAGCCTAATTTTTAGGTTTATTTTGTGGATCAAATATTGTAAAATTTGGTTGTGTAGAAAGGGTTACTCTTCACCTACTGGAAAGTAAGATTGGTGGATTTCTCTTAACCATTAGAATTCAAGATTATTGTATAGGTTCCTCTTGACCTTTGAACTCAATTTTTGGGTTACTCTTCATCTTAAAATAAGATTGTAAAGGTTCCTCTTGGTCTTAGAATCAAGATTACTATAAAAGTTCCTCTTGGCCTTAGAAACAAGATTTTTGTAAAGGATACTCTTCTCCCAATTAAGGTAAGATTAGTTCTTTAGGGAATTTACAACAAGTAGTTAGAGAAAGAATATAGTCTATCTTTGGGGTATCCAAACCTCTATAAATCTTAGTTTTTATCTCTTCTCTTATCTCTTTATACTTTTGCATTGGTTTTTGCTTTATTATTGATTGAATTTGTTTAATATTGGTACAAAGTTCGGCATATCATTTAGGTTGAATTTTGGTTAGAGATTTCATTTAATTGAAATTGGCCTAAGGTGTTTAAAGTATTTTAATTTTCAAAGAAATTTTTTACACACTCAGCTCACCCCCCTTTGCGTGCTATAGGGCATACAGATACATTTTCCTTTGGTTGGTCTAAGTTAGAATTGAATTTATTTTCTTTCTTTATAATGAAACATTATCCATATTAGCCCTAATGGAACACAAGAATGGGGAAGGGAATTATGTATTTAAAAAATTATAAACTTAAAAAAATAAATCGATTTTGTGAAGAGTGCAAGTTTGTAACCATAATTCAACCAAAATGATGATGATGATGCCAATTCAACTCCAATATGATTCCAATTCCGTAAAATATATGACATTGGAAAAAGTAGAGAGAGTAGGAATATAAATTTTAAAGCAAATTTATTCCTTTTTCATATATTTAATCTATAAGATCAGACTTAGATATTTCATTACAAATAATCTTCTTTAGAGTGAAGAGAATTCTTTACAAAACCAAATCCTCTTTTGTGAAGATGAAGAATGAACTTTTAAAATCTTGTTTGGGGGTGAAGAGTAACTCATAAAATCTTTCTTTTCAAGGGTGAAGAGTAAACTATAACAATCTTACTTTCCAATGGGTAAAAAGTAATCCAAAACTATCTTACCTTAGAAGAAGAGTAACCCTTAACCAAAATCTTAAAAAAAATATAAATACAACAATTCACAACTGAAGTATCTCTCGATAATTTCATTGCTTAAAAGGGATCACAAGAATAATAAATACAATTGTTAATAGTTAAAATTACATTGGTTTTGATATATAATTTGCTTAGTTTTTGCCTATTGAATGCATTAACTATACCAATTGGGAGCTATTCTTGTTAAATTTAAGTACATAATGACTCTAGACGAAATTGGAGGAGTTTTAGAGTGAATCGGAGCGAAAATTAGTAAGGGATATGCATGACAGATCCATTAACGGTGATTTCTAGAGATGTATAACAACGCCGTTGACGTTTGAAACTGGTACATTAATAGTGGTATGCAACAAGGGCCATTGATCAATTACTCGAGCACCATTGATGGCATTAAAAACATCATATTTGTGATTTTTAAGGGTAGTTCAGGACATGTTACTCAAAGAAACTCTATAAACCTTAGCAAACATGTTGGGGGTATATAAACTCAATTTTCATCATTCTTAATACTCAAAGAAACTCTCTAAACACTAACAAACATGTGGGGAGTATATAAACTCAATTTTCATCATTCTTAATACTCAAAGAAACTCTCTAAACACTAACAAACATGTTGGGGGTATATAAACTCAATTTTCATCATTATTAACAGTCAAATAAACTCTCTAAACCCTAGCAAACATGTTGGGGGTATATAAACTCAATTTTCATCATTCTTAGGTATCTAGAATAGCTCAAAATCAATAAAACATTTTTCTCGTTAGGTTTTTCCCATTCTTTCTATATTGTATTTTCAATTCAATTTTGCTTAATGACATGGTTTTAAAGGAGTATTCAAGTGATGAGAATTTACATAATTCAATAAGTAGTGACTATCTTTATGCTATGTTTATATTATTTTCATTTTTCCATTTATATTGACTCTTTTGACATGTATTATTCAATGAATATACTTTATTTGATTTGTTATTTGTTTCTAATGATTAATATGAGTTATTAATCTGCTTTGGTTCAGGTTAAAAGAGTATTTAGGTTTAGAACATGTCTATTAAATAAGTTTTTGCATTAATTAAGTGGTTAATTCTTGCAATTTAGCATGATCACCTAAGTTAGATCATTAGGTAGTTGAAATTCTATGAACAATGGGATTTAATTGTTGGAAAATCAATTGTGCAACATACTTAGATCTAGGGATGGACCAAGCCTTAGAGCCTTATATGGGGATTCCTAAATTTAACAAAGTTAGATTTACGCTTCTTAATTATCATGCCTTTTATTTCAAGTTATTTACGAACTAAGTAACTAATTCGAGTTTAAAAGAGATAGGATGTTTATATGGCTATTAGTAATATCTTTATTTTGCGAAGTAGATCCTAAATCATATCACTGTACACTTTTAAGTGATCGACCTATTGAATTCCAAAACTTTAACCATTTATTACTTTTGGATAAGTCCTAGACAATAACCATTTTCAGGTTGCATTCTTTTTATTATTTTTTCATTATTACTTTTAAATTCTTTTTCATCTCAATCAAACCTTGGTTATCTAAGTAATTATGCATCATTTATCATGACTTTTTTCACTTTGGTTCCTTAGGTACAATACTAAGTTTTACTCTATTTTATTCTGCTTGTTGACAAGGTGCATTTGCCTTTGATTTGGTCTAGCTTGGAATTGGATTTAGTTTGCTTTAGTTAGACTGCAATAATTTTTTAGTGCCATTGCTAGGGACCTATTAGTAAGAGATTAGGTTTAGATTATTTTCATTTTCTTAGATTTATTTATTATTTCGTTTGTTTATTTTCCAATTTTAGCTAATTATTTGATTTTTTCTCTTTTCACATACTTTTATTTCAAGTTTTAGTGCTTTATTTTTTTAAGTTTGTTTTGTTTTATTTATGAACACATGGGGTCAAAAGCCCGAGAGTTTTTTGGTTGATACTAAAATTGAGAAAACTACTTACAAGTTGTGTGAGAAAGCTAGATTGGCTCAAAATAGAAAGATAGAAGAAGATATTAGAGAATGAGGGTGACACACAGTTTACCAATATGGAGTGTTGAGAGGAAGAGATTGTGCAACATTTTAATGAGATAACCATGATGGATTTGACCATAGGACATAATAATCAACCCATTCCCAGCATTATGAGGTCTAGGGCAATAATGGCTAATTTTGTGATTCCCACAATATTATATCTATGGTAGATGTGTCTCAGTTCGGAAGGTTACCTTTGAAGGATCTGAACACCTATTTGGAAACTTTTCTAGATATCAGTGACTTGTTTAAACATAATGGCGTGTATGAAAACACAACGAAACTAAGGTTGTTCCTATTTTCTCTTAGGGAAAAGGCAAAAGCATGGTTAGCCAATTTCTAACCAAGTTCAATCACTACGTGAGATGAGTTGATGAAGTTGTTTCCAGCCAAGTTTTTCCCACCTACCAAGGTTGCCATGATGAAGACAAAAATCACTTCTTTCACTTAGTACTAGAATGAAAAACTTATATGAGGCTTGGGAGCGATCCAGAGTTATATTGGCATGGTGTCCTACTCATGGGTTCTGTACATGGTAGTAGGTGAACACTTTTTATAGCAGTGATACCATCGATCAGAAGCACCATAGATACAGTAGTAGGGGTGGCTTCATGAGGAAAACACCAGAAGGGGCCTACAGTTTGATTGATGAGATGGTTAATAATAAATTCTAGTATCATACAAAGAGGCATCCTAGAAAACCTATAAGTGTATATATAGTGAATAATTATGTGGCCTTATCAGCTTATATGGATGTTTTAACAAAGTTAGATAGTTTGATGCATAGTGTAAAGGAAGGTTCAAGCTCTTCTATGAGTAGTTGGGCCATATGTGAACATTATAGTGGAGATTCCCATCCTTCTTTAGAGTGTTAGGTTAGAACTCCTTTTATACAAGAACAAGAAGAGGCCCGTTATGTAGGTAATTACAACAAATAGAGAGGAGACCTTTATTCTAACGCCTACAATCTAAGGTGGAGGAATCACCAATACTTCTCTTAGAGAAACAATCAGAAGGTATAGCCATAAACATCCAATGTTTAAGGAGCGCCACCTCTAGATTTCAAGGCTTCCACTTAATTCCTACTAGAGAAATCTGACTTTGATGAGCTACTCATGAAGTTCGTCTCCAAAATTAAGGTTTTAATCCAAAATCAAGAAGCCTTTATTAGAAATCTTGAAAACCAAATAAGCCAGGCTATAAGCTTTTCAAAGGAAAGAACTCCAAGTTCACTGTTTAACACCACTAAAGCTAACTCGAGAGAGCATACAAAGGAAATTACACTACGGAGCAGTAAAAAGCTTGAGAGAGTTAAGGGGAAGTAGAAGGATGTAGAAGTGGAGAAGAGTGAAGAAAAGGAGAGTTAATAAGCAAGCATCGAGGAAAAGGAAGAAATAGCTGCAAAGGAGGATTGTCTTAGGTTATTTGCTGATCCTATCACTAATATGGTAAGACCTCAGATCTTTGATCCTCAAAGGTTGAAAGGTAAACAATTAGATAAGCATTTTGGTCGATTCCTTGAAACTTTTTAGAAGTTGCATATTAACATTCCCTTTGCTAAGACTATAGCACAAATGCTTTCTTATGCTAAGTTCTTTAAGGAAAGCTTTTCTAATAAAAGAATTCTTAAGGAGTATGTGATTGTGAAGTTAAATGAGGAGTGTTAGGACATTTTTCTAAAGAAATTACCACCAAAGCTCAAGAATCCATAGAGTTTTGCTATTACTTACACTATTAATGGTTTGCATATAGATAAGACCTTCATGGATTTAGGTGTGAACATTAACTCAATGCCTCTTTCTACTTTAGCAAGTTTGGATTGGTAGAGCCTAAACCTACCACAGTTTCACCCCAATTGGCGTATAAGTCCGTCGCATACCTAAAGAGAGCCATTGAGGACATTCTCGTGAAGGTAGACAAATTCACATTTCGATTGGACTTCTTAGTCCTTGATATAGAGAATGATGGAGACATCCTAATCATTTTGGGGAGACCTTTCATGGCCACAATGAGGACCATTATTGACGTGTAAAATAGAAAACTCATCTTAAGGCTTCAAGATGAAGAAATAGTGTGTGATGTTTTTGATGCCATGAGACATCGAACAACTCTTGACTCTTATAATTTCATTGATATATGCTCTCCTAAGACTTATCATACTTCTTTTATCTATGTAGGAATGTTGGAAGAAGAGGCACAAGGAGTACTTGAAGAGTTAAGTAAGGACTTTAAAGAGGATTTAGGAGCACAAGGAGATTGTGTAAAGAAAACTTATTAGACACAATACCAGGCTTATGAGCCTCTCTAAAGACTAGCCAAGCCTCAACCTAAATTGTCAATAAGGCGCCTATAACTCTTGAACTAAAGCCTTTGCTACTCATTTAAAGTACACATTTCTAAACCCACCTGAGTACTTACGAGTTATTATTTTTTCTTGTTTAACAAGAACCATGAAGAAGAGGCTTTTGAGGGTGCTTTGAGACAATAACCAAGCCATTGGATAAATTATTGCAGACATTAAGGGTATTAATGTCTCCTTCTACAAACATCGCATCTTTTTAGAAGATGAAAGCAAGGCATTGGTGTAACCCCTGAGACAACCCATACATGAAACATGTGATCAAGGATAAGGTAGTGAAGCTTCTATATGCAGATATTATATATCCTATCTCTTATTCTACTTGGGTGAGTCTTAAGTAAGTGGTGCCTAAAAAGAGAGGCACCACTGTTATGTAAAATTAGAAGCATTAACCGATAGCCAGTAGGAAAGAAATTAGGTGGAGAATATAAAGCCCCAAATTATACCCTAGCTATAAATACATGTTTTACATGTTAATTAGGGATTAAATTGAGTTGAAATTGAT
>JAOXYD010000006.1:18163320-18174280 GCA_028565735.1 Pinacopodium congolense
AGAAAATAATTAATAAATTTTTAATAAAGTTAATATTAAAGGGGCAATTTACACTATTTTATAAACGTTAAGAGACAAAATATACTATTTTATAAACGTTAAAAAGTAAAGTGATAGTTTCAAAAATGTTTGGTGACAATTTAAATATTTTTAAAAATGTTAAAATGTAAATTGCACCTTTTATTAATCACAATAATGAATAAACCCGGTTTTTATGTAAAAATGAAAAAAAAAACCGAAAACGAGATTTTATTGCGAGTAAACCCGGTTTACTTCGGACTAGAGTTCCATTAAACTTAGTTCAAGTTAAAAGTCTGGTTCTTTCGATCTGTCAGAGATCGGAGATATTGTTTGTTACCCTGAAATGCATCCGTCCAGATTTATGGATAAGGAGGTTACGGAACTCTCCAAGTCCCAGAGGCTTAATTTTCTGGATGATGATGGTGACGGTGATGACGACGACGATTTCCACCTGATTCGTTCTTCTCAGGGCAGAAACAGTACTTTACGTGAGACTGATTTAGGCGTATTTATCTTCTCTTCTACCCTTTTAATTTTTATTTTCTCTTGCTTTATCTTTTGATTTTGGCTTCTCGATTACATCAAAAACATTGAAAGGTGGAAGAAATTCATGACGAGAGGTGACAGTGGGTACAGGTTTTGATATGTTTAACTGCCGGGATTCAAATTTGTGTAAAAGATCAGTTCTTTTTATTGTTTTCGGTTACTGCAAACCTCTATTAGGCTTTTGTTTGTAGGATCAGCCCTTGGTGAGTTATTTGTGTTATTTCCTGTGGAACTTGGGTTCTGTGTTAACTAAATTATCGGGTGTCATGTATGTTCTGAGCATAAAGCTTCAGTAATTTTACTCGTATAGTATTGCGGCAGATACTAGAGAAAATTATACTAATGTGGAAAGGAGAGGTTGTTTCAAAAACTCATAGTTGTTCATTTAATCTTGTCCACAGTTGCTACCATGTGAAGAACTATTTTGAAGATTAATTATCAGTTCTCACTATTGGATACATAAAATCTCTTTCTGTGATCAAATTGCAGTGGTGATCTTAGGTTTTTTAAATTTATGCTTGGATGATGTTCTTACAGGGTTGGACTTCTATGGGTCGAACCAATTCTACAAAAATCAGAGGCGAGACAGTTGGAATTTCAAGCGGTGTGGCATTGATTTCAGGGATTGATAGAAAGATGAAGGAACACTCTGATGTTATCTTGCATTCAGTGGAGTGTCTTAGTGCAAGACTATCTCAGATGGAAAGTCGAGCATACAAATTAGAAAATGCCTTTGATGATTTGAAGGAAGCAATTGATTTTTACCATAGGAAGACAGAGAGAAAGCAGAAGGAGCTGGAGAATATTCTAAACGAGGTACATTTGACTTTTAAAGTTTGGATAAGCTATGATATTAATTGTACAGTTGATCTAGGACGGAGCTAAACTAAGTTAAGATAGGTGTCTCTTCATTCATCTCCATCTTTATTGTAGTTCGTTTTGATATTTCTTTCCTCTATTTTGTGGTTTGAGGATGGTGGAGAGGGGTGTGAATAATGAAATAAACAAGACATATTTGAGAAAACTGATAATCTTCCACTATAAATATATTGAGCCATAATGCCTTATACCTAGACATATTTGTTAATAGATGATTGGTTCATTGCTGCTTAAGGCGCGTGAAAGAACACATATTCATCAGTTATTACCATGGATTCATATTCATCAGTTATTTATCATGGATTCATAGTTGGAAGAACTTGGAAGTCCAGAACTGAGTTGAAATTTCGATTTGGTTAAACCTTTCCCTTGGCTGGAATTACACGAACAAGATTCAGGCTTCCATGCAGCATGGCTTGATGAGGTTTTCAAAACTTGTTTGAGGACATATTTTTTCAGATTCTCATCAGTGCATTGATGGCCAGAATTTGGGGTATAGAACATGTGATCAAAAGATTGGTTAGTTTATCCAATGTGTGAATCATGTTTGAGACACTGTAACAGATATTTAATAGAGAAGAGCCAAAAGGAACAGCACTTGACCAGTGATAGTTCGAGAGACAAACATGATAAACTTAACATTCACGTTTCTTAAGAATCTGGTGAAATGAAATTTAGATAATATCAGGGGTTAGCTCATTACCGATAGGACCTACGGCACAATGACTGCACCGTCAAATGGAAGAAATCACCCAACATTCTAGCAATTAACTTTTATAACAGTGTAGGATCACTATGTATTGCTGCCACCATAGATCACTCTTAACTCATCCTGCATACAATAAATCTTTGAATTGTGTGCTTATCTGATTTTCTTGTTTGAGTATTGCTTCTATATTTTATACCAAGTCAACAAAGATATTTCTAGTGACATACAATCTAGGAGTTCATTAATTTTGTACAATTAGGAGAACAGAAACTGGAATGGGTTTGTAGCTTGAACCTTGTATACCTGAAAGAATTTTAATTATTCCATTGTCTTAGAACTGACTATCAATGGAAATAGTTTGCTATTTTATGTCTGAATCAGGTTGCTCATAAAAAACAGAAGGTTATCAACTGTCGTGTTAAGAATATTCTTCTAGAATGAAATGTCTCTCATCGTCCCTATAAATAGGACCTAATATTCACAAAACCTATGGAAAAGATGTGAGCTTTATTGTTATGTTTGTGGATATAAGCCCATAAGGCTGAACCACCAAAACTTCTTGACTTTCTTTTTCTCTCACTTTTTTTTCTCATTGTTTTATTTTATATATCATCTTTTCAATTGTGATTTCTATGTTATGTATGGCCATGCCTGAGGGCGTATCAGTTAAAGTAGATTCTTCTTTTTGATCAATTAAAACCTTGTCCCAAACTATATGAGCTTCTTCCAAAGCATACGATTTTTTGCTTGTAGATGGTAATATCTATATAGATGGATATCGTATAATGAAGGTGGATATATAGGAACTCAAATCTGTTGAATCACTCATGTTATGCTCTTACACGTCCTAAGTCTTCCCGTTCCTTTATTTGGCTTATGTTCATGTAGCATTCAAACCGGATGACTATATGAAATTACATTGTTACTTCTACATGCTAAGGGTAACATAGGAGACATCTCTAGTTTTCATTTTGCCATATGGAATCTTTAGAATTCCTACTGCTTGACTTTCAATTCGTCTTTAACCATCAACTAAAATGCAAATAACCCATTCTCTTCTTTTTGAAACGAGGGGTGCATGTAGTTTGCTGTTTACTCATCTATTATCTGTTTCTCGTTTCTTGTTTATTTTCATAATTCCTAAATTTCCTTTTCTATTGATTTTAGCTGTGATCGCGAGTTATGATATGCTCTGACCAAATCTCTTACGTCAAATTTTGTTCCATTTTTTTATGCTTTAATAGCTTGTCTTATGTTTATACTGATACTTAACCGTCAAATCTTTATCTTAATTGTTGCCTCTGGGTTTATTATGGCTTAAAATATCTCCTGAAGTTGTAAAAGGTTCAGCTTTTTTCAAGCTCTGATGCCTTCAGCTTTAAGGAATTATATAGATCTAAAGCCTGTTTAGAGCTATATCAACACAATGATTCACTGCAATAATACATAACATAAATGGTTTCTTGCAGGTTCACGGTGGAGTCAAGGATCTGAGGGACAAACAAGAGATAGCTGAGGTTCAGCTCCAGCTTGCAAAGCTTCAACTGTTCAACAAGCATTCTCAATTGGAAAAGCAAGGCAGAACTGATCAATCGAAGTCCACCACAGTTTCGTCATCATCAGACACTCAGCGACCTGGCCTACCACTTCCAGTTCCTGCTGCTTTTCAACAAGCTCCTACTGCCTCTTCAAGTGCTGCAAATCTACCTCATGCAAGTCCCACTATGACAGTACCTGCAACAACAGCACCACCGCCTCCTATCCCTGGGGGAAGAATCCTCCCTACCTGTGCAGTAACTTCCCCACAGCTTTTTAGCCAGATACCTCAGTCTGTGACATCCTCTGTTCCAGATCAAGAATCTTACCATTCAGCGGCTGATGTGGCCCAGAAAACTGCCCAGCAGCAGTATCACATGCCTTCAACTCAGCAGTCACAACCATCACCATACATGTATCAACCTTACCAGTCACCACAACATATTCCTGTAAATACATCAGTCACTCAGGTGCCTCAAGTGCAGCCACCTTTCCCTGTTGTTAAACCTGAAGTCTATGGCTCACTTAACCACCATCCTAAAGAAAATTATGGTCTTCCATCTCAAAACAGAGTTAGTTTCTCTCAGCTACCTAGCACATGTCCTCCTTCCCAACAATTTAACATGGATCCTCCTACAAAATTCGTTGATCAGTCCTCATTTAGGCCATACTCAGAACCTACGGCATTGAGTTCACAAGAACTAGCATGGTTGCAACAACAGAGGCAAGCTCATAGTACCGATCTTTACCATTCTAATGCTTATCCCACCCACAGTAGCAGTTCAAGTGGGAAGCTTTTGCAACCCTTATCATCCTCCCCAGAATTAAGGAGTGGAAGCGGTTACTCCCAAATGCCGACTGCCCGTATAATACCACATGCTATTCCAACTGCCTCAACTTTGTATGATGAGTCAGACGCTGGTGGGAATGAAAACAGGGAAAAGATTGATGACCTTGTTGACAAGGTTGTTGCTATGGGATTCCGCAGAGATTTGGTGAGAGCAATGGTTAAAAAACTGACAGATAATGGACAGTCGGTGGACCTGAATGTAATACTAGATAAGATGATGAACAGTGGCTAACCTCAGCACAACTTAATCGTAGGTTTCTGCATTGAGGTGGTTTTAGCTCTTGAAATTCTTGGTTTGGAATTTCCGTATAATATACTGTTCAGCTGGCCAGATATATATATATATATATTTTTTTAAACATGTCTTGCCTTATTTCAATCTGGTTCCTATGTAAGTTGGAGTAAGGAAAGGCAATTTGCATGACTTGTGACTGCGTTTGTTTCGTGGATATGCATAATATTTGTAATGTTGTACATGAACATCTTGCTTCTTGCAATCCTGGTCTGCAACCCCCCTTTCTATTTATGGTGTGGCTTTGGATTCTTATAGTAACAGGCGTCTCTCACTAGAACCAAGTTTAGGAGGGAGTTAAAATGCTCCTCCTCTACTTCAAATTCATACTTTGATATACCAACTCAACGTACTAGCTACCTAAGTTGGCAATGCATAGAAAGTCATAACATGGTATTATGTAAAACATATAATAAGATGGACTGATCTCTCTCTGCTCTTTCAAGCGTTTGACTATATCAAATTCATTACAACCCTTAGATTTCTCCAGCTTCACTAAGTTACATCTCAACCACCAAGATTTGGTGAGGATTCTAGTGTGACAGCAACGTGGGCCATTATGTGTTTGTAAAAGGATTTCATCAACAGAAAAGGCAAGCAAATAATGCCAGTCGTTGTGCGCTATGTGTTTCCTTTTTGAGAATCCATCGTCCAATTCTTACCAAACTGACTTTGGAAGCATTGAGGATTCTTTCCTCAATGATTGCTTGGAAGGTACCGTTCCTAGCGTGGATCATGGGTTCCTCCATGCTAAAATCATTGTGTCTACTGGGTGAAGTCTTCTGTTTGCCAATTTTGGTATCCTTTTGGTGTTGAAGAAAGTCTTCTGTCTTCTCTAATGAAACTGGTATATGGTTCACTTGCCGCTACACATGTTCATGTTGTAAATTTGTGAATTAAGTAAATGATTCGAAAAGAAATCTCTTTTATGTTATCTTGACTAGGTGGTCTAAAGAGTTCGATAGGGAGGTTAAGCAAACTTAATAGCAACTGGACAAATTTAATAGATTCAATCAAAATTTGACAGGCTGCTGATTGCAAAGTTTGAACACAAGGTCAGGATGGCACCAACTGCCCTGTGGACCACTCTGCAGATTGTTGCTATTTCCATCCCCAGCAAATCTAATTACACCCGTAGGAGTATCGCACATCAAATGAATTTAAATGATAGTTATCGGCTTAATTAGTAAGAATATTTCTTTAAAAATTATTGTTTTCTATATAGGATGCCATATTTTCCTTACAATACTCTCAGTGTTTATATTCAATATAAAATGTCTAGCTAACAGTTCAGAATTGCCTCTATAATAACTTATTATGAAATTAATAATCTAGTATCAATTATATTGTATTGTATTAAATAACTTCTTTATTTAAAAAATTTAAACTAGTAATCTAATAATTAGTTTAAAGTTTACTAATAATCATGAATTAGATATTATAAATGCCATTTTAAAATTATCATATGCTTACATTTAAAATATTTAATTTATGATCTAATTTATTTATTTGCATCAAGTAGTGAGTTATTAAAAATTGACAACGGGGGTTATGGAATTAAAAATCTTGATATAAAAATAGATCAATGGAAAATTTATTCATCAGCATCTGATATTTTACTGGAAATGGAAGCACTGAAACCGTTCCTTTTGGTCCCGTCAACAGATTGCCTGTTGCACACGTAGGGTCATTGTAGTCAAGGTAGGGGGATCTTATTAGCTGAAGCTTTACAATTGGCTGCTTAGCTATAACAAGTTGGCAACCTAATAATAATAATTATATTAAAAAAAAAACTAGAAGGACCATTTTTATGATCAATGGTACTTCATGACGCAAGCTTAAGGACTAGGAAAGTCCATAGCCTATAGATGGAGGACCAATATGTTTTGTTGTTTTCTTCCGGCTCAGTTATTCAAGTTCTATGGAAGGGAGAAGAGATTGCCATGACTGAGCTCTCAGTAACATTAAGATAGATGGTCCCGTCTCATTGGCTTTGAATGCTATACCAGTCTGCTCATTCCATTGTTCCTTGATCTTGTGGACCTGTAAAAAATAAAAAATTAAAAAAAACAAAGAAAGGAGAAGAGAGAAAACGAAAGAAAGAGGTCCAGCCTCAATTGTAAGAAAGGAATTTTGTTGTTTGATCACTATCATATTTATTATCATTATGATTTAGGTTATGACCCCACACCCACTTAGTTCCGTGTCTGACTTAGATACAAGTAAATCTAGGGTTTTTTTAATGTGTATTCGTATTAGGTTTGATACTTGATAGATTGATTTCAATTCAAAATATTTTAAAAAATTAATATTTTCTGATGTAAATATTATAGAAATGCACTAATTATTTAATGAAAATGGTTATGAGGATAACATCTTCTTTTTATAAATATTCTTTTAAAAAATATTTTAAAAGACCTACTCCAACTTTAATATTTGATTAGGGATGTAATTATTCACACGACTGAATTCTACTTTAATTGAATCTACTCTTGGCTCGTTTATATAAGTTAAAAAATGTAGACCTATAAAAAATATTAATCGACTTCTTAGATTAATTTAAGTCCAATTCATATACTCATTAGCAAGCTCTTAAATAGTAAATCAAAAATGAAGACTTCAAATTCTTTAATTATAAAAATAATCTGTTTATTAAAAGATCAAAAAGTTTATGGAATCATCTTATAGTAACTTTGAAGTGTCAACACTTCTTCTGGATGGAACTTTAGATATTTTCATACTAAATTTTTAATATAACAATCTTTATAAAAGAAAAAGTTGGCCTAAAGGATATAAAAAGCCGACGGCTATCAAACACTTGCTTCTCTTTCTATTGTTATTAAAATAAAATAAAAGCGGGCATCAATCTTAGTTAAAATTTAAAAGCAATATTAAAAAAGATCAGAAGAAAAAAGATTAGAAGATTCTATATAATAAGGTATTTGATCATGCGCATAACGGCGTAAATAATCCTAAGAATCTCATCGTACATCACCACGAAAGTAGTGGAAGTAACCTTTTATTCTTCGTTTTTCCCCCCGTCTTTTGTAGTATGATTGGGAATCTTCTATTTTTTTTTTAAAGATGATTATAATAGTGTAACCTCCACAAAAATTGACGGATTTAATATTTTATTTATAAAATTATATTTAAAAGATTAATACAATGGTTAAAAAGGGAGTCTTCAAATTAATTTTAAATTTGTATATAAATACCTTTTAAATATTTTAAGCGTTAATTTTTAACATTTTATAATACATTTGTTTTACAAACGATAAGATGAACAAAATAAAATTTTCAATTTTGAAATAACTACAATCATATTCTCCATTGTGTACAAAATAAAAATTCTCACTTCATTTATTTTAATATCTACTTTTTGACATTTGGACTATAGTGGTATATTCTAATGTTTTAAGCTAATTAATAAATATTAAATTTAGTTAACAATATATATGCTATTAATATAGCTGGATATAATATTTCCAAATATTATAGTTAAATTTTAAGATTTTGTTAATATTTTGAAATTTTAAGTATTTGTATTTCATATAAATAGTATTATAATTTCATCATCAAGGTATGATTTGGGGCAAGAGAATTGATAATTTTTTTAATTATTTATGAGGATTAAAATTTTTAAAATTTTTTAAAATATATGTGATAAGAGATTATAAACTTTGATTAATACATGAGGCAAGAAGTTTATGTGAATATTTGGATTTTTATATAAAAAGCTAATAATCATTTTAGATCATTTTTTAAAAGTTTAAAAATAATATAGCACTCTTGAATTAGCAAGTTCTGAAAGTAAATGATCAGATCAAATAAGAGGTGAAAAACAGAAATACGATGGCAACATGAACATATGTAGTTTTATAGTATAATTTCGGTAATAATTAGCACAGTTATACAACTAGCTTCTTAATTTTATAAATATTGTGTTCCACTGACTTAAAATATGAAAATCTATATGTTTAGCAAATGTGAATGGAAATGTCTGAGAAAGAAAAAGAAATATACCCTTCATAGTTTAACCAATTGAGGCATGAATGTTACTTTAGTTATCATCTTTTAGGGTAAATTGTATCGAATATATTGAATTGTAAGTAAAATATTAAATGTATTCCAATTTTCAATTGTAACATTAAATATCAGGATTTATAAATATATATATATATACTTATATATCTTAATCAGTAAGAGAACTTCAAGATATTAAAATTCTTTTTTAATTAAAATTTTTTATAAGTGTTAATAATAATATTAATAAAAATTTGAAAAATATTTGATTAATTTTTTAAAATTGATATTTTAAAAATTCATATAAAATGAGAAAACAGATTTAAATGTCATAAATTTTGTAAGGCGCCTTAAAAACATTTTAAATAGTAGTATTGTGTGAAACATATAAATAAATATTTTATATAAGTTATAATATATAATGTTACAAAATAAAAGTTAAAGTATATTTAATATATTATAAAAATTATGATATTTAAAGTAGTTTGTCCTTTTTTTAATAGCGGTAACTCATAATTTTTATCTGAGTAGTGAGTAGACTAAAGTGAATAAAATTAAAGAGAAACTAATAAATAGGAAGAATAGAAAATAAAAAAGAAATGATTGTGGTCAACTCGAACAAATTAAGCAACTAATATATATTATTCCAAATGAAACTTAAACGATATTTACAGAACTTTATTTTGCACATTTAATCGTTATATTTTCAATTGTCTAATAAAAGATATTAGACGAGATTAAGAAGTATTTAAGAAAAATACTTAAGATGTTGGAAACACAGGTTTAAATTTATTCAAAATCTTAAATCATAAGTTAGATGTCAGGCTACAAATCTACAATTGCTAATTATTGTAGTAGCTTTAGATTATAAAGTATACTTTTAGAAAATATTATCTTAGTCACGATGAATTATGACAACGAACCCTAGCACAATTACGTACTTTGGACACAATTGCGATTAAATTTCACAATTTGAAAGCAAAAGAGAAGTTGAAGATCTTGCATTCATTTAACCTCCAAGAGTATTGTAAACATGTTTTTTTCCATCTAGAAGAAGACAAATTAAACAGGGGAAAGAAACCACAAAGCAAAAGAAAGACAAATGGAAAGAAAGGGATGATACATCTTTTTGAAATTTTTTATTTAAACATAAAAATTTTAAAAATTTCAATTTAATAATTAATTTTTTAAAACTCATTTAATTTAAGAGATTAATTTTTTAGTAATACAACTAACAAAATTTGACACAAATATTTATATAAAAAAATATCCACATGAATATTTACGTATATAATCTAATTATTGACTAACTTTTAAAAGTTTATAAATTAGTAACTAACTAAATCAATTGTTATGAATTTTCAATTTAATGTCTAGTTTTTAAAAGTTTTTAATTTATAACCAATCTTTTAAAACTTGTTTAATTCAAGTCAAAAGATAAATTTTGTATAATTTTTATTGATGTAGTTAACAAAACTTGGTATATAACTTTCACCTGGCAAAATATGCATTTTTAAACTATTATTTATGTCTTTGAAATTTTAAATATTGAATAAAATTTTAAAATTTAAATAAATTATTATTTATTAAACTTTTGATAAATTTATTCTACATAGCTTAAAAAAATCTTAGTGTGTATATATATATAACAAGTATGAATATTTCATGTACTCCATCATTGTGATAATTTTGAAATATTATAAACTTATTTGATAGTTTTCAGCTCTACAAACCATAAGAATTCTTAATGAATTTAATATTTTATTATATATATATATATGATGTCTATGAAAGAGAAAATATAAAAATATTATCTTTTCTTTTATAATAAGATCAAATTAAATCAAATTAATTTTAATTTTTTAATTAATAAAATAACTATTTATATTAATTGTTAAATTTTTTCTATTCTAACTATTTAATATTCTATTCATACTAAATAACTATATTTATTATTAATTAATATTAAAATAAATATAAATTAATTTTTTCATAAAAATTACTTTATATATATTTAGAATTTTTTTTACCTTTAGATTTTAACAAGATACACCAATTCTTTAGTATTAATTATGATAAAATATATTTACTAAAATAAGTATAT
>JAOXYD010000006.1:18189547-18203267 GCA_028565735.1 Pinacopodium congolense
AACATCATAAACTCAAATCATTAGTGATTAAGCATGTTTTGTTATCATCAAAACCAAGATTGGAACCTCCCTTGGTTTAACAATTTCCTCTTCATCTTTTGACAAAAATGACCCATATATAGAACGAACAATACATTATGGAAAAAGTAAAAACAAATACGCTCAATATGCAACAAATTTCTATCCCACATATAGAGTGAGATTCATCACGCGTGCAATATCACTTTGATTGATGTAATAAAACGGTATCTAGAATGCATCAAGCAATTGAGAAAAGAATGCAAGATGATAAATGATGTATGGGAAAAACCAAGATTTTAGGTGGATTAGCCAGAAGTAGGCTCATCAAGATAATTTCCACCAAGATGTACAACACTTGAAATAAATATTTAGAACAACATCAGCGAACTCTGTCAGTACACGCGAATACATGGCTCACTAACATGTTAAGCAAAAGTGAGACCCCTGAGTCTTTGCGAAAGGATAAGCAGAAATCAATCTATATAATTATACCTAAATTGTTCTCAAAGTGAGTGGGAACCATCACCTAGTGCAAGTAAAAGCATTACAAAGAGTTCCAATAGAACCTATAGCAAAAAGATCAGAGCTAGGGCCAAGCTAACAGCAATCCATAAAATATCTTAATCAGATTCCAAACCAAAAATAAGGACTCTAAAGTAGTAAATACAAAATATTATCCTCAAGCTTGCATGGCAGTTTTCACAGCAAGCAAGATTTGTTTAAATTCTAACTGGCAAGTTTTCACTCCCAAATGCCCGAATTTTTATTTTGGATTCCATAGAATTCAAATAGACAAACTACTATTAGTCAGCAGTTAAAACTCTCCACATATGTATAAGTTCACTTGGCATAACTTCAATGGATTCTGTTCAAAGTCTTGAATCCTCATATGCAACTCAACAAGTAATAAATCTGAAGTAACTTTAACTTAAACTACACACAAGAAACACTGCCCTGAAAAACCACCTTATTTTATCCATATCTTATGCTGCGTTTTGGTTCCACATATAGGTTGGTTCAACATGAAGTGTGTAATCAGGACCAAACTACTCGTAATATTCATTGTAAGGCAATTTATTATCAGGTCCCACCCAAACTGCAACTACTGCCAACAAAATTATATGAGAATTATGTATAGCAGACCCAGACAATGTATTTAAAGAAAGAAGGAAAAAAAAAAAGGAAGAAGAAGAGAGAACACATTACACATTCTTACTCTGTGAACCTTGAGCAACTCCAAAATGCCCAACACAATATCATTAGCATAACAAAAGCCAGAAACTTCACTATGCTTATCATGATGCAACCCACCAGGCCAATTCAACGCAGTATCACCATAACCCAAATTAAGCTTAACGGCAGCCCAATGGAGCCGCCAGCAGAGGCCTGACAGAACTCGAAAAGCCCATCCAAAACAGGACAGTCCTCACCTACGTTGAACTTCCAGAGATTCCTATTGAAGGGTCCGAGACGAAGGAGGGAGTGACGGAGGAGAGGGACTGGATGTAGTCCTCGGAATGGAACCAACGGATGCCAGTGGCGTCGGCAAGGGAGGGCCGGTTGATCTGCACCTGACGGTTGAGGTCGTAGTGCACTATCAGTTTGTGGGCCATTCGTATTCTGTGCGGCTTCTTTGGGTGTCCTTGCCTATAGTAATAGTTTATGATCGAGGGCTCGAAGAAGTAAGTCACTCGTCGTCTCTGAGCATCTGTTCCAGTCAACGGAAGTGACGCACCTTCGTGCGCATCATCCATTTTCATCGTCCATAAGGATCAGAGGGAAAACCCCCCA
The DNA here is from genome assembly GCA_028565735.1 of Pinacopodium congolense. Classification (NCBI taxonomy): domain Eukaryota; kingdom Viridiplantae; phylum Streptophyta; class Magnoliopsida; order Malpighiales; family Erythroxylaceae; genus Pinacopodium; species Pinacopodium congolense. Next base: position 18,191,360 of record JAOXYD010000006.1, read on the forward strand.
AGGACATTAGTGTGTTTAGATTTTTCATGAAGTCTCCCTGTCAATCTCTAGCATTGATCGATCGTTCAAATTTTCAAATACTACAATTTTTCCTGACTTAGAAAAAACAATAATAAAATTTAAGCCAATTTAATTCCTAATATTGATAAGAACACAATGATGATAACAATAACACTAGAGAAGCCCTTTTATTATTATTTTTGGTAAAATGGTGCAATCACAACCACTACTTTTTTAGTGCATATTGGGTAAACTCTTGGCTTAGTAAGACATCGAACAATTAAATCACACTTTCGTGTGACACAAGTTTAGGTAACTGAAGAAGAGGCATTAATTAAGAATTCGAATATGAGACTATTACTTAAATTAGCGCCAATTTAAGCCAATTTAATTCTTAATATTGATAAAAACACAATTATAATAATAATAACAACATAGAACCTTTTTTAAAAAAAGTGAAACCCGCATGCGCTACTCTTCAAATGTGTATTGGATAAATTCTTGGCTTGGTGGAATAGCTTGTAAATCCTACCGAACAGTTAAACCACACCTTCGTATGATAGGTTCAAGTAATTCAATGGCAGACACCAATTAGGGACTTGAACCTAAAACCACTGCTTAAGTCAACGCTTCAAGGAACCCGTTCACACCAACTAAACCAACCCAAGAGTCACAAGAAGGAACTTTAAAGCAACCATAATTAATCATTTTGGTTCAGTAAAATGGACGATTTATTAAAAGTTTATTTTTAACTATTTTCATCATGCAATTGCTTAATGCTATCATCTTGAGATTTAATAAAGTGATGTTGAAAAATCTATTGATTTTGAGTTTTTTTTTAATTGAAAACAAAAACTATAGCACATTACTTAGACAATTTGTTAAATAAAACAAAAAATGACTAAGTTTTTACATTTCATCTAAATCATAAGATAATCTTAACCTTTTATAGCAAGTTCTTAATATGATAGAATAGATAAATTAAAAAAAATGTCTCACAGTTGGATATCTTAACAAATTAATAATTTAAAAAATTAAAAATCATACTATATAACAAATCAATAATTTAAAACATTAAAAAATCATACTATGTTTTATATCAAACTTAGAAAATTATTTATATTTTTCCAATGTATAAAAGCTGAAAAAGGAAATGGAAGTAAGGGCTAAATGACTGTAGAAGCTGGGAGCTTTCAAATTCTGTGAGCCCAAAACTGAACAAAAAGACAGAAAGACCTCCACCATGGAGCGAGCAACTCTACTTTGGTGGTTGTCATCTGTCATCTTACGTTGTAACAATCCTTCAAAAGCCCAAGTTCTTTTTTAAAAAATTAAAAGCCCAGGTTCTTAATTGCTACTAACAGTTTCATTTTGTTTTTTTCGAAATATCTAAAATCCAACTCTAATTACGACATCTTGGTACGACCCTATAGAAAACAGATGAATTTCTTCTTGTTGCGTGCTCCACGTTTATGTGGATCTCAATCAGATGAAACTAAAAGTCAAAAACATGCAAATTCTCAAACCTCAACTTTTTTGTTTTTTGTTTTTTGGTCAGTTTTCTCTTGTGGCTCATGATGTACTAAAAGCAACATGCGTCCAAGCACATATTTTTGCAGATAATGGAAACGTATGTGGTCTCTATTGAGTAATTATAGGTAAGAACATCCCCACTTATTATATTTTAGCCTGAATAAAAATCAATTAGGTGTAAAGAAAATCATGGGCTAATCTCCTTTTAGTCATACATAAGTCGTGGCTTACGTTAAAACCATACATTAATCTTCCATTTAAAATATTTAATAAACTACATGCAACCCTTATAATTTTCTTGGAATAACTTTTACATTGTAGGTCTAATAGTATTTAGTATGTATGATATGCATGATTGTCCAAGTTGTCTGTTACTACAAAGGAAGGGCAATGTGGACCAAAATTGAAAAGAAAAGATGCTTTATTGGTGTCAAATCGAGAAAAAAAAATGATGTGATCAATTGGGGACATGGAAAAAATGTAATGAGGGTTATCTCTTAGCTTTGTGATTAGACAAAGAAGGGTTATATCTTCTCAAGGCACTCTAATTACAACTTTTGACTTAAAAAGGGAAAGTGGATTGGGTACATGGTTCGACTCAAGGGGGACCAAGGAATCTTAATAAAAGGGTTGACAACTAGTTAATAGCCCAACATTTAAGTTAACTATAGCAATTATGTGATTAAGATCAATCCCACTAAAATAACCTTCCACACTATAACATCACCCCATCCCCATCATTGCTTGCTAAGTTTCCAATGCTTTCTCAAATTTTCATCTTTTCTCCATGGAGGTTTAAGTTTAACTGGCAAGAAATTATTCAACTGTTCAACTCATTTCTTTTAATATATACATTTTTAATCAACTCTTTTTCTGCACAAAATCTCTATCAAATTTGAATAATCAGATGTTGAATATGTTGGACAGTTGTCAAAGGAAGTAAATTTGTGGGTAGAATGAAACTTGCATATCCCTGGTGGTCCAAAAAGCAATTATTTCAGGGACAAGAAATTGAAATTATCTTCTTTTTTTTTCTCTTTTCTGTGGAGACCCAAAGGAGAAGAACCTAATCATTTGGGGAAAGGATGAAGGGAAAGAAATGGTCTTCCAGAGCTTTACTTTCACTATCATTTTGTGATCATCATCTCTTGAAAAGGAAGCTTTATTGTTGGTTGATTTAGACAACCAGGAAAAGCACTGTGCCTTTATGGCCTAAAATTACATTATATATATATATATATATATATATTATCTGTAATTTCCATGCCTAAGCTATCTATTCATTTCATCTGTATTGTTTCGTACTACGTTTTGGAATTTTTAAGGTACTGTTCGTTAGCTAATGTAACATTCATCGGAGTCCATGCATGTTACCTGCAAAGAGTCTCTATCAATCACACCAAATATAAGATCAGTCTTCTCTCCCAATAACTAATCACAGGGCAGATTAATTCTAGTATATGAGCTTTAACAAAATATAATTTGAAAATTTTGAGAGAAAGTACAAGCTAGCATATAGCAATATATGCACATGGCTGCTTTTTATTTAAATAAAAAGATTGATGTAAATACATTTATACCAAGTTAATTACATAAAACTAGATTGGACCAATCGGTTTAACCAAGTTTACCATAAACTGATCAATTATCCAGTTCAGTTAAGTGCAATAATCATTAAAATTCAGTCAATTATATTATAAATCGGCCGATGTTATAAAATTGATTCCAAATCACCCGGATCGACCAGCTTCTTCTTGTTCTTTATCTGTTTTCTTTTTCATGCGCTCCTCTTCGATCAAGAGTCCTATTTTCTCAGCTTCCAATTTTTAGTAGTGTCAAAGTGGCCTACTCCATGAAAGAATTACCGCTCGTGTCCTCTTTGTCGAAAAAAAAGGATGAGATTACTGCTATTGGAGAAGAGGAGGAGGAAGAAGAAGAAGAAGAAGAAGAAGAAGAAGAAGGATCCTATGGTCAAGAAGGTGAAGCACGAGGAAAGCCCGTAAACTCTTTTCTCCTCTATCTCGGACTCAGACCTCCAAGAAGCTTGCTGATATTTTATTTTTAATTTGTAGTCAAGCCACGCTTGATATCGCTTTGAAAACCCCTACACTGCTTTCACTGTTTTCAAAATACTGTTGTTTTTTCAAGTTCTGATGCATTTAATGGAAATGAACAATATAGTAAACTCTGGTACTAATTTCTTTTTAATTATGTTAATAGAACAATTATAATTCCAATAACGCAACACCATTCATTATTTTGGAAGATGTGTAACGTAATTATCCTATGGTTACTTTTTAAATGTTTTTTAAATGGTACTAAAGCTTAATATTACATTAATGTGTTAAAAGAAGCATAAGAACACTCAAGTTACAGGCTTTGTGTTCCTAACCTTTTGGAAGCTTAGCGAGATGAGATTAATTACTAATAGAGAACATTTGGAAATAAGAACGAATTTATTCCTTCTGCGGATAGAGGAAACCTTTTTTTTTTCTCTTTAATAAAATAGTTACATAGAAAAATGAGGAGATGTTTTTGACTCATTGGCTAAGTAAAGACATTCCATAAAAATTTAGGGTAAAAATAGAATTTGTGCTATGAACCTGTTTGAAGAAATTATGAGCAGCTTAATTAAGATATAATAGTTTAAATTAAAAGCAATAATATCATATTTATAAGGGACCAACAATATATAAGGAAAAAAATTTAGAAACATTTTAAAACATACTTGATTTATTATTTAAAGTTGTTACTATTATTGTTATTAACATTTTAATTTATGTGCTATCTTAAAATATGTTTATTGTTAATATCTAATAATGGTTAAATTTCTAAACCCTAAACTTTTTTTTTTATAGATTTCATATCCGATCTAATTTTAAAATAGGGTTAATATCATGGGTAGTCCCTGTAGTTTTTCAAACTATCAATTTAGTCCCTATGATTTGAACACTATCACTTTAGTCCCTAAACTTTCTTTTTTTTTTCAATCACTAGTCCTTTATCAGATTTTGCTTATGTAGACCAATAAATTTTCGACACGTGTCCATGTCACATCAGCAAAATCTGATAAAGGATTGGTGATTGAAAAAAAATGAAAGTTTAGGGACTAAAATAATAGTTTTTAAACCATAAGGACTAAATTGATAGTTTGAAAAATTACAGGGATTACCTATGATATTAACCCTTTAAAATATTGTTTATAACTAATGACACAGAAACATAAATTAGGTTAAAGTAAAAGAATTGAGAGTTTATTTATCCTTAACATTTTAATTAATTAACTTCTCTAAATAGGCTGTTAGGTTCCTTAACCCAAAATTCAATTGGTCATAAACTATTTTTTAAATGCTTTTGCTTCAACTTTCTGACACTTTTTAGGGTCTTCAAATAATAGAGGTTTTGAAGTTTTCAATTTGAATTTTAATAACTTTTTAGATTAAAATTTATTACTTGACTTGAACTCATAACTCATTCAAATTATGTTCAACATTAGAAAATTCGCTTAATAGATATTTAAAAATCAAAATTATAAATTTCTCGTTATATTAAAATAGATTATTATTTAAACTTGTCATTACATTAAGTACATTAACTCGACTGACTTAGCTTAATTGCTTTTTGTCGTCCTTAAAACCTGTTTTTTTTTTATATTAATTTTGGGGACAAGAGGAAATATGAGTGGTTGACTTGAGTTAAAGCATTGATGATAGAGTACACAAAGCCAAATTCCATGGCAATGGGATGAATTGATATGAAGGGGGCTCACTAGTCACTACTTTAGTTTCTCTTTGCTTCTGATGATGATGTCGTGGGCTATAGCTCTCATCATCGAGACAAGACACTGAGCATTTCTATTCATAATGATGGATTACAAGTGTTTCTTGTTTACCCAACAGTAACGTAATGGTGCGGATAAGTGGCCAATCCCATCACTGCGGTTCTGGCACTAACCCTCCAATTCAATGGCTCTCAATAATCCACTCACCCATGACTTTGTTCCATGCGAATAACATGTCTCTTTAAGGCAAAGACTTTTAGGATAGTCTTTATGTTCCATGGTTATTTTGTTCCCTTGCTAGTTTTGTAAAATATAGAATTAAGATTGGAATGAAAAAAAAAAAATTTTAACTGCTTAAAAGGAGTTGGTGGTTAGCTATCATGCAACTTTAATTACTTATCACGTTAAAAATTTAACAAAAGCATATTAATTTTAGAAAATTTAAAGACTTCTATCATAAACGCAAATAAGGAACAAGGAGTTGACGTGGCGCACACCTTGGGAGAAATGGGGCATGTCGGAGGAAGAACACGTGGATGAAAACTATACCTGCAAATATAGAGAGCCCTTGTTATGGGCTGTCGAGGGGTGGGATTATGTTTTGTCTTTTCATTTCTTTTATTGCACTAATTCTACTACTGTCAACTTGACGTCACCGTATGTCAGTGGACCCTCATCCTCTACCGCACGATTGGCTTATCTCATAACAACTTCCAAGACATTTTGATGATCGTTCACAGGCCGTCCCACTTCCAGTCTTCTTGATTTCGATGGATAAACTGTACGTGAACAAGGTTGACCCGCGTGGTCCCACTCCTCGTCATGCCACGTTAACTTTCAATCGGTGTTCTATTGAATCCATTTTTTGACCCGTGGCATTTTGATTAGAGGATGATGACTCGTTTTTTAACGAATAAGATGTAGAATAATACACTGATGAGAAAATTAATTAAAACTTTAATGGTAATAAATATAACATAGTTATGAATTAATTACATCACGTTTTCCATAATATTACTGTACTAAAAATAGTATTGGCTAATAAATTTAATTTGTGTTGTATTATAATTGATAACACATACAGACTTACAATTTCATCTACATTAAAATCATCATTAACAGGTCTCACTTTTTTTATTTCATGCAAATTATTTATTGTACTTTATAAAGATAGTGTTTATATTGTATCATACTCATAACATGTCAGTGGGTCTCGTTATTGAAGAAAAAAGTGAAATATTATTTTCTTATTGACAATTCATATCGGCAGATTTTGTTTTTTATTATTTTTTTAACAAAAGTTATTTTTTTTGTCTGTTTCTTTCTTTGTTAAAAATGTTGGATGCAGTTTTATCAAAAAAAATTTACGTTTATTGTATTTGTCTGCTAGAATTTAGTTACAAATAGGTTGTAAGTGTACTATAAAGAGTAAAAAAAAAAGAAAAAAGTGCAGAAGGAGAAAAATAAATCAGAAAAATTAAAAAGTGTGTTATGTAAGAGGTGCGTGTAATCTAAGTAATTTTATTCTATCAAGATCAAAGTATATTTTGATTTTAAAGTCATTTTGGTTCATATCTTGGATCTGATATTTTTCTATTCTTCTCGTTATTATTTTGTGGTTGCTGCCCCTATTTGTTGTATAGGAAAGATTAATTGTTGTACCAATTATTTTATATAGTAAAAGATTTACTAGCTTGACGCTGTAGTTTTTACTCCTTGATTTTGAGATAATTTTCCATGTTAAAAATTCTAGTGTGTAGTGTGATTAATTTCTTCAGATATTATTGTGCTTTTATGATTAAATTATTTTTTAACCCACTATACGCGAAATTTTTCAGAAGAATTATTTTGACCATTCTACTATGATAATATTATTGTTGTCAATATTCTCCCAACAACTGGTATCAGAACTATTTTTTAGTTAGTTGGGTGTAACTATTTAGAAAAAGTTTAACAAAATTACAAGTTTAAATGGCACAAATTATCATGTATAGAAAAACAAGATGAAAGATCTTCTATTTGTGATGAAATTGCATTTGCTAGTATTTGCTACACAAAAATCGAAAGATAAATTCGATGAGAAGTGGGCTTTTGAACATGAGCAGGTATGTGGTTTTATAAGGAAATTTATTGAAGATAATGTGTACAATCATATTTGTAGTGAGACGCATGCTAAAAATCAGAGTAAATTTTCAAAAACCAATGACAAAAGTAAAAGTCGAGGTAAATCCAACAGATATGCTAATATTGTATGCCACCACTGTCACAAAAAAAGGTATATTAAGAAATTTTACAAAAAATAGAAAAGAGTTAAGGAGAATGACAAAAGGCGAAGATGACAAAAAGCGAAGTGATGATAGCGATAATGAAAAAGTAGCCACTACAATTGAATAAGATTTTCTTGTACTAGATGATGTTGATTATGCGAATTTGGCAAAGCATGAAACTAGCAGGGTGATTGACAGTAGTGTTTTTAGTCATGCAACAGCTCGAAAGAATTTCTTCACGTCCTACACTCCAGGTAATTTTGAAATTGTCAAAATGGGTAACAATGGTAATTTTAAAATTATTAGTGATGGTGATATTTATTTAGAGACTAGCTATGGTGCTGGGTTTCTCCTGAAGAATGTAAAGTATGTTCCTGACATTATATTGAATTTGATCTCTACTAGTAAGCTGGATGAAGAAGGGTACTGTAACACCTTCCAAAATGGCCAATGAAAGTTGACTAAAGGTTCTTTTGTGGTAGTTCGAGGTGAGAAATGTTCTACACTTTATTTGATGAGGGCCAAAAGTTTTGAAGGCATGGTTAATACAGTAGAAAATAATGATAAAGTGGAAACCTGGCCAAGAGGCTTGATCATATGAGAGAGAAAGCTATGTCGATATTGGTCAAGAAAAAGAACTTGATTGGGTTGAACAATGTGCATTTGAAGAGATTTTTGCTCATTGTCTAGCTGGAAAGCAACATAAAGTTTCCTTCAAGCCATCTGTAGATCCACATAAGAAACCTGATGTATTACAGTTAATACATCCTGATGTATGTGATCCATTTAAGACTATGTCACTTGGTTGTTCCCGTTATTTTGTTTCATTTATTGATGATTATTTGAGGAAACTGTGGATTTATCCTCTAAACCACAAAAATTAGGTTTTGAATGCATTTAAATAGTTTTAAGCCCTAATTAAGAGAGAAACTGGGAAAAAGGTGAAATGCCTTAAGTCAAATAATAGAGGCGAGCTTATTGGACCATTTGAAAGATATTGTAAGGAGTAATGTATTCAACATAAGATGACTCCACCTAAGATATCTCAATTAAATGGTGTAACTGAGAGGATAAACATGACACTTATAAAGAGGATCAGATGTTTACTTTCACATGCAAAGTTACCGAAGTCATTCTGAGCTGAAAGGTTGAATATTGTGATACATATCTTAAACCTTTCTCCATATGTTCCTTTGAATTTTGATGTTCCAGCAAGGGTATGGTCAGGAAAAGATATGTCTTATGATCATTTGCGGGTATTTAGATGTAAGGCATTCGTGCATATTTTTAGTGATGAAAGGTCGAAACTTGACGTTAAAAGATGATAGCGTGTATTTATTTGCTATGGTTTAGATGCATTTAGTTACAAGTTTTATGATCCCATTAAAAAGAAACTTGTAAGGAGTTGACATGCAATGTTTGTAGAGAACGAGACCATAATAGATATTGATAAAGTTAAGAAGATGAATCCTTAATCCAGTACTAATTTTGAGATATTGCCTCAAATGATGGTGCTTGAGAGAGTTGAGGATTAGACTGAACAACTATAAGTTGAAAATGCTCCCATACAAATAGATTCTGACGATGATAATGAGCTTTTAACTCCTGAAGCTCAAGTTCTCAACTATGGAGAAGCTCTAGAGGTAAACATCCTTCTACTTAGTATTCTTCTAACACTTATGAATTAAAATTGATAGATAATAGAGAAACAAAAAGTTATGATAAAGCTATGGGTGATAATCATCAGACCGATTGGATTGAAGCCATGCAAGATGAGATGAAATTCTTATATAAAAATCATACCTTTGAGTTGGTGAAGCTACTTAAGGGTAAGAGAGCTTTGAAGAACAAATTGGTGTATAGAGTCAAACCTGAAAAACACTCTTCACGACTACGATACAAAGCTAGATTGATTGTCAAGGTATTCAGTCAAAGGAAAGGTATTGATTTTGATGAGATATTTTCTCCTATTGTTAAGATGTCTTCCGTTCGTGTTATACTTAGTTTAGCAGCCAGTCTTGATTTAGAGATTGAGCAAATGAATGTGAAAACAATATTCTTACATGGCAATTTAGAGGAAGAGATTTACATAAAGTAACTAGAGGGTCTTAAGGTAAAAGGGAAAGAGGACTATGTTTGCAAGCTAAGAAAAAGCTTATATAGTTTGAAATAAGCACCAAGAAAATGGTATAAGAAGTTTGACTTAGTTATGGGGGAGCAAGGCTACAAGAAGACTACTTCAAACCATTATGTATTTTACCAAAAATTCTCTGATGATGATTTTATCATTTTTTTGTTATATATTGATGACATGTTGATTGTTAGTAAGAATACTTTCAGGATTGATTATTTGAAGAAGAAGTTGAGTAAGTCTTTTGCCATAAAAGACTTAAGGCCAGTAAAGCAAATTCTTGGTATACGAATTATTCGAGATAGAAAAGCGAAGAAGTTGTGGTTATCTCAAGAGAAGTATATTGAGAAGGTGCTTCAAAGGTTCAACACGGACAATGCTAAAACGGTTAGTTCTCCTCTTGCGAATTACTTTAGATTAAGTACTAATAAAAGTCCTTCTACTGATGAAGTGAAAGCAAGTATGCAAAAAGTTCCTTATTCTTCAGCAGTTGATAGTTTAATGTATGCTTTGATGTATACTAGACTTGATATTGCTCATACTGTTGGTAATGTTAGTAGGTTCCTTTCTATTCCTAGTAAGGAACATTGGGATACTATTAAATGGATATTAAGGTATCTATGTAGGATTTTTAGATTGAGTTTATGTTTTGATATTGATAAGCCTATATTAGTTGGTTACATAGATGTAGATATAGCTGGTGATCTTGATTCTAGAAAGTCTACTTTAAGATACTTGATATCATTTTCAAGGGGAGCAGTATCATGGCAATCGAAATTACAGAAGTGTGTTGCACTTTCTACTACAGAAGATGAGTTTATTGCAACAATTGAAGCTTGTAAAGAGTTGCTATTGATGAAGAAATTTCTTAAGGAACTTGATTTCGAACAAGAACAATATGTGTTATTTTTTTGATAGTCAAAGCACCATTCATCTTGGTAAGAATTCCTCTTTTCATTCGAAGTTGAAGTATATTGATGTGAGATGTCGTTGGATACGAGATATGTTAGAATTTAAGCAATTATAGCTTGAAAAGATCCATACTGATGATAATGGTTCGGATATGTTAATGAAATCTTTACCAAGAGAGAAGCTTGAACTTGTCGTTTTATTGTAGAAATGGTAATTCCTTCCATATTGGCGTGAAGGGGAGTGTGTTAGTGGGTACAGCTACTATGAAGAAGAAAGCAAAATGTTATTTGCTTGTTGACAATTCATGTAGGTGGAGTTTGTTTTCTTTCAACAAAAGTTGCTCTGATTGTTTGTTTCTTTCTTTGTCAAAAACAGTGGATGCAATTTTGTCAAAAATTTCTACTACGTCTATTATGTTTGTCTATTAGAGTTTAGTTATAAATAAGTTATAAGTATACTACGGATAGTGAAAAAAACAAAAAGAGTGCAGAAGTAGAAAAACAAACCAGAAAAATAAAAAGAGTGTTATGTGTAATCCAAGTAATTTTGTTCTACTAAGATCAAGGTGTATTTTGATCTTAAAGCTGTTTTGATTCGTGTCTTAGATCTAATATTTTTCTATTTCTCTTGTTATTATTTTGTGGTTGTTGCCCCTATTTGTTGTATAGGGAAGACTAGTTATTGTACTCATTATTTTATATAGTGAAAGATTTACTAACTTGAACCCGTGATTTTTACTCATCGATTTTGAAGTAATTTTTCACGTTAAAAATTCTGGTGTCTCTTGTAATTAATTTCTTCAAATATTATTATACTTTTGTGATTAAATTATTTTTGGACCCACCATACGCGAAATTTTTTGGAAGAATTATTTTTATTATTTTACTGTAATAATATTATTATTATCAATATTCTCCCAATATAACGTTACTTAGATAAAAGTTACATGTTTTTTCCATTATAATCAATTAAAAAAAATACCATTTTCCTTGTTATTATGGTATTAAAACTAATTTCTTTGATCAACTACAACCAATTTACTTACCCATTTGAAACAAATGAATGTAAAATATTTTTTTGAATAGTTATCATTTAAAATATGTAATTCAGTTGAATTACTTATAATCATATTTAGAATAAATTTAAATTTGAAAATTCATTTACACCTATTTCCTAATATATCCTTTAACTTAATAACTTTATAAAATTAAATAATTATATTATAATAATATATAATATAATTACTATATATTATCATTATTATGTAATTAATATATAATATAA
>JAOXYD010000006.1:18220949-18234844 GCA_028565735.1 Pinacopodium congolense
CTGTTTCTTCTTCTTTTTTATTTGTTCACAATCTATCTCCTCTCGATCAAATAGAATGTTAATACTTCATATAAATTTGAAAGGTTCAATTAATTGGCCAAAAGACTTAAAAGTCTACTATAGAGAAGTTAGAGGAGTCTAACTATGCAGAGAAATGGGAAGAATAGATAGAAGAACTATCTTTGTTAATGATTTGTAATCATGGAAAAGAGGAAAAAAATAAGAACCTGTGGTACTTGGACACTAGTTGCAGTAATCATATGAGTGAAGACAAGTCGGTTTTAACCATTCTTGATGATTCCTTTAAAGATACCATAAAGTTTGGAGACAACTATAAAGTTTCAGTCTTGGGGAAAAGGGCAAGTAATAATTCAATACAATAGAGATTCTACTCACATAATCTCTAATGTCCTTTTTGTTCCAAATTTGAAGATCAATCTTTTAAGTATTAGTCAACTACAAGAAAAGGGTTATGAAATTAATACAAAAGATAGAGTTTGTGGAATTTGAGATGCCAACTTAGGTTTGATTGCTCAGGTCAAGATGATTACAAACAGAATGTTTCATCTCTATCTCAATAGCTTTCAACATTCCTATCTCTCAACAAAGTTGAAGGACATGGCATGGCATGGCTAAGACACTTTTAATACAAGCATCTGAATTTTATTATATTGAGAACAATATAATAGAAGAACATGGTGAAGGTTCTTTTAAAATTACAACCCTATCTAAAATATGCAAAAATTGTGTTGTTAGCAAACAACATCGTAATTCGTTTCCATATAGCAAATCATGGAGAGTAAAGAAGGAGTTAAAACTGGTCTATTATGATATATGTAAACCAATCAAACCATGCTTTAATGGACGTAAAAGATATATCATCATTTTCATTGATGATTTTAGTTTAAAAACATAGGTGTATTTCTTGCGGGAGAAAGATAAAGCTTTGATAGCTTTTAAAAGTTTTAAAGTGCTTGTTTAGAAAGAATGTGGTAGCCAAAAAAAATTCTCTACATTAATTGTGGAGGAGAGTACAACTTACAACAGTTTATACCCTTCAATAAAATGGGTTTTGTGAGAGAAAAAATTGTACAATTATGAACATGGTGCTAAGCATTTTGTCAAATAGTGGAGTTCTTAGAAGTTTTTAACCTGAAATTGTTAGTCATGATTGATCTTAGGTTGAAGTGAAGTAATTTGATGCTAGAATTTTTGTTTCTCAGAAGAAAAAAAATGTGCAAGAGTTTTAGAGGGATTTTTAATGAGAAATTGTACTCTTGTTACAACACTAGGAAAAAAAAAACTTTCAATTTTTAAATGGTACTAATGGATATAATATTGGCATCACATTTTTCAAGTAGATAGTAAGAAGCTTGATGTATTTAATGATAACTAAGCCTAATATAATGCATGAGGTAAATCTTATCAGCAAGTTTATAGAGAGTCTAAAGGAGAAGTACCTTTTGACTACAAAACATATTATAAGATACTCATAAGGTATAAATGAATATGAGCTATTTTATAAAAGGGTGAATATTCAAAAATTTTTAGTTTTACTGATAGTGATTATGTTGGGAATTTTAATGATAGAAAGAGGATGTCTAATTATGTCTTTATTTTAGCAACATGTTTAATTTCATTTTTATCAAAGAACCAGTCAATTGTAACTTTGTCTACCATAGATGCAGATTTGTATTAGCAACAAGTTGTCACTGTTGAGTAATATGGTTGAAAAGAATTCTTGAATTTGTTGGTCTTAAGCAAGAAGGAGCTACTTTGATTGATTGTTATAGAACTTCAACTATAAAGTTATCCAAAAATCCTATTATGCAAGGAAGAAGCATATATATTAATGTCAAATATATATATATTTTTGGAGACATTTCATAGTAATGAAAGTTATGAAGCTTGTTTACTGCAGAAGTGAGGATCAAGTTACTAACAATTTTACAAAAGGTTTGAAGCTAGATTCTTTCAATAGTATTCGAAAATTACTGGGAGTTTGAATGTTGCAGAATTTAGCCATAACAGGTTTTCTAGATTGAACTGATTCAAGAACATTAGTTTAAGGGAGGGATTGTTGAATAAGTTTATTGGTTTTCTATCATATTTTATAGGGGTTGTGCAAGTCTTTAGGAGTATGACTTATATTAGATTACCAAATCTTTAGAAGTTAGTTTTATATTAGATTGTATTACTAAGTTTTTAGGAATATGTTTCAAGTTTTTAGTAGTGCCAAGTTTTTTTTTGTTTCTTTTGTTACCGTAATGCTTATTTAAAGACACTTTTATGATGAATAACATGCAATTTTTTTCCTCTTATCTTTTGTTGTTATAAATTTAAACACATGTGACACCCAATACTTTAAACTAATATTCTCTCAATAGAGTTATTCTCATAATATGTAAATTTATAAAGTAACAAACTTAAAAGTTGTGAATGGATTACACAATTAACAAAACTTAAAAGTTGTGTATGGATTACACAATTAACATTACCCCAAAGCTTTAGGCTGACATCCTCCCAATTAAGATATTCCTGCAATATGTAAATTTTTATAACGTGAGCAACTTGAAGGTTTTATGTAGATTTTAGGTGGGTAGGTCATGTGGTAGTATGAAGTCCATTAAAATTTATGATAAATAAAATTATGCCACATGACAATAAAAATGTGTCAAGTGACACTATGACTGGATTAATTTAATAAAAATTAAGTTTAAAGTATTTTTAAATGTTTATAAAAGGTTAAATTTTTTTAAAATATTTTAAAATGTTAGGATTTAACTTAAATATAAAAAAACATATTAGGGTTTAGTGAACATTTTTAAAAAAAATAATAGTATAAAACATAATAATATAATTGTGCAATTTCTTAAGATTTTATTACATTACAAGTTTTTATGTACAACAAATCAACGGACGTGGTGGTGTAATCGTCTATTGGACCGCGTCCTTTCTTCAGTTATTGTACGTTCTGCTTTCTGCTTTGTCCTCCAAGTTGTTAGGCCTATTTTTCCATGGCTCAAAGCTCTGGTTAACAAGACATACAAGAGGCTGTACTATAGGCAATATTTAGTAGCGATGAAGACAAGCATCACTCGGCTCAAACCATACTTATATTGATTAATAATAGTATATCTTCACATTAAGCGATTCTTTTCAATTTATATATGCAATCAGTTCATTGTCATGCAGGATGCCTTCTGACCCTGTCAACCACTTCTTATTCAAATTCTGTCAACATCTAAAGCTTGATTTGTATCTAATGGCTTCTTGTGAGGCAAATTATGGGATCCACTTTCTTCCTATCTATCTGTCTAATCTATTTTTAACTCTGTCAAAAAAATCGTTTCATATTATTGTGGATTGTAATTTTTAGATGTTGTTTTGATATATTTGTATTAATTTTTATATTTTATCCTCGATTTTTATATTATATTATTGTGTTAATTTTATCGATTTTTATATTAAAAATTAAAATAAAAAACAACATTAACACCAAACAAGCGAACTGTTTTTGTATATGTCAAAAATCTATCCTTAACCGAAGAAGCTCTCTCTTTTGTCTTCAACCCACAGTGAAGTTGGACCAGATCTGCATCTACCACCATAGATTCTCAATCTCTTTCTGTTGCTACCATAACCTAGATTCCTCTGCACAAGAAAAATAAAACTATTCTATTTTCTTTTTCAAATGATAACACCGAACATCTCATCTTTTTCATTCTTTACAGCTTTGACTGGTCATGATTTACCCTCTATTTCATTAGCTGTCAGGCTCACTCGGACTCTATCTCTGTACGAGTGTACGTAAAAATCTATATTCCGAATCTGGTTAAAATTGAGCTTCTCTGCATTTAACCATGCATGGGAATTAGTAATTAAATGGTATAGTATATTAGAGCCTCCTCGGATTCACTAAAGTTGCTTTCTTGAAAAGAAAACATAAAGTAAAATGAAAATTTATAATACGAGTCAAGAAGACAAAGAGAACCATAACAAAGTTTACAAGAGTTGAGAGAAATTGAATGTATCTCTCACGCACTGCCATCTATTCGCCACCTCGAAATTATTTCTTTATCTCCATTAATGCTGCCAAGAACACTCTCTGGAAACATCCGAGGCTCAATAACTATACAGCTTGTTTATCAGTGAAATCCCTACCCAACCCCATCCCTTGTCTCCCATTTCTGCAAGGGCGAGAACAAGCTTCTTGTTTCTCTAAATTAGGACAGACCCTTTAGAGTTTATTGACCAGTGATTCTACTCTTCATGTTAAACATGCCAGATTACCAAATTGGAATTCCAGCTTGCTTTACTTCTGGTGAGAAGCAATCTGATGATCCTGCTACAATAACCAGGTCAGGACAGAGTCTGTTCATGTCTGTTTATCGAACGAAGATAGCTGATCAGTGTCGTTTCATCACCATAACTTGGTGCAAGAACCTGTTACTCCACGGCTTATCGGTATCCGTAGAAGGGGCTGAAGGAGAGATCCAGTACAACTGCAAAGTGGAGCTAAAGCCGTGGTATTTTTGGAGGAAACAGGGTTCCAAACGATTTCTGGTGGATAGTACAGCCGTGGATATCTTCTGGGACCTCAAAGCTGCAAAATTTAATGGTGAAACCGAGCCTGTCTCTGAATACTATGTCGCTGTTGTTTGTGATGAAGAGGTTGTGCTACTTGTTGGCGATCTAAAGAAAGATGCCTACAGGAAAACAGGGTGTAGACCTTCTCTCATTGATCCCATTTTGATCTCAAGAAAAGAACACATCTTTGGCAAGAAGAAGTTCTCCACAAGAATAAAGTTCCACGAGAAAGGTAGGTTTTATGAGATCTCAATTGAGTGCAAGAACAGACATGCTGGTGGGAGTAACGATAGTGTCAGTTCGAGTAACGGGACTGGCCCAGAAATGGAGATAAGAATTGATGGGCACTTGGTCATTCAGGTGAAGCATCTTCAATGGAAGTTCAGAGGTAATGAATCTATAGATCTCCACAAAGTAAAAGTGGAGGTGTACTGGGACGTCCATGACTGGCTATTCAGCCCCGGTTTAAGGCATGCTCTGTTCATTTTTAAGCCAGTAAATACATTTTCATCTCTATCACCATCATTTTCATCACTTCCATTATCATCTTCCACATCTACAACACATTCATCTCAGACAGGAAGTTCAAGTTCACTAGAAGGATTTAATGCTGGTGGGGCATCAGAGTTTTGCTTGTTTCTCTATGCTTGGACAGTTGAATGAGAAGCTACAGTACACCCAACGTTCTATCATCATCAAGCACACACAGGAATAAGGTTGTGGAAGGCTAAAAATGGGGTCTCCCACTCTCATGTTAGGTGGTGAGGACACAGATTAGGTCGAGAGACGGACAGATGACTGGGGTCAAGAAAGGAAAAGGTGGGGTCCGAGAGAAAAGTCGGAAGAGTTTGAAGTTTAGTTACAGCTGTCTTGAACACAATTGGCATAATTGAACAAGACAGATAGATCTATCCTATTTCTCTATCCTATTTCTCATTTGTTTTCTGTTCCCTGATCTGATCCTGAAGTATGAGCAATTGTTTACACAACTATAGATATTTCTCAAAATTTTCAACATGGAAAATTTGGACAATGTCTTGCACATTATTATCTGAATGTCAGTATCAGGCAATAGGAAGATGATGAGGTATATGCTGATATGTTAAAGAGGGTTTAAGGGCAGCCTGTCGATGATGGAATCACTAATTGTGCACTTCACATGAAAAAGAAAGATAGATAGCTCACATGGAAAAGAAACATAGTTGTATAATGTTATATACATAAACATATGCATATGTATGCAAGCTACTATCGCGAAAACCGGACTGGGCACATGCAAAAGAACTTGTTTTCTGCATTGAAAACCACTGCATCTTCCAGAATTCATTAACTTACAGGGACTGCCAATTTTCAGATAAACAAGCTTATTAATACTGGGAAAGTGAAGGGGTTACATGTGATTAATGGCTGAAAAGGAATATCACACCATTGAATATATGATTTGGTGAAGAACAAGATTGGCCTTATCAACAATGTCCAGCACTAAAAATACTAATAATATCAGGTAAAAAATTTAAAATAATTACATAAAAGAGACTCGAATATTTGGCCTATGTCCTTGAAACATTCTGCCTGGCTGTTGGGAAAAACATCCTGTTTGAAAAAACAAATATCTCCATTGCATCGCACTCGAAGATTTATACTGTATGGAAGTCTACAATAAAAATCAAATAAAAGCCTATAGATTTTCTCTTCATTTTGAACCAAAACCAAAAATCTTTGCCAGGGAGAACTTGTTCCTTCCCTTAGAGGCATCATGGCCTGCCTGCACTGGTGCTGCTGTGGAGGGCGAGAATGTGTTTTGTTTAGCTGCAAATGTTGAAAGTGGTACGAACATTTTAGTTCATTAAATTCATTTTAAAAAGATAATAATGTAAGACAAAATTAAGATTAATTTGTAGTTTCAATTCATTTAGTCCTCATTTTGGGGGTGCTTGTAGCATTACTGTCATTTGACAGATGTAATGGGATAAGTGAAGCTTGCCTGATTTTGCTGCATCCTTCTTCGTTTTTGCAACTTTTTCATTGGGATTCTTGTCTGGATTTTGTATGGCAGCTTCATTGGGAGAGGAAGAATCTACCCTTCTTTCTATGCCCTTGTTCTCCATCTGTGCTACACCATCTCTGTTGCCTGCAGTCATTTGGTAATTAGAACTTGTTAAGCAATAAGGGAACGTAAGCCATTACGATAATGAAGAGGCAGAATATTCAGTGGTTGTAAGATATCTTACTGTCAATTGGAGGCCTTCCGTAATTTCTCTGCAAAGCTTCAAGGAAGGAATTTTCTCTTTGATCTTTCTTCACTAATGGAGGCAACAGAAAGAAAAGGTCCGATCAAGAGACAGATAATTCTGATGTATTATGCTTAATTCGCAGAGGGTGAAAAAAAAAAAAAAAGAAACAATACATTGATCGAAAATGGAATTTCGATAGTTTGGTGCCAAGCCGACTAGTAGCAACTGAACTGCTTCTGAATCTCTTGTCGTAGGTTTTCTTGCTACATCCAGATTTTGAGTATCTAGCAGGATACCTGCAAGCTGCAGCACAATAAAACCAGTGAGTACATCTTCTCAGAAAATAGGGTCCATATTGAGACATGATTTTAGCTTACCAAAAGTTTTTTCAGATCCGGAGTTTGAAGCATATCGTACGCCTCTTCACAATAATTGTCCGTCAGAATAGTGCACACCGATCCAACCTACATAGAGAATGTGATGAAGCCTTTCGAGGTTCAACAATGTCAAAGCTATTCCAGAAATGAAAACGACGATGTATTTCATTACTGACCTCTCCATGAGTTCTGAGGATCTCTTGCCCAACCACAAGGATTGTCAAATCCCCCGTTACAACTAGACTTTCCAGATCCACCTGAAATTCATTGGTAGTTCAGAAGCTATTTGTGGTGTCCAAGTTTATTCAAGTGAATACTTCCCAGAAAAGGAAAAAGTGAAAAAAAAAAGGAAGAAACTTGTACAGAATTCTTCAAACAATTTAGAAACAATTAAGCAATGTGGCAGCACCTCATCAGCAAAGAGTAAGGAGGTAACGTCCAGGCCGACATGGTGGAATAGCCAAGCGGCTTGCCTGTGTTTCCACATTTTGGATCTCTTTATGTTCATCACAGGCACCACAACATATCCCTCTCCCTCTCCCTCTCCCTCACACTTCTTTCTGTTCTCCAACCACCATGCATAGCATATTGCTCCTACCATTGAACTAGTACCTGCATTTGTCGCCATATAACATTCACGACTTGAAATCCGAAGCGAGAAAAGATTAAAAGATTGATATGTTTGATATTTGAAGTTTACTCAACTATTTGAAGGACTAGGAAGGATGATTTTAGCCTTGATTTGAACCTGCTTGTTTATTATACTTTCAACCTTTGTTCTTTGTTCCTTAAGGAACGCATTAAGACTCAGACGCCTCGCGCCATCTCCTTCCTTCTGCGACCCATTTGTATCAATTTTTGGTTCAATTTTCTCCATTGAACACGTTGACTTTGATATGGACCTCCGTTGAGCTGACTCGACCAAGGTTTTCGGTGGAGAGAGCAACTCAGTATCTTGCCTGAAACTTCTGCGTGAAGGGATTGAGATTCCCTGAGAGGTAATGGATGACGGAGTATCCGTCTGGAAGCGGGACTTTCGGTGAATTGACTGCCGTGGAGGCAAAGGTGGCTCCGCCGTATCGTTGAATAGGTCGTTTCCATGGGGAGGGTTGATGGGATCAGGTGGAAGTGAGGGAATGGAGGGGTTGAGGACGTTGGAGACCCAGTTCTGAACCTGTGCCACATGAAATGCGTCGGAGGGAGAGTTGGTGGTCACATCTACCGATATGTTTCGCCTGTGATTCATTGATTTTGTTAGTATTTCTTCACTGAATCCTTCCTGAGCTCTGTGCCTGTAGACGCAAAGAGATAGCATTTGGTTTCGACGTTCAAAAATCAAACCGACAAATTTATATGCATTACGACCAATGATTCTACATTGCGGATTAAGGGTTATATTGCAGGCAATAGCGGGATGACTATAACAACAGCAAAGAGTGAACTGCAACAAGTTCAGACGACAATTCTTAAACAATCAACTCTGCGACGGTTGACTGCGATTTCAATTCTCTTGTAGAGGAAACGTACCTTCTGGCAGATCTGGACAAATGTTCTCTTCGGTCAATGGATGAGGTGGAAAGCCTGCCCTGATTCCCACCGATAAATTTCGGTGATCCCACAAGCCTAGCCGGAGACATATCACCTCGAGCAGGGGAAGAAGACACCATGCGCCTGGCCTCGTTCAGCCACTCCTGAGTCAATCTGCTGCTGTTGCTCCTCGTACTTAGATCGAAAAACTCTTCAGGGCCATCCATAGGACTTTCAGCACTCAAATTATTCGCTTTCTTGTCGGAATTCAACGTCCCAAAGAACATGTCGTTCATGAAATCTGTGAGGTCGGCTACATGCTCTGCCCTCGAGCTTCTTCTGGGCTCTGCAAACTTCTTTTGGTTCAGTATAGAGCCTTCTCTTGATGATTCACTGTTAAACCTCATCTCCATCATGGCTCCAAAGGAGGAAGCTTGATTTGGTTGAGACCACAGGGCGTTGATAATCTATGGAATTTGTTCACTTAGCATTTCTCTATTTCATTTATCATTTTCATCATAAATAAACCATGAAATGAGGATACATAAACATTGAAAATACTGCAGACTCCATAGCCACGAAAAGAATGGAGGCCGGCATCTCAGTTGTTTAGTTTGTCGTTTACTAACTGACAACTTTGTGTAAAATATGGAATCACATTGACGAGCTCAACACACTAATATTTCTATCAAATTCAATGTATTTTTTTCCTTTTATTTATTTTCAACTTCAATCCAACAAATCCAAGGATTTATCCATGGACTGAAAATCTGCTAATGTCAAATGTATTGCAACTCTATTATGCTATTTATTATTTAAGAAAACACAATAAATTTAGTCATAAAATGTTAATATAATAAGTCTACTAATATCTTGTAATATGATTTTACTTGAGCTTGATGTCCTAACTTTAGGGTTCGTTTTGTAGTATTATTATTAATTGTGATTTTTAATTGTAATTGTTGTATTTTATATTAATTTTTATGTAATTTTTGAATTTTATACTAATTTTTTTTTGTTTTTATACTATATTAATACATTTTTAATAATTATTATACTATTTTTTATTTTTATAATTAAAAAAATAAAAAATAAAACAAAAGAAAAAAATTGAAATAAAACAAGGCCTTGAATAACAAGTTTTGTTGAGTGTTGTTGAATAAATTATTATAAAAACTATATTAGAAAGTAAACATATTTCCATAACACTTTCAGTTGATCGTAACATTTATTACAGCTCTTATATATATATATATATATATCTTAAAATGCAATCATATGTCCATCATTTTCAGTACTTTTTGTGGTCATCGTGTTTTGCTTTAATTATATGAATTACTTTTACACAGTAATAAATGATTACGAAGCTAATTATATGTCATCATTTTGATTTTTATATTATCATAATGAATATCTACTAGTTGATTAACAAATAATTTATGGTATATAAGGATAATTAAATCTATAATAGTGACAATAGTCATGAAGGTTAATAAATTGATTGCTTCCTATCTTTTTTTTTTGGTTGTAATAATTGGAGCAATTATATGACTATTAATGTAGTAGCCATGACCATCGTAGCTGGTATAAATTAAATTATAGCACATCAACAAATGACTAATGATATACATAATTATTTTAAGTTAATAGTGATTATAATGATAATAGAAGTCATTAAACGGATGTTATCTGTATTTTTATAATATAAAGGATAATTTAATTTATATTAACTATACTGATAAAAAAGACCACCAATTTATCCTTTTCACATATGTATACATATATGTATATATAAAATTAAAATTAGGAAGAATTCTTAAACTTCTCTCTCGATGCTGGCCTTGGCCGGGGTATTCAAAGAAAGATCAAACAGAGAAATATATTTTAAGTAACCTATTCCAAATTACAGTAACTCACAGATAAAGACCGTCAATTGCTTCCCTGAAAACTTCGAACTTGGAACAAGTCGTCACCAACGTTCGTTCCAGATTTTCTTTTAGACTGCCCAATTAATTAAAACTTCAATGTCTCATAAAATGCTGAATCCAACAGAAGATCCAATTTTAAGAGTTCTTATTCAGAAGAACTGCGATCAAGGAGTTTGCTGGAACAGGCACAACCTATATTCAGGGACCCAAAGAGGTTCCCTGATATGGCAGATCCACTTCTTAACAAGCAATTTCCCGAGAAAGATTTGAATCAAGCAGTTGCAGTGGCAGCAACTAATTTAATCTTCAGATGAGTTAGTTCGACTACGCGATGTTCTTGAGCTTAAAAGATCAGATCTTTCACTGCTTCCACAGCTTAAAGATACATCCTCATCACCACATTTCTTACTGCTTCTGCTCAGAGAAAGAAACGAGTTTCTGCTACTTGTCAGTGTCAAACTTTGTCATAAACTAGTTGATGTCAGCGTAGATATCGGTTTCTTGAGGATTAGCTATATGTATTTTATTTATTTATTTATTTATGTGCATAAGGCAGGGCCTAAATGGGCAGTTTAATCATATGTTACTTTTTCGGTATGTCTAGTTCCCTGTACTTGCAAATTTCTCGAAAGTTAGATATAATCTTTAAAATTTTTATTAATAATAAAGCTTAATTTTAATATTTTATAATATCTAATAAGTCATTTATGTTATGAAAATTGTCTTAATAAAAATTAAATAGACAAAATCATTAATTCCAATCACAATTTTGTCAACATAAAATTGCATGATTTTTCAAGTAGCATCTATCAACTACTAATTTAACAACTAAATTGACAAATCAACTTTAAATCTTAGATACAAAAATTTATGTTAAAAGGTCAATTTAATAATCATACTAATGGTAGATTGACCCTTCATTTAAAAAAAAAAGTGTTTTATTTATACACATTGTTTTTAAATGAAAAAAAGTGTGTATAAATAAAGAGATTATTATGAATTTTTTAAAAAAGTGGAATTCCAATAGAGATAGGCCTCGCTAATTACGCTTCATATGGGAAAGAAAAAAAATCATAAATTCATAGGTAAAAAGTGTGTTTTAGACCTTAAAATTTTAATTAATATTTAAGTTAGATATTAACGTTTCAAAGCATTTATGTTAGATTTTAACGTTTTAAAAATATTCAAAAACAACTTTAATATTTCAAAAACGTTAAAAAATGATCTTATATCCTATTTTCTTAACTAGAGATGTTAACTGTCACATGTCAATACCCTGTGACAACATATGATTTGTTCACGTGTCGCGTGGGCCTACATGCTACATGACACTGTCACGTGCTTCTTTTTTGTTTTTGAAAAAATGTGTGTGAGTTTTATAGGGTCACATAGACTGCCACGTGGTAATAGGACCCACATATTCAATGAGACTATGACATATAGTAGTAAGCCCTTATTCCAAACTTATTAATCTTTAAGTATAATTTGTTATATTAAAGAAGTAGAACACGTAATAAGTTTGATAGTAAAACATCTCCTCCAAATTGCATAGTTCTTAGGTTTAAAACTTGGTTAATGCAAACCTCCACCAACCCCTCACCCTAGGCAAAATGACGTTGTTTCAAGTTTTCTCAAATTGCAATTTGTTGCTTACAAAATGAGTAATTTTGAAGAACTGAATTATTACCAATATGTTTCAAACATGTTTCGAACATGTGACCTCTTACAATACATCAACACTTTACCAACTAAGCTGACTTTGTAAGTTGTATTTTGGTAAAAAGTGTGCTACGACCCTATTATTCAAGTTAAACCTTAACGTTTCCTAGCCTCATTAGAGGTGGTGGAGGTTTGCATTAACCAAGTTTTGAATCCAAGACCTCAGTAGTTTGGAGGAGATGTTCGGCCACTAAAGCTATTACGTTTTCTACTTCTTTAATGTAACAAATTATACTTAAAGATTAATAAGTTTGGAACAAAGGCCCATTGTCATATGTCACAGCCTTATTGAATACATGGGTCCCACTATTACATGGTAGTCTATATGGTATTATGGATCCATACACACATTTTTTCAAAAAACGAAACATGTGGTAGTGTCATGTGGGGGGCCCACACGATATATGGACAAATCATATGCTAAAGTATATGGCAGTTAATGACTTTAGTTAACAAAATAGGGTTCATAATTGTTTTTGAAAATTTTTGAAATGCTAAAGTTATTTTTGAACGTTTCTGAAATGTTAGGGTTTAATTTGAATATTGGTTAAAACCTTATAATCTTAAACACACTTTTTACCTTATCTTTTTTATTTCATTGTTATATTAAAGGTTTATTTAGAGTGTAATGTCACGTGTCACAGCCTTATTGGACACATGGGTCCCACTATCACATAACAATTCACATGGCAATGTGAGACCCACACACATTTTTTTTTTCAAAAAAGGAAGCCAAGTGGCAGTGCTACATGACATGTCAACACGTGGACCAATAAATGCCACGTGATAATTAACAGCTCCGATTAACATAATAAGGTCTATAGTTATTTTTGAACATTTTTTAAACGATAGGGTTGTTTTTGAACGTTTTTGAAATGTTAGGGTCTAACCTAAATGCTCTAAAACGTTAGGATCTAACATGAATATTAGTTAAAACCTTAGGTTCTAAAACACACATTTTGCTTAAATTCGTAAATTAAAATTTATTTCCCTTCTATGTAAATAATGAATGTTAAATTTTTTTGAAAAACTCGTTTTCTTTAAGTAATAATAGACTTAAAATATTAAGCTTCTTCTCTAATTAAAATTTTATTTTCAACTCATACAATATCTTGGAATTCTTATTTATGTTGTCTTAAAGTTTAGTTTTTTTTTTCTAATTTTTATATCAAACCAAAAATAAAATTTTTGGTATACGTGGAGTTAAAGGTAGTAAAAAATTAGAAGCAATTAATAAAGGAACTAAGTGTAGACGGGGTTGAATAGGTTCATCCAAAAGTGCCAATTCCTCGCAAGTAAAAACCCATAAGAGAGGAAGTCAAAGATGTCCTTGTGATCAATCTATGTTATCTTTATGGTTGTGCCAGCAGAGAAGATGTGTCGTCAAAGAAGAAGAAGCAAAATAGGAGAATAAGACCCCGGACCAAAAAAGCACAAAAGGCTGGGTTTTTGGTCTAGGGAATGGGTTCCTTTACATGGGATCTACTAACCAGCATGGAGCTCAGCTAGTATTATGGGGC
>JAOXYD010000006.1:18248569-18267475 GCA_028565735.1 Pinacopodium congolense
CTAAACACATATCAAAGTATCCAGCCATAAGAAGCAGTGAACCATTGGAACTAATACACACTGACATCTATTGTCCCTTCGATATTCCTTCTTAGAGCGGCAAAAAATATTTCGTTACCTTTATTGATGACTTCTCATGATATGATTATATCTATCTACTACGTAAAAAATTTCAATCCATAGACATCTTAGAGATGTTCATTAATAGGTAGAGAGATAGTTAGATAGAAAAATAAAGATAGTGACGTCTGATATAAGTGGTGAATATTATGAAAATTTTGATGAAAGTGGATAATGTCTAGGTCTATTTGCAAAGTTTCTTACAAGTCGAGGCATATGTGTGCAATACACAATACCTGATACACCACAACAAAATTATGTAACTGAAAGGCATAATCATACTCTTATGGATATGGTTCGGAGTATGTTAAGTTATAGTACTGTACTTTTATCGTTGTGGATGCATGAATTAAAGACCGCTGTGTATCTACTTAATAGAATTTCTAGTAAGGCAGTTCCTAAGACACCATATGATCTGTGGACAGGAAGAAAACCTAGTTTATGACACTTTCACATTTGGGGTTGTCCAGTAGAAGTAAGGTTGTATAATCTACATGAAAAGAAGTTTGATGCAAGAATCGTTAGTGGTTATTTCATTGGCTATCCTGAAAAGTTAAAAGGGTACAGATTTTACTGTCCTAACATTAGTATGAGAATAGTTAAGTCTAGTAATGCTCGGTTCATTGAGAATAGTCAAATCAGTGGGAGTGGGGAATCAAGAAAAGTGGAGATTGAAGATAGTCGAGTTGAAACTCCTCTATCAAGTGTTTATTTCTCCAGTTATTGTTTCGCTTTTTGCATCACGAATATGTAATATATCGCTAAAAAAATTAATGTTCCAACTCTATAAATTGAACATATTAATGAAGAATCAGCTATTAATGCACAAGTTACAAATGATCAAGTGATGTCAAAAGAAATAGCATTACGAACGTCTATAAGGAAAATAAGACCAACTATTTTAAGTGATTATGAAATTTATTCACTTAAACATGAATGTGACTTGAGCACTGATCATGATCCAGTCTCATTCAAACAAGCCATAAAATGTAACAATTCTGAAAAGTGGTTCAATGCTATGAAAGAAGAGTTGAAATCAATTGATGAAAAGGAAGTCTGAAAATTAGTTTCGTTGCTAGAAGGTGTAAAACAAATAGGTTGCAAATGGGTCTTTAAGATCAAACGTGACTCACAAGGCAACATTGAAAGGTATAAAGCCATACTTATTGCTAAAGGTTACACTCAAAAGGATAACATTAACTATAAAGAGACATTCTCTCTAGTTTTACAGAAGGACTCCTTAAGAATTGTTAAGGCTTTGGTGGCTCATTATGATTTAGAGCTCCACCAAATGGACGTAAAGACTGCTTTGCTAAATGGTGACTTAGAAGAAGAAGTGTATAGACTAACTGAAAGGTTTTTAAACCACTGGAAAGGATAAGTTAGTGTGTAGACTAAAGAAGTCAATATATAAATTGAAACAAACTTCTTGACAATGATATCTGAAATTTAATAATACCATTACGTCTTACGATTTTCTAGAGAATACCGTTGATCAATATATCTATATGAAGGTTAGTGGAAGCAAGTTTATTATATTAGTCCTATATGTTGAAGACATCCTGTTACTACTAATAATATGATTTTGTTACATGATATAAAGAATTTTATCTCTAATAATTTTGAAATGAAAGATATGGGTGAGACATTATATATGATAAGAATAGAAATATTTCGTGATAGATCATAAGGATTGTTAGAATTATCTCATAAAGGATATGTCTAGAAAGTATTAGAGAAGTTTAAAATGAAAAAGTGCTCCGTAGGGATAGTTTTAATCCAGAAAGGGGACAAACTTAGTCAAATGCAATGTCCAAAGAAATAGAGTATATTCCTTATACATTAATAGTTAGGATCTTAATATATGCTCAGACATGCACTGGACCAGATATTAGTTTTACTGTTGGAATGTTGGGCCGATATCAAAGTAATACTGGTATGGACCACTGGAAAGATGCAAAGAAAGATCTTAAATATTTACAAGATACCAAAGATTATATTCTCACATACAGAAAGTCAACCCATCTGGGAGTGATAGGGTACTTGAATTCAGACTATACTGATTATGTAGACTCATGGAA
Source organism: Pinacopodium congolense (assembly GCA_028565735.1). Lineage (NCBI taxonomy): Eukaryota > Viridiplantae > Streptophyta > Magnoliopsida > Malpighiales > Erythroxylaceae > Pinacopodium > Pinacopodium congolense. The sequence continues at coordinate 18,250,771 of JAOXYD010000006.1, forward strand.
ATCTATATTCGATTATATGTTCCTATTAACTGGAGGAATAATTCCCTAGAAGAGTGACAAGCAGTCTATCATTAGTACTTCTACTATTGAGGTTGAATTTATGGTATACTTTGAAGCCACAGTTCATGGATTGTAGTTGCAGAACTTTATCTTAGGTCTTGGCATTATTGACAATATAATTAGACTGTTAATAATTTATTATGACAACTCCGCTGTCGTTTTCTTCTCTAAGAATGACAAGTATTCGAATGGTGCGAAACATATGAATTTGAAGAACTTGTTGGTAAAAAAAGAAGTGAAAAATGTAAAGTGTCCATTGAGCATATTAGTACTAATCTAATAATAACGGATTCGTTAACTAAAGGATTACTACCAAAAACATTTAATGGCCATGTTGAAAAGATAAGCATTATAGATAAGTCCTTATTAGCATAGTGTACATGTATATGCACATGTGATTATCTTACTCGAATTGTTATGACACTTGTGAATTCAATAATAGTTTACTTGTTATCCACATTATAATGTATATAAGCATTGTTTCTGTGCCTACTTAAAGTGTGATAAGTTAAGTTGATTATGTGATATATGGAAGGAATCATGTTATATAACTCATGATCGCCATGATCTGATCATCTTAATTCAATTAAGGAGGACTTGATAAATTCAATGTAGTGATGTGTAATTAAAGTTTTATTGTTGAATCAGCAAGTCGTAATATGGGCCAAGTGGGAGATTATTAGAATATTTGACAATAAGTGGTCCAATTGACTAATAGCTTAAGTCCAAATACATAGAATCCAATATGATGGTTATTGGATATTACACCAATTGGGATTAACTAGGTCCAATGGACCCTTTCCCTCTCATTATTAAAAGGTTCTGAAATGACAATTGTAATAAATGAACATCAGACTGAATTCTCATTCATCAGAGAATAAGAACACAGAGAAGTAGAGAGGGAATAGAACTCTTAGAATAATATACATGGATTCAGGTTTGATTTAATGTTTAATGTCAATTTCCAATCTTAATAAATATTTTCACTCATACGTGTCCTTAATAACTAGACAAATGGCTAAAAGACAACCAAATTCTAGAGAAAAGTTAAAATACAACTATGCATTTGTTTTGTAATATATCACTGGAACAGTAGCCTATATTAACTCTTACAAATATTAACTCAATAAAAAATGTATTGGTTCATAGGTTGTCTGTAAATATGTAACATAAATTAAATAAAGATAATATATATTTTATGTATATTTACTTAAATAAGTAACGTATAAAATAAAGTTTATAAGATAAATTGTCATTAAAAGAATCAATTGATAATAATAGTATTTAATCATAATTAATTATAATTGAAAATAAAATTATATTTTAATTAAATTAGTAAAAGATCTAAAATTTATTATAAAAAAGAATTATATTGCAATTAAATTGTTAAAAGGTCCAAACTTTGTTATAAATAAGTGTAAACCTTATAACAGTTAGCATTTTTGACTTATCTCTCTTTACACTACTTGTATAGTTCTCTCAATTCATTCTTATGGAACTATTAAAAACCAGACATGTATGTAGATATGGTGATTTTACATAACCTATAAATTAGAAGGGAGTTGAAAAAAAAAAAGATAATGTTTCATAGTAAGATAGGTTTATTTTTATTATATTTATAAATTATTTATATTATAAAAATAAACTAATCTTGATTTTTGAGAAATCATGCAATTTTTTCGCTATACTCGAGATGAGATTATATTTTAATTTTTCAAAATATAGAGGTTAACATCAAACTTCCTTCCATTTTATTTTACTTTTAGTTGAATCAGCTCTTTTTTTTCAATGGTAATAAATATTTAAATAAAATAACCTATCACAATAATAGATATTTAATTAATGACAAATTTCTTATAATAAAAGAACATTATATAGTTTTTTTTTAATTAAATAGATTAAAGAAAAAAAAATACAAAGTATAAAAAAATAAAAGACAATTATGTGTAGATCACAAGGATCTCATCACATTAACCCTTAACTACCCATCAGATAAGGATCTCGCCAAACTTAAGATAGACTCTCTCAAAGTTGTACAAGTCATCTGATTTCTTCGATCAAGGGGCCAAAAACCTTCTAATGCCCCTGCAAATCACATTAAGAACAAGGGGCCGAATCAATCTCCTCATTGACTGCTAATCTTCAGACTGTGGATCCATCCCTAATAAGTAATAGATATTGATTGCTCATCTAACTTCCTTCCTAATACCTTGGGTAGGTGATAGATCTTCTAACTTTGTGTTCAGGATCATGATGGTTCAGAGTAGAAAAAGCCTCCATCCTCCACTGTGCTTGTCATTGAGTATGGAAACCCTTGATTCTTCTTTTGTTGTGATATGTATTAAGATGATTCAAATGCCTTATGACTCTTCTTCTTATCACATTTTGATCAAGGGTTCAACGCAATCGCCCCTCCATCTACCCAGCTTTGTTATGGGAAACCACTCCCATCAGGTAATGTATGTTGTTATTTACTCCATAACCATCCTTTCAAATATCTTGGGTATATGATTGTGATACTAACTTAGTGACCAAAAGCATGAGGGATCGATGCTGATGAAGCCTCCATCCACTTCGTTGCTGTCCACTCAATAGGTAACTCTTGAATCTCTTTTTGATAAGTCCTGACCTGTGAAGATTGATGAATTTGAAAGAAAAACTAGATACAGAAAGCTCCCAACCATGGAATTCAACCTCCCTCAGGGGGTTTGGATCACCTCTAGGAGTCGTCAGGATTGTCTTAAACTGTTGCCACATTTTAGATGAATGATGTGAGAAACCATGTGCAACCATATCTTCTCAATTATTCCTTCAAGAAGAACTTCCTTACTGCAATGTTGGTTCTTAAAATTTCTAAAGTTTCTTTCATGTCAAACACTATAAACCACATAGGTAATTGCAGTATTGGTTAGAATAATATCCCCTTTTATATCCACCTTGAGTCTAGTATACCGATTGAGGCACTCATTCCAGTCTATCAAATTTGTGTGGTAATTACATGAACCAAGGATTGTTCTCTATAGGAAAGCTATATAGGGGAAAGAGAAAAATAAATGGTCAATCATCTTAACCTCTCTCTGGCATAGCTTGCAACTGTTAGGAATGGTTAGGAATTGTGAGAGTTTATCTAGAGTATTGATCTTCAGTCTGATAGCTAACTAAGTAATAAAAAAGGCCTTAGGATGGTGTTCTTGAAACGAAATCAATCTGTGCCAAGCTACAGCTCCCTGAGATGGTTTCAATAGCTTCCTGTAAGAAGCTGTTGAGAAAATCCCTGACTTGTTGCCAGACCATCGAATTTCATCCTTTCTATTAAGGTCTAAACAAACTTGTTTAAGGAAGTCCACCACCGTAGAAGATGGAAGATCCTCCAAATGTTGCCATTAGATAACTAGAGCTTCCTTAATAGTAGAGTTTCTAGGAATGAGTCCTTAGACAAGTAGGAGCTCAATGCAATTCACCATTGGACTAAATTTAGACCAATTGGCATGCCCAAAACAAGTATCATTCCTCACTCAAGCTTATGACAAATTAAGGACCAAAGCTTTGTCCTCAAGCTTAAGATGCTCTTTATAGTCTAAGAGATGTTAGTTTTACTCTCATTTACGCACCAAGTGCAATCCTTATTCAGCTAATAAGTATTCATCACTTACTTTATAAAGATTACTTATCAACTAGAAGTCTTCACAATCTTTTACACATAAGAGAAGAGTTGGCTATATCTAAAGAAATAATACCTAGCCCCCTTCTTCCTTAGGAACGTAGATATCCTTCCATTTGACTTTGGTCGTAGCATGCTTATTAGAGTCACCAGACCACAGAAAATTCCTTAGGGCCTTATTCATTGATTTAATCGTCATTTTAGGGAATTTTAAATGGGAGTACTAGTAGTTATGAAGGTTAGAGGCAACTGATTTGATAAGCTAAACTGTGCATGCATATGAAAGACTTTTGTTACACTAATGGCTAGTCTTTTTATGAATGCGTTCCAAAATAGGTTGGAACTCCTTACAAGATAATCTTCTAATAGAGATAAGCAATCTAAGATAAGTGAAGGGAGGTCCTTAAGAGCCAACCCTGTAACATTTCTCAACCAGTTTGAGAGGTGAGAAGCTGGGAGAGACAAAAACATGCTACTTTTCTCCTTATTAATACCCAGACCAGAGATGTTTTTAAACATATTAAGAACTGTCATAAGGGAAGTCAGGAGGTTAGCGTCAGCTCTTGAAAATAGCATAAGGTCATCAGCAAAAGTAAGGCTAATAAGCTGAAGTTTCTTACACCTAGAGTGGAATTTAAACCTCTCATTTCTAGAAATAGTTCCCCATAGGAAGCAGTTAAGAACATCCATATAAAGGGTGATTAAGTAGGGGGAGATGGGGTGCTCCTACCTAAGACTCCTAGCTCCTTTGACTAATGGAGTAAGTTTCCCATTTATTAAGGCACTATACAAGGCAATCGTGATACATTCCCTTATCCAACCAATAAACTGGTTTGGGAACCCAAAAACCCCTAAAGTATTGAGGATAAACTTTCAATTCAGGGAATCATAAGCCTTATGGATATCCAGTTTCATCATGTAATCTTTCCTAGTTGTTCATCTACTATATCCTCTTAAAAGCTCCTGAATTAGTAAAATTTGGTCTCCAATTTGCCTTCCAGTATTGAAAGCTCTTTGAGAGGTATAGACTAAATTAGGAAGCACCTCATTCAGCCTAGTAGCAAGCAGTTTGGCTATGATTTTATATAAGACATTACAACAAGCAATAGGCCTAAACTCTAATAAATTTTATGAGTTATGAGACTTAGGGGCTAGATAGATGAAGGTTTTATTTATCTCCCTAAGAATTCTGCCCTGTGAAAAAAATTCCGGAAGTGTGAATTCGTTTTCAAATAAAAGATTGACCGAATAAATATTTCCCTTTTTTGAAAGGTAAAATGTATCATTCAAATCTTAACATTTTTATCAATATTTAGATCATATTCTAATGTTTTAGAGTATTCAGATCAAACTTTAACGTTTTATAAGCTTTCAAAAAGAATCTTAACATTTTAAAAATAATAAAAAATAACCCTAAATCCAATGTTAGGTTATGGTTGTTTTTTAATGTTTTTAAAATATTATGACTCTTTTTTAGCTCTTTTGAAATTTCAAATTTTTTTAAATATTTTGAAATATTAGAGTCTGATTTAAATATAAATAAAAATATTATAGTTAATATAATAATTTTTACCTTTTTTGAAAAAAAAAGAAGTGGAATAAGTATTTTCCTCTCGGTATGTATGATGACAACTGCCAATGTCTCATTTCAATGTTTTATTCTAAGACAACTGTGTGCTTATCACCGTTGAAGACAATAACTCTCCCCTTCTACGACCTACATGATCGCCCCCGCCACTGAGGACTAATAACAAATTTACTACTATTTAATCCTAAAATTTATAATTAAAATTTTAAAATCTTAATTATAAACTCTAAAACACTAAATACTTAAACCTTAAGACCTAAAACTTAAAACTTAAAATAAATTTTTTTAAATATTTAATTAATATAATGATATTTTTCTAATCATAAAAAATAGAAAAATATTTAAAAAAACAATAACATTTTTATCTCTAAAAACCTAAAAAAAATTATGTTTTGAACTTTAAATACGTGGATTTTTCCTTCAGTATTATGTGCTCGTAAATTGCTAAAAAAAGGTTATCTCATATATAAATATAAGAAAAATTATATAATATTTTATCAATAACATTTCACAATTATTTTTATATAAGATAAAAATTAATTTAATTATTATATATATTTTTATTTTATATAAAAATGATCATGTAAAGTAATCATTAGAGTACATATAGTCAAACCTATAAATATATGCAACATGTAATTGTAATTAATAGGATGGCTCTCGATTTTGTTGTGGCGTCGAGCAGTGGGCCAGAAAGGACTACCTATGTGCCTACAAAAAGAAAGTGGTGTCTTTTTTATAATTAATTATAAAAAGGGCCATTTAACCACTAAACTAACCCTTCGTCCTTAGAAATGGCCATTTTTGTAATTCATGCTCCGAATAAATGAATTATCTACGAGGAATGTTATTATTCTCCATGAAATGATTCAGCATTTGAACTTACGTGATCATTGTCCGAAGTTTACATTTTAATAATTTAGATTATATCTAACCTGCAACAAAGTTTTTTTTTTTTTAATTTGATGGGTTGTAATTGTTAAAAGTCATTCTCGTGGCAGACATGCACCAACATTGAATTATAACCATCCTGCGTGACATCTCATCACATAAGAATAATGGAAGTACAGAAGGAAGAAAAGCGTCCACAGGTTAGACTTAGAAGTTAGAACCTGAATGCCTGGACATTATTTTATTGGCAGCCAAGACTCGAACAGTATCTCCACTACACCTGCTATACTAGACATCTGCACGTGGATCACATTGTACTTACTATTGATCAGGCACGTCAAACATCCCCAGTAAGCTTCCGTATAACCATCATTCGTGTGACTCAGAAAAGTTGATAACAACTATGGAAGCACCGAAAGGTGAAAAAGCGAGGAGAATCTGAAAACCTTTGCCAACTCGAGGAGAATCTGAAAACCTTTGGCCTCACTTCAACCTTGTCAACTCCTTTTGTCATTATTTACTGGCAATCGAGAGGCAAACAGTATCTTAACATATGGAAGGTAATTAACTCGACCGCTGTCATTCCACCCGTATTAAAAAAGAAGAATGACTACACAGCTGGCATTCGTGATTGACTATGACCATTTCTGAAAAAAAGTTATTACTCAATGATTTGTCGGATATGTAGTTTTATCCATAAGGAAAGGGAGTGAACTTGGACGTTCAGTCGTTGTTTGATTGCATAGATAATTCATTGAAATAAATAACTAGGGATAGAAAATTTTATCCCTTTGAGAAATTGTCAGTAATATCGTCTTTTTTTCTTTTGGGCAGGAATATAATCTTCAACGAAACTTAATCATTAAAAGCATGTTTAGTAGAGTTATGAGTTTTAATATTTTTGTTATGATTATTAAATTTTATTTAATTTTTTACTATATTAATATATTTTTTATTAATTTTTTATATTCAAAAAAATATGAAACGAAAACTAAAAATTGAAATGAAATTAAACAAACTTTACACTTGTGCAGATGGAATAACACCTAAAGTGATTGGAAGAAGTGACTTTTGATACTATCCAAATAAAGCTACCGTCAGATTTTCACATTTGCAAACAGTTTGACACTTTCAACATACTGCTAGTTACGAAATAGGATATGTAACTAGCCGTAAGTTGTAGTTGTAGAGTAGTGGTCGTCTTAAATATAGAACTTCAGGTTGTTGATGTAAATTTTAGTCACACATGATTTTTATGTATTTTGATTTCAGGTTATATATATTTTAGTTTCGTTCTTTATGTTGATAATGATCAACATGATTTCTCTTTAGTTCGTATATTTTAACAACACTTTATTTACATTTGCATATAGCTTGTCTATCAAATGTTAAATTTATACATTCCATAAGCAAGGTTTTAGATTTCAGGGCGTATTACATTATTTAAATGGTTGAATGCTGTGCAAGGATATCAAGCATCTAGGGTGCTTTTTGGTCCATATATCTTAGTGTCACAGTCTTGGGAAGTTCATTCGGATCAATTTATGAGCACAATAGAAAAATTTTAATAGAATAATCTAAAATAAAATTAAAAAATAAAAGGGATGAAGATAAATTTAATTTAAGTACTTGGTAAAACTTTTTCCTTATCTAATTAATTCATCAACTATAAACTTTTCAGTTACCCAACTTTTAACATTATCTAGAGATCAAGTAAAGATGAATTTAGACTCTTGGGTCGGATTGATAGGACTGTTAACTCTCTTAAATGTCTTTTCATTTTATCAAGAAAATTTTAAATCAAATTAATTAAATTTCAACTATAATTAGAGTTAAACTCTAATCATATTAAATTTTAATATTAATAAACTAAAAACTTAAGTATTTTTCCTTAAAATTTATTGAACTTTACAATTAAGTTTAAATTAATTTATATTAATCTCTCTTTAATTATTCTATAAGTAGGATCATTATAAGTTAAAATTATAATTTATAATTAAAATTAAATAAATTAATCTTTTTAATTTCTCTTTAATTTTTCAATTAAATAATTTATAATAGTTCGATATTGACATTGAATAACACACCATGACTAATCACATATTAGAAATGTTAAAAGTATTTGATTTAACATATTTGCACATAATTATGATCTATAATTTAATACTTTTATCATCTAATGTTCCTTAAAAAATAAAGTATGAAATTAATATGTATTATATTTAAATCTAGCTATATAAGTTCTTACTAATTAATAATTAATTTATTAATAATATTTGAAAACAACATTCTCATATATCAATTTAGTCTGACAAGAGAATTGTTAAATTGTTACTAATAAAAATAATAAAACATTACTAAATTATTACTAATAAAAACAATGAAACATTCTTCCTATACAATTTAAGATGACAAATCTTTTATTAATTTGGATAACTATCTTTATATAATTCATATTATATCTAAATACTATCCATTAAGCTACCCAATAGAATATGCTATAAATAATATTAAAACACAATAATTCTTATATGAAGCATTTTGGTAATTTTTAATCTAATGAATAATTATGCAACAATCATTATGAAGACATCTATAAATATATACATAATATTGAATTCGATATCCTTATAATCGAGTTAGTTTCATGAACTTATTTTTTAATAAGCATTTACCCGATTATTTATATATTTTTATTCTTTAGTTTATGAAATAAATGCTTTTATTTATAAGAAAGAAACAAAATGTTTGTTCATATTTTTATTTACCCAATATCTCATCTTAATAAAATTGTAATTAGAAATAATACATAAATATATTTTTAATTTTACAATTATGATTTTTATCATAATTTTAATTGTATAATAATTATTTCATATTTTATCTTTAATACAAACATTAAATATAATTAAAAAATAATATAAAAATAAAATATATTTATTGATTAAATTAATAATATGATACCTTAATTTACAACAAGATGTATCAAATCCGCCCCATCTCCTTTCTTCTGTCTTCATTGAATAACTCAATTCAATGAGTTACATAGTTCACGTTCGTAGTGGAAGCCGAACAGAACAGCCACCAATGGTGGGAGCAAAAGCTTTGCTTCAAAAGCCTCCACTGAGGAACGGTCTCAATTACCACTATCTAGGATTAGACTTCGACCCTCAAAGTTGTGGTGTTAATTGACCAATGTGCGCACCAACTATAATTCTGAGCTAGGTGCTCCCTTTTCACCAACTATAATTATTTCCTTTCAACAATATTGGATGTTGTTGTTTTATTTTTCCCTTTTTTTTATCGGCTGAGGCTGACTGGCACAAGTCAACAATAAATTTGGATGGATCAAAATCCTTATACATAGCTACTGACACTTTAACCTTATTTACTTTACAGTTTCTTTTTAGTGGAATCCACTTCACGATTGAGCTAAAATGTTTTACTTTATCAAAAAGATGATAATAACTCTATTTTTCTGAACATAAAATTTATTTTTAGGAGCATTTGAGTTCTTAACGAATGTTCAGCTATTGCTAATCGCAAATAATTTTTATAAATATAAATACCTTTTTGTAAATTTGAATTAATTTTCGACAATGCGGTCCCGAAGCAAAGAGATCTTACTTTTTTTTTTTCTTCGGAGAAATAAAGAGGATCTTAGTGTGATTTTGACTTGCAGAAGTTGATGGCACGACGCACGCTCCACGGTCACTGCATTTCATGTAATATTAGTAGTCATTTTTGTCATTCGGAAGCCGCTATCTCATCCTTGATCTAACCATTAGGTCGCACTTGCCTCTTGGTCATTTGGTTTTTATTTTCTTTATGTTAATTCTTTCGTTGACACTTTGGCTTCCACCATCGCTGCCACTACCGATGGTCGAGCTTAGACTTTCCTTTCTTGCCTTAAAGAAGAGAAACTACGACTTCTTTTTTTTCTACTTAGTTTCCAATGTCTACAAAATCGACCTGATAAGTTGGTTCAGCTCGATTAAATCAAAATTAGTCAGTTATCCAATTCGATCTTATAACAAAATTTTCAAACTTCAGAACTGGCTGGTTTTTACAAAAACTAACTATTTTAACGGATTATTAACCAATTAATCAGACCGAGTTTGATTTGGATTAACTCATCGTCCTCATTTGATTTCTCTCCGCCGTCCACGCGTTCTCTCTATCTTGCGGTCTACATCATTTTCTTGATTGTTATTGAGAGAAGTGTGCTACACCTAGATCTATGGCGCAAAAAGAAAAACTTATTTTAAAGTTCATTACAAGAGGATTGCTGCTAGAAAAGTTGAGCTACTGGATCAAGAGAAGCAATATTTCATCTCACTTTCACCTTTTGGCTCTATTATGAATTTTGATAGAAGAAGATACCTTGGCTCTACTATAAATTCTAGTAGAGGAGGATATCTTTTTTTAATTAAATAAATAATGCATTAAAACTCATAAAGAAGCAGAATTCAAGCAATTAACAATAGCATTAAGACTGTCTAACAATTAAGAGGTAAAAAACAACAGAACTTGTTAAAACCACATTCACCCTGTGCTACAAAAAAGAATCTACCAAAAATACGAATCAAAATGGCTTATTATAAACACAAAACCAATTGGAGTTGAGGAGATAAAAGGGAGGAACCCATTCGATGAAGAATAACATCTTTAATCCAAAGGATGCAGCATCTTTATAGACATTCTAAAAGCATTTAGCATTCCTAATTTTTTAAAAGTTATAAATACAATAACAAAAAGCTACTCCAAAAGCAATTTTGCCACCTTCTAGTAGGCCTTGTAATTTGACCAATCATACCCTGATTTCCTTCCAGTTATTATAAGGACAAAGGAATGAAAAAGTTACATGCCAAAAAATACTAGTAAAACAACAATCGAAAAATAATTGCTTCTATGATTCTAGATGCATCTTATACAATTTACAGTTTTTGTCTTGAATTGATAACTAACTAAATTTATCAAGAGTAAAGAAGGATATCTTAAACATCATTTCCTAACAACCTACAAGTCCATTGGTTTCTACAACTTAGTCATACTAATATGAAGAATGAAAATAGACTTCTAAAGTTTAGAAAACTAAAGAGAGAAAAAGAGAGAGAAAATAGGAGAGAGAGAGTGGTTGTGAATGTGAGTAAATGAACCAAAGAAAGTAACACTAATGGGGGAGAGGGTAAAAAATAAAAAAGACGAGATAATTAGGGAGTCACGCTTGGTGGCCCTTTTGTGCTCACAGGGGCTCGCTAGTAATTTTGTATAAGGATTTTTTTGTAATTTTATAAACAAATTAGGGGTAAAAATGTAAATGTATTAAGGATCAAAATGTAAATTTATAAACATGTTAGGGGTGAAAACGTAAATGTACTGTTAAAAATTAATGAATTGACGTTTATACTCCTTAATAATGACAAAAATGATAAAAGACAAAAGGATATAAGTGTAATTTTATTTTAAAAAACAAACGAGCGTAGGCCCCACGTGGCCTGCTAGTAGGGAGCAGTGGCTCCCTAATCGCCCCGAGAACAAGTTTATACTCTTGCTCCCTAGTTGCCCCCAAAACAAGTTTCTGCTCCCTAGTCGCCCTCGAAAAAAGAAACTTGATAAGCATGAGAGAGTAACAGTGACAAGAGAGAGAGAGAAAAAAAAACTTGAAATGCCTTTTAAAAAGGAAGGAAAAGTAAATCACTTGTATTTTTTTAAGAAATACTTGTAGTGGTTATTATTATTAATTTTTTAACTTGTCTTTTTTGTTAATAATAAATTCTTTTTTAATTATTATAAATATAAAATTTAATGAACAAATATTAAATTATTTTATAATCAATTTTATTTATACATCATTTACTTAATTTGTACTTATTATACATAACAATTTGTAATTTTTCATAATTTATATTTTCATCCAATAAAAAAAATAATTTATAATATATCAATATTTAATTACTTGATATTGTTTTATTAATTTTTATTTATGTTCGTTTAATAATTTAAATAGTTGTGAGATTGAATAAAAATAGTTTTTGTTAATAGATAGATGCAAAAGAGATTAAAGAGTAGACACATGAACACACAAATTTAACAAAGTTAAAAAACTTTGTGCTTCGTGTGTCTTTAAAAGAAAAATGATCATAAATTCTTTTATTCAACTCAAAATAATAAGGTACATAAGATTTTATAAAACCTTTAGAACTATGGTACAACTTACATTTTTGGATTTTTGCGACTCTTATGGTGCCTATCCTTGATCATAACGACATCATTTATTCCACCATTATTCGTGCACAGGCCACAACAACAAATTAACATATCCACAATGTCATCGCTTCCATCCATCGTTTTGTTTTAGTAATCGTTGTAGATCACAATAGTGCTACTAAATCACAATAACATTATTATGGTCTATTGTTGTTCTTTTATCTCGTGAGGTTGCACTGTTCTGTGAGGACAACTATCTCATCGTACCCTATCAATGCACCCAAAAAATGACCAAGGGAAGCAAATATTATCGCTTTGTTATGTCCCATTGCACTGTGTTTCACTTTGCTCCGCTCCGATCTAGCATCTATCTGCTTACTGGTATATATGAGCTCCATATACAACAATTTTTATGTCATAAATTTTTACATTTTATAATATTTAAGTTATTTTACAAATTTACCTAACAATTTCTTGATAAAAATGAGATACAATTTCTTTTAAAATTTTAATTTTAATCATGACTCTTATTTTAAAATTTTTATATTAAATCAATTTAAATTTAAATTATTATTAATTAATTACATATTAATTGATATTATTAGTTTATTTTTATTTTTATTTTTATTTTTGTTTTTATATTTTATATTTCTTGTTCTCATAATTTCTACTTTTTCTCATCTTATATATTTTTATATTGGTTTTATAATTGTTTAATACCAATTGACTTCTAAACCTCAAATCTCTTCTCCACCTAGTTTGACATCCGATCTTTTTTTTAAAACAATGATAATTCCAATCTTTCTAAAAAAAAAAGGAACTCTTGCTTTTTGAATAATTACGACATAAAATTTTTTTAAAGCAAGAAAATCTTTGCTAAAAAATTTATAATGTCGAATATTCTCAACAAAAGTAAAGCCACTTATGTTAATATGACTATTCTCTTAGCCTTTGATTCATAAAATTGATTTTTAATTAGGAATTTATAATGCTCTTTCTAAGGGGAGACTTTAATAATTTTCTTTTTTTTCCATAATTCCCTTTTTTAAAGAAAAAAATTTGATAAAATCTTATTGTTAAGTAATAATTCATAAATTTACCTTTTCCAAGTAGGAAGATATTTGCTTGAAGATTTATAACTTCTACAATATCTAAAGTTATAAATCATTTAAAACATGTAATTAATCAAATACTATTTAACATAAATGTTTGCTACATCAAGAATCATCACATTTCATCAAATTGGTAAGTATACCAATACTTCATTCAAGAAGAAAAATGTGGTAACAATCTCTAGACCTTTAGAATTATTATATATGGACTTGTTTGGACCTTTTAGAATTTTTAGTTTAGGTGAAAAATTGTATGCATATGTGATTGTTAATGACTATAGTAGATTCACATAGGTAATGTTTCTTCCTAGTAAGGATGAATACTTTAGATCTTTTGTTAAATTTGCAGAAAGGGTTTAATTGGAAAAAGGCTACATGATAAATTTAATTAGAAGTAATCATGGTAGAGAATTTGAAAATGAAATGTTTGATGCATATTGTGAAGAAAATGGTATATTTTATAACTTTTCATCTGCTAGAACTCCTCAACAAAATAGAGTTGTTGAGAGGAAAAATAAGACTTTACAAGAAATGGTTAGAACTATTTTAAATGAATATGAAATTCCTAAATATTTTTTGGCGGAAGCCGTTGCTTGTGCATACCATCTATCCAACAAAGTGTATGTAAGACCTTATATGGATAAAACTTCTTATGAACTATGGCATAGAAAGAAACCGAAAGTAAGTTATTTTAAAGTGTTTGGTTATAAGTGCTTCATTTTAAATACTAGAGATAGTTTGGACAAATTTGATGCTAAATCAGAAGAAGGTATATTTTTTGGTTATTCTTTTACTAGTAGAGCTTAAAGGGTGTTTAACAAAATGACTATGATGATTTAAGAGACTATGCATGTTGTATTTGATGAATTTAATCTTTTTTTATGTGAAGAAGAGTGTTGATGATAATGATTTAGACTTAAGCAAAGATTTAGACCACTTAGGTTAGAAGAGCTTAAAGAAGACACCTTAGATACCTAACCTTTACCTTATGAGCCTATTATTGAACCAAGTGAGGTTAGAAGAGATGAGACCTTACCTAGAGAGTGGAGATTTAAGAAAGACCATCCCCCCCAACCAAATCATAGGTGAAGTATGAAGAGGAGTAGCAACGAGATCAAATCTTAAAGATTTATCTCATATGGTGTTTATTTCCATCATAAAGCCTAAAACCATAGATGAAGCATTAGATGATGAGAGTTAGACTTTATATATGAATGAAGAGCTGAACTAGTTTGAGAGAAATAAGGAGTGGACCTTAGTACCTAGGCCTAATGATCATCAAATTATTGGTACTAAGTGGGTCTTTAGAAATACGCCTGATGAATATGGAAATATTGTGAGAAACAAAGTTAGATTAGTAGCGAAGAGGTATAATTAAGAAGAGGGGATTGATTATGAGGAGACTTTTGCATCCATAGTTAGATTTTAGCCATTAGATTTTTGCTTTCTTTTGATTCCTCTATGGGTTTTAAACTTTATCAAATAGATTTTAAGTGCTTTTCTAAATGGTTTTATTCAAGAGGAGGTATATGTAGAACAACCTCTTGATTTTGAAAATCATGATGCACCCGAACATGTTTATAAACTTGATAAAGCTTTATATGGTTTGAAATAGGCACCTAGACCTTGGTATGATAGATTAAGCTCTTTTTTTTTTCAAAATGATATTGCAAAGGAAAAATTGATACTACCTTGTTTATAAAGAAAGAAAATAATGACTTATTGATTTTTTAGATTTATGTGGATGATATTATATTTGGTGCTACAAATGATGCTTTATGTCAAGAGTTTGCAAAAAGTATGAGTAGAGAATTCGAGATGAGCATGATAGGCGAGCCAAACTTCTTTCTTAGACTCCAAATCAATCAAATAAAGGAAGAAATCTTCATCAACCAAGCAAAGTACACAAAAGAACTTCTCAAGAAATTTGGAATGAGTCAAACAAAACCATTAGTCACACCAATGTCTATCAACATAAAACTAGACAAAATTAAAGAGGGTAAGCTAGTAGATGTCTAAAAATATCTAGGTATGATAGGTAGCTTATTATATTTGACTGCTAGTAGACCTGATATCATGTTTAGAGTATACTTTTGTGCTAGATTTCAGTCAAGTCCTAGAGAGTCTCACTTATTAGCTGTTAAACGAATTTTAAGATATTTGGCAAGTTCATCATCTTTAGGTTTGTGTTATCTTATAAATGCATTATTTGAGCTAGTTGGCTATTCAAAGCTGATTATATTGGTAGTTTACTAGATAGAAAAGAGCACATCTGGTACTTGTCAATTTCTAAGCCATGCATTAGTTTCATGGTTTAGTAAAGAAAAAACAACATTCAATTGCTTTATCTATAGCCAAAGCCGAGTATATAGTAGTTGGTAGTTGTTGTGCATAAATTCTGTGGATTAATCAATAACTTAGAGATTATGGCATGGAAATAACAAATATACCCATTAGGTGTGATAGAACTAGTGCCATTTTCCTAACCAAGAACCCAATTCAAAATTCAAGAACTAAACATATTGAGATAAGGATCATTTTATAAGAGATCATGTGCATAATGGTGATATTGAATTGGAATTTATTGACACACACCACCAATTAGTCGATATATTCACTAAACCAATGTTTGAGGATAGGTTTTTCATGATAAGGAAAGAATTAGGCATGATTGATGGTACATCCCTTTGATTATTCTATGTTTATAACAATTTTGCCCCTCTTGATTAAAGTTCTTTTCATTCTTTTTTATGATGTCAAAAAGGGGGAGACATGTATGTGATATTTAAAAGCTTATGATTTATGGATTGTATATATTGAGGGGGAGCTTTACAAAGTTGATGCGTGGTAGCTTTACAAAGTTGATCCATGAATTGGGGGAGCATTATTAGTAGTTTTTGGAATGATTAAAGATATGTGCTATGAATTTTCCATCTTGAAATGTGTTTTATTCCTTATATGATATCACATGTTTTTTCATCATAAAATAGGGAGAGATTGTTAAACTAAGGCAGGTTCAAATCTTAGTTTTGATGATAACAAATCATCATTATTACTAATGATTTAAGTTTCCATTGTGAAATTCAAAGATAGGTTATTTCAAGAAGATTCCATATGTAAAGCTTGAAGTTTGAAGGACTAAGATGAAGTTAAAGGAAGAACAAAACATATGGAAGCTACAAG
>JAOXYD010000006.1:18288938-18307762 GCA_028565735.1 Pinacopodium congolense
GATTCTTCCACCCAGGATTATAGGTGATGGAATATGGATCCCATCTCTATTTATTGAAATTACCCACACAATGGGCCTCTTCTTAGTCTTGCAAAAAGGGATTTTCAACCTGACATTCTAAAGATGGATATGAATCTTTGCCACAATCCTCACACATGGCACAACTCTTCATTGATGAACTGGCTCCATCCTTTACACTGTGCATCAAATTATCCAGCTTTCTTGTCATCATATCCATCTTAGTTGATAAATCTACTGTATTATCCATAACATGAGCACCAACAAGTCTTCTAGGATGTCTCTCTATATGATATTGAAAGCTATTAGTGACCAACTCATCTATCAATCTATAAGCTTGATCTGGGGTCTTTCTCATCAAACTACCTCCAGCTGTTGTATTAATAGTACTCATAGTCAAAGAAGTCACTCCAGTATAAATTGTGATAACCTGCTGCCAAGTGCTGAACCCATGACTAAAGCACGAAGCCAACATGTCTCTAAATCTCTCCCATCCCTCATATAAGCTCTCATTCTCATACTGTGTGAAAGAAGTGATCTCGTTCTTGATTTTGGTAACCTTGGCAGGCGGGAAAAATTTAGCAAGGAACAATCTCATCAGCTTATCCCAAGTGTTAATGGACCCTAACTACAATGAAGCCAACCAAGCTCTAGCCTTATCCTTAATTGAAAATGGGTAAAGTCTCAATATTACTACATCATCTGACACCTCATCCTTGATAAACAAGTCATAAATATCTAAATATCTCTCTAAGTGGGTGTTGGGATCCTCTAAAGGTAATCCACCAAACTAAATGCCCTGACCATGGAAGTGATACTGTGGGAGATCTCAAAATTGGCTACTGTAATCGCCGGTCTTACAATAACAGTTAGAGGCCGATTATTGTGCCCCATAGTCAGATTCATCATAATGAATTCTCTTCCTCCATTAAGATGTTGCATGATCTCTTCTTCTCGATGTGCCATCTCTACAAGCTACTCTTCAATATTCTCTTTTTTTTGTGACATCTTCTTCTGCCTTGCTACTATGGGCCAACCTTACTACCTTTTTTAACCTGGGAATAGTTTTTTCAATTTCAGTATCCAGTAGCAAATTCTTGGGCTTCTGACCATAAGTGTGCATCAACCAAAGAAAACAAATAAAAAAAAGCAACGAAAGTACTAAAAACTAGAAACAAATACGCTAAAGCAAAATATGAAAAAGCAATCAATCAATTTTAAACAACCTAAATAAGCAAATAAATGACTAAACAAGAAATAAACCTAAGAAAATAAACACCGTCTAATCTAATCACTCACAATTAGGACAATTCCTAAGTAATGACACTAAAAACTTGTTGCCAGTATAATTAAAACAATGTATATATGAAAATCTGACTTAGACCAAAAAATTGAATTAAGCGAACATTATTATCAAGTAATATATAACGAAGTAAAACTGAGTATCGTACCCAATGGAAAGTCAAATATGCAAGAAAATTAACTCAACGATGCACAATTAACTCAGAATCCAAATATTGATTTATTTGAATAGTATGCAAAACAAGCAAGATAAGGACATATGCAAGATGCAAGATGAACTAAATGTAATAACAATTGATTTAAGAGACTAAAAACTGGCTAAGGCTTCGAACTTATTTTGGGTTATGTTTCCTAAATGTGACAATAGTGGATTGATTTAGACTTACCTCACTTAAACAAGTTACACCTAGTGGTCATAGGCATCCCTTTTCTCTTATACTCTCAATTAACCTACTTGGTCCATAGATTACACGGAATACAAGACATTGTGCCTAAGATTAAGGTCTTTAATTCTAGGTGTCCTCACATAAAATGTTAAGGCTTAGTCTACTCTTAGGTTCAAGTATGTTGCTAGATTGAATTTTAGGTAAAATAAGTTCCAATTGTCATGAAACTCATTCTCCTAAGGCTATAATCTAGGTGATCAAGCTAAGCAAGCATTCAATCCAAAACAAAACACATCCACAGAACCTGTTTCTAGCCCAAATCAATCCATAACCTCAGTCAAAAGTGATTACTCAAACATATTAATAAAAGGAACACAAGAGATGGTCAAAACATATATATCCATTAATTAATCAAAAACTAGAATCTTCACAAACTATGAACATAATTAGTCAAAAGTGATTCTCGATAAGACAATAACCCAACTTTGATGATGAAGATTACCTAACTTGAATGATGGAAACTCATCTCTGATGACAAAAAGGCGACTCGAATGAAGAAAATTGTGTTTCTCTTTCTCTTTGTCGTCCCTAAAAAATATTTTTGTTTGCACTTTTTATACCTATGTTTTTTAGCATTAATTGAAACACGGAAATCGAAGAATAAAACACGAGGAATGGAGGTCTAGAGCCCCTAGGTTTGATCGACCGATTCTTCCTTATGTTCTTCAATTAGTCGACCAGTTCTTCTGTTCGGTTGATGGACAAATTCCTTGTGATTTATTCGGTTGACCGGTGTCAATTCTTTAGACCGATGCTCGCCATTCGGTCAACTAAACTCTAGTTGTTTGACCGCCATATATCTGAGTCATCTTTATGCTCTATAACAAGCTCCAATTAAGTCCAAATCTCCACAACAATAATAACTTTATTCGGTACCTGAAATTAACAATAATAACTTTATATTGGTGTAATTCAATTGCCAAATGGGTAAAAACATAGTGAAATAAGCATTATAAAACAATATAAAATACCCATTAACACTTACTCTCCTTATGGTTGGTAGTCCTCGAACTCCATTTGTTTGGGACAAAGAATACCTCCAATTGATCAGACCATTTATCGCAATTGCATGCTTATGATGCAGCTTTCACATCATGCCATATTAGAGCATCTCACAGTTAGGCGGGAAGTCGATTTGTAGGAGGAAAGCAATGGAGGGCAGTGTGAGGTTACTAGTTTGCCTTCATCATTGAATTATGACATAAAGTCAAACTTAACATTTCGATTTTTTTCCTTTAATATTTGGAAGTAAAATGTGATATAGACACCTAGCTCTTTATCATCTATTCTGGCACTATAGTGTCGTCTTAGCTTTTTCCCCATTTCTTTGGCTTTTGAACATCCATTATGTTTATTGGTGGTTGAAGAGTCTCTTTGTATTGAGAAATCACCGTCCGATTTCAAGTATATGACTAAGTGAACCTTTTACGGCCTACATTACGTGAAAATGGTTTAATAACATGCTTTATGCAACTGCAACCAATTTAACTGTGCTAAGACTCGTTGTAACTAGTTCTCTATTTTTCGTAACTACAACATAATGAGTTCCCACAACAAAACTTCGTATACTAACAAAATATATTTGTTGTTTATGCAGGATTAAAAGGATTTGTGGGCCTTAACTGTCCAACATAAGCGCTTAAACCAAATAACATATTTTGTTCCCATATGCATGCCATAATGTGAGAAGCCCATCCTCATGCTACCACCCAAATACTAGTTAATGTCTAGTAGAAGTGGCTCTCAACACTATGTGCCTATAACTCAACTTCACCGTAAACTCTGATTTTATGGGGTCATTACACATGTAAATGTAGAATCAGAAGATGTGTAAGTCATAGTTCATCTAGGTGGATACCTATTAGAAGCAGAGCCTTTCAATTACCATGGATGCGCCTGTTCGTGCAACACATAGGTAAGACTGAGAGTACTATGGATTAATTATGTTCTTTGCCCTACCCAACTTCCCTTAAAAAAGCATAACATCATACATCTTGGTCTCCAAATAGATGAGCACTTTTGTGACATATAACAGTGTAACCATCTATTCACATAAAGTACAGCATGCAGAGGGAAAGAAAATATTGTTAGAAGGTTGTTTAGGGCATTGACCCTTGTCATTTAACTCTCCCCAGTGCTTAATTCATGTTCACAGGAGCAATGTTGATGAAATCTACAACACAAAACTTGTCGTCAAGAATGAGGATGCATGTCCAGACCATAAAGATAGAACAAATGTTCAACTTAATGAAACACTACAGACAGGGATGACTATGCATAGTCGGGAAGCAATTTTTGAAGCCTATAAATTATATGGCAAGGCACATGGATTTTTTGTTTCAATTTGGGGTGGTGTCAAAGATAGTAATGGAAATTTTATGCGTAATAGATTTGTGTGTTATAGAGGTTGTGATTACAAAGTTAGAGGATTGAACGTCATTAAATGTAGACCCTCAAGAAGAATAGGCTATGAAGTAAGGTTGTCTTGCCGCATCTCACAATGAGTGTAAAGAATAATCCAATTGGTAGATGTGTATAACTATGAGTTACATCCATTTGACATGAGATTCATGCTATAACACCATTTTTTAACAACCAATATTCAAAGAGGTCTAGAGTTTAATGATATGTGTGGTATAAGACCCAGCATAAATATTTGGTGCGTTATGGTAGCTCATGGGGATTACCATAACGTACCTTGTCTTAGGAAAGATTGTCAAAATCATCTAGATAATTTGCTGAGGAATAGAATAAAGGGTGGTGATGTCGAATCTTTGTATAAATTATTCATAAGACTTAAAGCATAAGAACCATGATTCTTCTATTCCATTGATTGTGATGAAGAAGCTCACCTAAAAAGTGTCTTTTAGGCAAATGCTCGTAGTTAGGCTATAATTAGAGAAGTTGGTGATATCATCACTTTTGACACAACATATTTGGTCAACAAATATGGCATGCCCTTTGCGCCATTTATAAGTGTCAACTGTCACTCAGTCCATATTGTTAAGATGTGGCCTCCTAACTGATGAAACAATAAAAAGTTTTTGTTATCTGTTTGAACATGGATTCAATGTATGGATGGGGTTACATCATTAGTGATTATCATAGATGAATGCAACAGTATATGCAACGCTATTAGAATCATCTTCCTAAGTGTAAAACATAGGTTATGTCTATAACACATAATTAAGGAATTTCCTAACAAGTTCAGTGCACATAAGTCATATAAGATACTAAAAGTTACTTTCATGTATGTTGTTTTGATTGAAACACCATCGAGGAATTCAAAGGTCAATGGAAAAAATTGATTGCTGATTACAATATTGGAAACAACAAGTGCTTGAAATCTATCTTCGAAAGGCATCTTTTTTGGGCCCCTGTTTTTGTGAAGGATGACTTGTGGGCATACATGCCCAACATTTAAAGGAGTGAGGATTACCATAACGTACCTTGTCTTAGGAAAGATTATCAAAATCTTCTAGATAATCTGCTAAGGAATAGAATAAAGGGTGGTGATGTTTGAATCTTTGTACAAATTATTTATGAGACTTAAAGCATAAGAACCACGATTCTTCTATTTCATTGATTATGATGAAGAAGCTCACCTCAAAAGTATCTTTCAGGCATATGCTCATAGTTAGGCTGCAATTAAAGAATTTGGTGATATCATCACTTTTGACACAACATATTTGGTCAACAAATATGACATGCCCTTCACCATTCATAAGTGTCAACCATTACTCAATCTATAATGTTAAGATGTGGCCTCCTAACTGATGAAACAACAAAAAGTTTTTATTAGCTGTTTCGAACATGGATTCAGTGTATGGATGAGGTTACGTCACTATTTATCAACAATTTCTAATGTTCCATTGGTTGCACAATTTCATATAGAGAAGATCTTCTAGTAGTCCTATACTCACACAATGTTAAGGCTAATCTAAGAAGAGCTGGTAAATGTCATGTATTATGATGTTGTTAGTGATCTTTCAAACAATGTTGTTGAGGGCTAAGAGGTTAAGGAAATAGGTAAAGAAGGAGCTGTTGTGGGTAAATATACAGTTAGTATTTTTGAATCCCTATTAATTATGAAGTGTAGCTACAAGCTATTCTAATTTCAAGGTATTGTTTGCCACCACATATTTGTAGTTTTAACAACCTAGTCATTTGGGACCAGATACTCTTGTTCTGTGGAGAAGAAGGAAAGATGTTCAGAATACTAACTATAAAATACTTGTACGCAATCTTCAACTATTGACAGCAACGTACATCGACAGACAACAATCTTGAAAAGGTTTTTATAATATTGTTAATTATGCAACAGAGTCAGATGCAAAATATGATATTTTTGCAGAAGTTGTTAGAAAGAGCATAAGCCACCTTGACATCCGATGATGGAATGGTAGCTATTGAAATGTTGGATCTTGGTAATGATCCCACCTCTATCAATGGGCTACTATATCCATACGTTAATCATTGTAGAGGGAGACCTAATTCCCATAGAATTAGATCACGAGTAGAAGACATAGTAAGGAGGCGTCAATGGATGGAGGTATGGTATTTAATTTTCCCACGTGATGTATTGGTTGTTTTTTTTTTCATTCACTCATGGGATGTTACACTCCTTGAATAGCATCACGTATGGAATTATCACTTTTATATCTCACTAACATTTTTTATCTACTTGTCTCCAAGTTCCAAAGATCAATCTATGGTGAACAAGGTCAACCACTTTCACAACCTACACCCACACATGATTTACTAACCCCAAACACCATTTCTGCATCATATTCCCAGTGACAGCAGGTCATCAATTTTCATTGCTTATTAGTCTTCCCAGCAACACCTGATCATCGAAGTTCATTAATGAAATTTGGGCACCATTGCCTCAAGGTCATTTGTCTTATGTTTTACACTTAACATAGGTGTAATACAATGCCTCCTACATTGATCTGTAATTTTCAGTACTAGTCATGGTATGAGATTAAAACTTCAGCTGGTCATATAACAATAATATGTTATCATTTTATTATTTTTATAATAATATAATATTTATATAGTAATATTATATTGAGACTGACCATGGCCGGTTATGAGTTTTTGGTTATGTAGTCATTCTCTATTTCTAATATGAGACAATACAAAAGCTCGGCATATTGATCATCCAACATTGCTGTCCTTTGCAACCGACTAACAAACATATTCAATAGTTATTATTACCAAGGTTTGAGAAACCAGATCAGACCGGTCGGTTCGATGTACTGTCCTTTGCAACCGACTAACAAACACATTCAATAGTTATTATTACCAAGGTTTAAGAAACCAGATCAGACCGGTCGGTTCGATCCGATTAATTTGAAATCGATTGGTTTATCGGCTCGGTTTCTTTCAAAAACTTTTAAATTTAAGAATCGTATGGTTTAGGTCGAACTGACCAGTTTGACCTTATTCGACTTGATTTAACCCGTCGGTCTGACCATTTCAAATTAACCCAGCCTAACCCACCCCTTTTCACTTCTTTTTTTTTCCAGCCCCACTCCTCTAATCTTACTCCACTTTTTTTTATTATTTTGTTATTTATTAAACCTATTATTTTATTTTTATTTAATTATTATATGATATTATTTCTTTATTTTATAATTTTTGTTATATTTTTATTTAAAATGAAACTTTTTAATATAATATATTTTTTATATTATAAATTAGTAAAAGATTAACAAAAAATAGATTAATAATTTATACATCATATTATTTTATATCGATTCAATATCGATTTTATACCGGTTAAACGTCTAAACCTTTAACTCATTTCTTTACCGGTTCAATATCCAATCCGATTTTCACAACATGAATTAATATTGACTTTAACATCCGAGGAAAAAGAAGGTCAAATTGAAAATTAGACATGGGCCAAATTCAAAGAAAAATGAGCCATTCATGTTCACTTTTGTTTTCATAATTTGAATGACATATCTTTGAAGAAATTTAATATTCATTAAAAATTTATATCTAGATGTTAGATCAATTTAAGGACTTGTTAAAACCTATTAATATCAATTGATCTCAAAATTTCATTTTGAATGAATAAATTTAAATTTTAACAACTAAGTTAAATATTATTTTAGAGTTATATTTTGTTGTGGATTATATTTAAAATCTTTTCAAGTATTTTCTCTCAATTAAAGAATATTTAAATTGATTATTACTTTTAACTAAAATAAAAACAACATACTCCCATTGATATTCATAACCATGAAGAATTCATTCCAAAATTTTCAAACACGAAATTAAGTTTAAAAATAAATGCATAATCATTAAACAAACACCTAAAGTATAAAATTCCATAAAATTATCAAGAATTCACAAAGGGAAAGATATTAACATTTACCAACTTATGTAAAACCAAAAGTCAAAAGTTTGAGTCCCACAAAGTCCTACGCCGTTTCCGTTTAACTTCCATTATGGTTTTGATTACTATTAGAACTTTCTTCTTGTTCGTGAGCTCATCTTTTGGAGTTATTGAGGGCATAGTAACAAACAAAACTCAACATTCATGAGAGGTTTTGGAAAATGGAAAGAAAATTGAATTTTAAAATTATGTATCAACATTGATGGAGAAGTTAAATGAAAAGATCTTAGTAAATTCAGGTGAACTAAGAGACATTTTAAAGCTGCAAGTGTTTAGATTAAAATGAGTCTAACCTTGAAGCACTGAGAGTTGATGAAATAAAAAGGAATTTTCAATTCTTTTTTATTATGCAAATTTTAGTATCACTGAAAGTATTTTTCTCATTGGATTCTACCATTAAGTAACTTTTAGTTGATAAGTTTATAATCCTATTTTGAATCGATTCATAGCATATAATGTTTCTTTTATAGAATAAGAAAAATTAAAATTTTTGTTGCCAAAGTTCTTCATTATTTGTGTGAGTGGAAGTATTTGTGAATATATCTAATGTTTTCAAAACTGGACCGGATATCAAATCGGTAAAATGATAGGTTTAAGGTTTAAAGGTTCAACTGGTATTAAGTCATTATAAAATCGGTATTAAACCAGTATAAGGTAATAAAATATATAAATTATAAAAATAAGTAAAAATATATCATAAAATTAAATAAATAATAAAAATATAAATGAATTACTAATATCTACTATTATGTAATCAATAAATAATAATTTTAACTAAAATTGAATATAGTATAAATTGTTAAAATAATAGTAATAATTAAAATTATATTTATGAATGATATTATATCTTATATTCATCAAGAAATTAAAATCCTTTAGTTGTATAAAGACTTGTAAACCATGCTTATATCTAAAATATTTTCTTCCTATTTTTTACTAAATTTAAATAAAATATAAATAGATAAATTATAAAATTATTTTTTAAATAACATAGTATATTTGTTAAATAAGATAGTAACCAACTGTTATAAGAATAGATATTTTTAATTTATTATTAGTGACAAATACATTTTCATTATAAATTGCCTTTTAAAGTTCATTATAATTAAGATCAAGTAATGATTCTTTTTTCTTTTTCGATTTAAAAGTCAATATAATTAATATAATCGATAATCAATTGGTCATACTGCTTAACTTATAACCGGTTAAACCAGTCAAACCGCTTGATTTATAACCGGTTAAACCGGGAGGTTAAACAAAAACCGAAAAGTTTTCCTACTAAAAAGTTTTTTTATAAAACTAAACTGGTTAATTGAAAGGTTTACAGTTAACTGGGTTCAACCGACTAAATCGTAAGGATTTTTAAAACACTGAATATATCACTTTTTATTAAGAGAATCCTTTAAATTTAACCCTTTGCTAATATACCATTGAATCTTTACCTTCTTACTCTTGCTTTCTTCAAATTCACTGCAATTGTTGTCCTCACAAATTTGTCCATTTGAATTGCTTGCGTATTAATATTTGTTCTCATTGTACATTCCAATTTTTATTAGAATTTTTTTTATAGTAGTCAACCGATAATCTTAAAAGTCTTGCCTGCACTACTATAGAGGTCATTTGTGTTGGATAATTTGTATCTCTTAAGTGTCATACATACACACACATTTAAAGTTGAAAGTGATTAAGGAATTATTATTTTGAAAATAACTAAATAAATGTTCTAATTTAATTTAAATCAAATAAAATCCTTGCTTATAGGAATAATAAGGATAAAAATGGTGAATTGTTATGGATCCTTAATCTAGCTTTGATATACCTATATGTCTACCTTTAGGAGTAATACAAAAAATAAGATAAAAGGTACAATTTACTTCTTAATGTTTCACAAAAGGTTTAAATTTTATTCCTTAATATTTTTAAAATAGTACACTTTATCCCTAACGTTTGAAATTTTTGAAATTTACCTCCCCTAATATTTGCAAAATGTTACAAATTACTCGGTTAGCACTAATTCCATTAAAATTATGTTAATTACTATTAAGGGTTAACTAACAATTAGTTAATGAAATATAAATAAAGTTAACAATTAATTAACAAAATCTCAATGAAATTAGTATTAAAGAAGTAACACATATCATTTTACAAACATTAATAGACAAATTTCATCATTTTATAAATATTAAAGAGTAAAGTAATACTTTTTAATGAATAATGATACTCATGTCAGTTTATGGTCATTTTTCATTTATTAACTACTAAAGGATGGTTACAGTTTTAATTCCAAGATGATTACTATCACCTTTAAAAATGTTAAGAAATAAATTAAATTTTTCGTGGAACATTAAGAGGATAAAGTAGATCTTTTATCTAGAAAATAGAAGCATAAGTTAGAGGACTTTTCCACATAACATGAATGTTCCTTTGCAAGTTTCTTAAATTTTAAAGGTCTTCACATTTGGTGCTTTGCCTTAATCATTATGACTCGAGGTATGCAATTTAATTTTTGCATCAAGTTATTAATTGTTCTTCACATATATTGTTCACCTCGTGGCATTAGCTTTCGTTTAGATTAGCCTAATGTTTCTTATATACTTGTTAAGATGAAATGCAAAGATGCTGACCAGAAGATTATTTTTTTAAAACCACGTTTAATCGAAAGTTTCCTCTAATATTGTATTAAAAAAAACTTTAAGCTTATATTGAAAATTCTGGAAACTTTTATATCTATTTAGTTTTTAAAGTATTTTAGTGTGTTACCGTGTTGGTATTAATTTAGATCTCATTTGGTTGGGATTTCTTTTGTGGTTTTGGTTTTTGGTTTTCTTAAATACAAAAATTTTTTAAAATATATCACAGAAATTGGAAAAAAGCACACGAATACAGCATAGAAATCAAGAAAGACAATACAAAAATCCATAAAAATACATAAAACCCAATACAACAACTACAATAACTACAACCAAAAACTACAACAAAAAGCTGAATCAAATGAATTTGAGAAATTACATCGCTGGACGTTTTTTAGGTTATTTCTAATCTAATTTTTAGTCCCATAACTCCTATTTAACTATTTAATTAAATAACTTTTTAAATTTTATGTTTTAATTAAAAAATTGAAGTCATTATTACAAACCAATTTTCTCACTGTACAAATAATTATTTTATAAATAAAAGTTAATCCTATATCACATTTATGTAATAATTAATAATGAAAAGATCTCCATAACAAATTCATGATAAAATTTTAATAATATATAGGAAGAAAGTTTAAAATGCAATGACTTTAATTTTGTTTTTGTTTATAATTAAAGACTAATAAAGCATTCAATAGTTTAAGAACTGGTTTAATCACCCTTCATAACTTATTGAATCTAGTTTTTTCTAAAAAATGATAACAAAAAAATAGATTCAATATGCTAATATATTTGGAGGGTGATTTTATCATTCTTTAATGGAAGAATAAATTGTGCTAATTTACCTAAATTAGTCACATCATCATATTTAAAAATTCAATGAATTCTCTAATTTTTATTTTTATTTCTATTAGATCAAACTTTCACCTATTTTTAAACAAATTCTAAATGAATATTGCCAATAAAATTTTTTTAGTTAAATAATACAATGTTAAGGAACTTGAAACTAGATAATTTAGAGTTCATGATACTATTCATATTTATATGTAGCTAAATTTTTGTTTACAAGTCAAGTTTAAACTAGTTTGTTTAGAAAGTTGAAAACAAATGTTTAATTAACTGAAAACAAGTTAAGAGATCAAATAATTAAGTTGATTGAAAATATCAAATAATTAAGTCTAATAACCTAATTAAAATTTTTTAGCATAAAGATTAATTTAAAATTTTTCATTAAAAAAAGTGTGTATCTGCAAATTGCAACCCAACAGTGTCACTTGAAATATAAAGAATACAGTTGTTAGGAAGGCTTAACAAAGGAAAGGAATAATAAATGCACCAGTGATTGCTTTAATTGAGTGTCCAACTTTTACAATTTTTTAAAAGTGGCTAATCTTTAAAAACTTGCTAAACTCGAGAAAAAAATTAGATGACGTTAGTTTTATGCTAATAAAGCAAATGGATTCTACCATGTGGGCATACAATCTTAACGTTTAAAATTTTTTAATTCAATAACTAACTTTTCCAAAAATGTTAATTGAAATAAAGAATACACTTCTTGAAAAGGCTCAAAAAAGGAAAGGGATAATAAATGCATTAGTAATCAACTTTTGAAGAATTTTTCAGTTCAATATCTAACTTTTAAAATTTTTCAAAAGGGACTAATATTTAAATTTTCACTTAAGTCAGGAAAAAGTTAAATGATGTTAGTTTTATGCGAGCTTGATAAATAATGAATTATTGTCAATTCATTAGTCCCAAAATCTAAAATAAATTTAAATCAATTTATGTCATAAGTTGTAGGTCTACAAACACTAAACATCTGTTCATCAAATCAAACACATAAGATCAAACACTAACAAAAGTCAAATTTAATTACAAAATTACAATTTTAAAAAAAAGCTTGCAAGTATAGTCTCATAAAAAATAAAAAAAAGTACTTCTTCAATTATAAAGTAAAAAAACTTGTACCTTGTCAACAATTTCACTAGTTTTACTAAAATTATTTATGCTTTAAAAATTATGTAATAGTCTTTTATATTTTGCAAAAAAAAAGAAAGAAAGAAGAGTCTTTTTATTAAATTGCACTATTAATTTTTATGATATAATAATTTATTATACTTAACATTCCATATAAGAATTGGCAATTCATATACACAGTATTTGACAAAATTTATTTATTTAAAATATTTAAGTTTAAACTCGATCATAAAATTATATTTTTAATTTTTAGGAATTATATCTCATATACATATATATATAGTTACAGTGTTTAATCATTTATTGAATAAAATAACTTATTTGATGTTATTTTAATAGCATATTTTAATAATTATACAATATAAAACTAGTTTTCTAATTCTAAGAGTCACCTCGCTTACAGC
Source organism: Pinacopodium congolense (assembly GCA_028565735.1). Lineage (NCBI taxonomy): Eukaryota > Viridiplantae > Streptophyta > Magnoliopsida > Malpighiales > Erythroxylaceae > Pinacopodium > Pinacopodium congolense. The sequence goes on from JAOXYD010000006.1 coordinate 18,302,131, forward strand.
CCTGTCTCCATGTTCTTGAGCTCCATTCATGACAATATTTCTAATTCTAAGAGCAACATTCTTGAATTTGCTGACCTCGCCCATAATAACTTTCAAAAATTTGAATTTGTTAAGTCCATGTTATTTTATCAAGCTTGACCAAAGACTAAATAGTTAGAAATTTCAATTATAGCACATACATTCACCATCAAATCAAAATGAAAATTCCAACTGAGAAATAAAAAAAATAACAGAGTTTCCATTCAAGCAGGGAAAATTTTTGTGATCTCTATCTATTTTGTTGTTAAATTATATGTAAAATGTGCAAATATATAAACTACGAACCTAGGAACTTTCCATTGCAGTAGTTGAAAAGTTGAATCCAATGTGCGAAGAAGAAGGGATAGTTCACTTGGCAGCTAAAGTCTTAGTGGTTAGTTGTTAGACCTCTAAAGCCTAAGTTGCAAAATTGTGTGAGTGTTGACCAGTTTTAACAAACACTTGATATGTGAGTCAACATAAGAAAGATATGTTTGACGAGGGAATAAAGAAAAGTCTTGTGAGTAGGTGAGTAAAGTAAAATGTGTCGATAAAGGTTTTGAGAGTAGGTGAGATTCGAAACATATAGAAATGTGTTAGTGCACATTGGCGAATATCTTTGGTGAGGCATAAGATTTAAATGCGAGACCATACAGAATTAGAGAACTAATTCATGCTAAACTAAATAGTGCATAGAGGCACTAAACTTTGGCTAGAGAGGCCAAAGGCACATACGATCTATAAGGTTTTATGCTAACTTAGAATGTTCTTGCACTTAGTCATAAAGCGATGAGACTACACCATAAGGAAGCTACATCATGGTTAATAGACTTGACCATGAAGGTATATTGGTTGGACCTATGTGTGAATAGGTTAGATGACCTGGAATACACATCCTTAATGGCATAACTACTTGATAATATGGCACATAATGATATGGAACTTAACTCGAAGATCTCTTAGGACAACTATTAACTTCTAAGAGATAAAGACCATGTGGGATAGACATCTAAAAATAATGGATATCTTCATGAATATAGATGATCTTCCCTGATAGCATGTAAACTCTATCTTATTAAATGTGATGTAATATAATCAATTAGATGGAAATCTATTTATATGGGTTGTCATCAAATTAGTTAGGATGACATAATCTAGTTGGGGGTGTGATCTTAGCTATTAAGATAAACTAGGATTGTAGGATTCATGATTATCTTACACTTACTTTCCAAGAAAGAGATACTTATATAAAGATCATTAAAGTCAAGTCTCAAATCATTCAAGTATAGAAACAACTGTGAGAGAGTTGAGACCTTTTGGGAAAGTTTTACAAGGGTTTCTAGTATAGAGTTCCTTGTATTATAAAGTATTTCGAGTTTGAGGTACCTGAGTATGTTTTTTTGGCATCTTGTGGAAAGTTAACAAAAGGTTGGTTTCAACCGTATTTCTCTTGTTAGTTTATTTTATCTTCTCTTATTATACATTTGTATGCTTTGTAAGTATGTGAGCAAAACACTTAAACGTGAGTGTGTATGTGAGGTGTTTGAGGCTAATGGATCTATTTATCTACAATCATATGAGAACGCTAATTCTTGCTTAAGTGGAGCTAAACAAGATTGTCATGTAAAGATGTTGGAATAACTTCAGTAAAAATTCAAGTGCTAGTAAGCTTTTGCAATAACCAAAATCATATTCTAATTTCTATAGCTGGCGGAAGCAATCTGACATAGAGGGTTGTCAATCATGGAATCTCTAGCTCTAAGGGATGAGGGTATAGTTCCTTTCTTGGAACGTATTGAAGCCCTGGAGAGGAAGCTTCCAAGGCTTCAATACATAAGAAAAGCACTCGAGAAACAGTTGAAGGATCAAGGGGAGATGAGCTATGATCCCCTAATGCTTAAGAGTGCATTGGCGAGACACGAAATGAATGTCTGAGTTGAAAGCACCATGATTAAGATGCGAGGTCCACAAGTTTTTTAATGAAAGCTTAGGAATAAATGAAGGTTCAAAGGAAAAACATGAAGGACCTTCTTAATGCAATAGCAACTGCAGATGTCTTGGTAGATCTCTAACTACCACCACATATTTAAACCAATAGAGAGGGAAAGAAAAATGGTGGAACCCTAGATGGCCAAGAGAAAGGCAAAGAGAAGGTAGGGAAACCTTCTCAAAGTAAGCTAAGGAAGGAATTAAAGGGAAAGATCGCTTGCTTCATTTGTAAAATGCCATACTATGTTCGAGAATACTCGAAACGGAAGGTGGGTGAGGAGCATGTCAGCTTGATGATCGCAAAGGAGCATGTTAGTTTCACGATCGCAAAGGATCATGGAGATGGAGAAGGCTTCATAGACAAAGCTTTTCTTAGCATGTTGGGCAGGACAAGTCTTAAGAAGGAGTGTCTATGCAGAATGTTAGTCCTAATGGCACTCAAAAGTAGGGTAAATTAAGTGTTCTAAAAAATTAATCCTAAAAATTGAAATTTTAAGCAACCTAAAACCAATTCAAGGAATGTGATGCTCCTAAGCCTAAATTCACCCTAAAGCAATGTATTAATAAATAAGCAATAATTGAAACTTAATCTATGTAAATCCAAAGAAAAAATTACAAAATTATAATAATCAAATTCCTTTCACAATCATAACAATATTTGAGTAAATCCCTAACATGATTAAGTCCAGTACTAAGATAAGTCAATAGAACAATACTTCAATATTGTAAAGTTGAAACAATTGCACAAGTGATCAACAATAAACACATAAATCAATATCATAAGGAAATATAAACTTTGAAGTACACTAAAAAATAATATAAAGAGGATAAGAAAGAGAAGGGACACAAAGATTTATAAAGGTTTAACAACACTAGCATTGCCTAATCCACTCCCAACGCCAAAGATGTTGAAATTTGCACCATCACCAATGTAGCAATTATAATCTTTTTCAATGGATGAAGAGAAACCCTTATAAATAAAAGCATTCTTTGTTGAAGGTGAAGAGAAAACTTATACAAATATTTTTTATACAAAGTGAGGCCTTTACAAATCTTTTTATAAGGCAAAGAATAGCTTATATAAATCAACCCCAAGGTGGTGAATAAAAAAATAAACTTATAAAGGTATTGCACTTGAAGAACAATAAACTAAGAGTTCTTTAGAGTGTAAAAATAAAATATATGCTCAATAACCTTCTGTAAACTCTAAATAAAGAGAATATGATAATTAGTAAAAAAATCTTATTTATGATGATAAAAACGATAATATAAACAATACAGAAATATAAAAAATTTTATAGCTTGATGTATATAACATTTTATACAAGAAACTCAAATAAAAATGTAATTTGACCAAGAAAAATGTTTGAGAACTTCTTAAAGACATAAAAAAACACAAAAATAATGAATAAATCATGTAAAAACTCAATTGAAAATAAGAGAAATCAGATTGAATACAAGATTGTACCAATACTTGACAAATTTGAATATAGTATCTCATAAAAATGAAAACTCAAACAACAAGTATAATTAAATGATAAATATTAGATTATAGCACTCTTAAGATCTTAAAGAATCGAAAAATAAATTTAAGGATTAACAATAGATATGGAAGGTTTGAAAAGAAAGTTAAAGAAACAATCAATCAAGATACTTGAGGAAGTTTAATAACAGTGAATGATGATAAACCCTTACACAAGAATAACAATTATATTAGAATTCATGAATTAAACCTTTTGATATGATAATAGAGATTGAAATCTAAGGTTTAAAAACACAAAATTGAATATGAAGCTGGTAAAAGATGGATTTAATATCAATAGCCTAACAATGGTACCAAACTTGATGATGGTGATGAGATTCTTTAAAAATCTCTTAACAAACTTGTTTCTCTATTGTTTCTAGTGGCTTGGTTATGTTAGAAATAGGGTTTTAGATGTCTTAGAGGCATTAGATGACTTATCTAGCCATTTTAATAGAAATATTTTTTATATTGAAATGAAAAGGGAAAGTTTTTGCAAGATAGTTACTACAACAACAATTCTATCAAGTATTAATGTTGCAATTGTTAACAATCATTGATCTCCTAAATAAAAACTAAAAAACATGACCAAAATATTTTCAAACATTTTAAAAAAAATTTCTAACATCAAACTTAATTTAAAACATTTTCAAAACACAATTAAAAACCTTTTTCAATTACTAAATTGATTCAAGTGTCTATAAAAAACTTTATGCAAAATTAAAACTTATGAAACATATGACTGAAAATTTTGAGCCCCTAGAAATGTAAACTTCAAATGACACTTACACATGCTTAAGATATATAACAAGTGGTTTTGAATCTTCCATAATACTTGATCCTTCTTTCCTTTCAATTATGACCTTCAAATTTAATATTTCATCATCACATGTACCTATCTTTTAACCTTGCATCAAACACTTAAACAATTAGTAAAATATAGGTTGCGTTATTATCAAAACAAAGATTACCACCTCCGTTAGCTTAATATACAAGCAAAGGAAAACCTGGTGGAATGGGGATTTGGTATGCGAGTGATATGTCGATGAATGCGAAGACTTAGTCCTGTCTTTGAGAGTTGGCTAAAGAGTCTTTGAGGGAATTGCTCGTAGAGGAGTGCCCATAGATTAGTTTGACAAGGGTATTGAATTTTTTTAGTGAGGGTTGTTTGTTACACTCTTAAAGTCTAAGTTGTGGAATCTTACAAGTGTTGACGAGCTTTAGCTAATTCTTGGCATGCAAATTGGCCCAAGGAAGGTATGTTCAATAAAGGAACAAGGCATATACCAGTGAAGATCTCGAGAATAGTTAAGATTCGATACTCATTGACATGTGTTGGTTTGCATTGGCAAAAATCTTTAGTGGGGTATAAGATTTGAATGTTAAACCATGCGAAATTGGTGAGCCAAGTCATGTGAGACCCGAGAGTACGTGAAGGCATAAGTCTTTGGCAAGAAAGGTCTAAGAGGTTTTATGCTAATTTAAATTGTGCTTATAATTAGTCATGTATTAACCAGACTACATCATGAGAAAGTTAGAACATCTTATAGGCTTGATCATAAACCTGCATTGGTTGAACCTATATGTGGATAGACTAGATGACTTGGAAGATACAACACTAGTGATGTGGCATATGATGATATGACAATATTAACTTGAAGATCATTTCGGATAAACATTACCTTTTAAAAGATAAAGACTATGTGGGATAGACATTTGAAGATAGTAAAGATCTTCGTAGATATGGATGATCTTTCCTGATAGTATGTAAACTCTATCTTATTAAGTGTTATGTAATGTAAAAAATTAGATAGAAACTTGTTTGGATATGAATGCCATCTATAAGTCCTATAGCACCTAAGAGGGGGTGAATTGGGTATTAAAACTTTTTCACAAAACTCAAACTAGCAACTTAAATCAATTAGGAAACTAGATGCAATCACTAAACCAAGATTTAACCTAATATGGAATGCTAATGCAAATATCAACGTAAATGCAATAAGTTGAATTTAAAGAAAGACACAAAGCAATTTTAAAGAAGTTCACCTACCCCAAAGATAGGCTACGTCTCCTTTTCAACTACTTGTTGGATGATTCTATACT
>JAOXYD010000006.1:18310228-18321712 GCA_028565735.1 Pinacopodium congolense
TACCTATAACATCATCATATGAGGTTCCATACCAAATTTCAAGGCCATATGACTAGCCATGAAACGTTTACAAAGAAGAGATCAAGACAAGCTTGTTTGGATTCCAGATTTAGTGTAGATGTTTTGGAGATACATTAGAAGCACTTTTAGAGCTCAGATTAATCTGAAATTTTATGGACAGTAAGAACATCATGTTAGAAACATATGTTTGAATATCTGTCTTAAACCCGTACTTCCCCAAAACCCTATTTCTCAATTTTGGGATAGCGCACTTAACTATAGACTTACATGTAAGTGCTCTCTATATTTTAGTCTCTTTTTCTTTTTTTTAATAAAAAGTAATCAAATGAATTAAAAGACGAAAGTTTAATACAACTTGAAACATAGCCAAGCAACCAAACTGAATGGAGAGACAACCCTAGTGGGAAAGAACCTTACCCAAGGAACTTTATAAGATAGCTACAATATCAGACAAAGGAGACCACCTGAAGACAAGTTAAAGGCATCAATTATTGAGCAAGTTGGGACTCATAGAAATTGGGAGATTACAAGCAACAACTGCTTCTCTGACCACAGAGAAAAATATGTTACTAACAACTTTGGTAAAGGCAGGAGCTTGCCCAAGGAGTCTTATGTTTCTCTTAGCCCAGATGATATAAACCAAGGCCGTCAAAGCAAGTCTAAATAGAACTATATTGCCTTTACTTGAGAACTTCAGCTTAAAGGCCCAAAATATGATATCAAGCCAAGTCAACGAGGGGTTATTTAAGCTGCAAGAGTTGAGGAGGAGACTCCACATGGTAGCAGAAAAATAACAATTGAAAAACAAGTGGTTGTGGCCTTCAACACTTACCTTGCATAACTCACAAAGGCGATTAGGGATAAGAAACTTCAAGCTGTCTTTTGTAGCAGGTTTAGAATTAGCTGCAACCTAGAGGATGAAAGCATAGGTAGGAGATACAATGGAGTCCCATATCAGCTTATGAAACACATGGGCAGAGCAATTACCAATGAGAAGCCTCTTGCAAGAAGACAATGAGAAGTTGAGATTGGCATTAGGCAATCAATGGATAACATCTTTGCAATCTTCATTGGGAGGCTGTCTGTGCATAGAATTCAGCAGGAATTCAGCTCCTCTGACTTAGTGAGCTGGGCAGAACCAGTTGTTATCCTTGATGTATTGCTGCATCTTGGAGTTTAAGGGGAAGACAGGTCTGAGGATTTGGAATTCTTGAATCTTGTAAAAGGGGCCTAGATCATGCCAATGATCAAACCAGAATAAGGCGTCCTTTCCATCACCAATGTTATGCTTTATATTGTTATGAGCCTGATCTCGAATGAGGAGAACCTGCCTAAGAGACCAAGATATGCAACTAGAGTGCGAATTTACAAACCAAATGCTCTTTCCTTTCAAAAGGATTTGGTGAACCTATTTCACCCTCATATTTTATTTGTTTGTGCAAAGTTTCCAAAATTTATTGATTAGGAAGGCCTTTGTTGTGACTTTGGTTAAGGAGATGTCCAAACCTCTAGTCCTCTTAGGCAGGTAAACATCTGTCTATTTCACTCTGGGTGATCGAGAGCTGCTGTCATTTCCACTCCAAATGAAACTGCGAATAAGCTTATCAATAGTCTTGATGACTTCTTTGGAAAGGGTGATGTTGGCGTACTAGTAAGTATGCAGTTGACAGAAGACTGAGGTTGCGAGTTGAACTCTTCCATCATAAGATAGAGCCTTATTACACAATCTATTGAGCTTGCAGATTATTGAGTCAATGAGCAAAAAATAGCCTGAATACAACACTTTTTCGTTGATATGGGGACTCTAAGATATTCAAAGGGTAGCTACAAAATTCAGATTAATTTTGAGGAGACAACAGACTTAATAGATGAGTTAGAACCTGCAAAAAGAATAGGAATTAAAGGACAGCCCAAATAAATCCTTGAACTAATCAAAGGAATTGAGAAGCAACTATATCGAAATAGGATTTACAGCACATAATAGCAGGAGATCATCAGTAAAGGAGAGATTAAAGATGCTTAGCTTTTTGCATTTAAAATGATACCTGAAGTTAGTCTCTTTGGAGATTAATAGATTGGTCATTCTTGTGAAGATCTCGATGGAGAGCGCAAATAAGAGATCTAATAGGGGATCACCTTGACGGAGACCTCTACCCACTTTGACAATAATAATTAGTTCTTCAATAATCGGAATGGAAAAGGAGGCAATGGTGATGCAGGTTTGGAACCAAATAATAAACTTGAAGGGAAACTCCATAGCCTTCATAGCATTGAGAAGGAAGTTCTAGTTGACTGAGTCATAAGCCTTGGTAAATTCTATCTTGAAAGCGCAGCTCTTGATTTTTTTTTTGTAACCCTTGAAGAGCTCTTAAGCAAGCATGATATTGTCATCTATACATCTACCTTGGACATATTCGCTTTGACTGGGGTTAATAATTTTTTCTAGAGCACCTTTGAGGCAATTAACTAAGATTTTAGCTATCATCTTATAAACTAAATTGCAACATGCAATGAATCTAAAGTCTTTCAAATTAAAAGGTTTGGAATTTTATGAACAAGGTAAAGGTGAGTTTTGTTTAATTCCCTCATCATGAAGCCTTTAGAGAAAAAATCAAGGACTAAATTAATGATGAGATGACTAGTGAGATCCCGGGTGCTTTGGAAAAACCTTGCATTGAAGTCATTAGGCCCTGGCACCTTATCCGGATGCATGGAAAAAAGAGTGTCACGGATCTCTTCGGAGGTAATGTCATTGGTCAAATTTGAGGTGAGCTCTCTAGAGGAGGCATTTTGCAATGAGGTTTTGAGATCTTCTGATAGGTTCTAAATAGGAATTTTGGAACCTAGGGTGATCTTAAAATATTCTTGAGCTAGAGCCTTCATAATTTCTTGTCCTGAAGTATTTTTTAGAGAGACAATTCTATTGAAATTTCTTTTGGCTTAGATGGCTCTATAAAAGAAGGAAGTGTTTCTGTCACCTTCTCGCAACCAAAGCATCATAGATTTCTACTTAGGCTGGGAATCAAAATTCTTCTAAGGCAGAGACATACTTTTTCAAAGCAACTGCTGCTCTTGTTCTGATTAAGGGATTTGAAAAGTTAAAGGCTAGAAGGTCCTGGTGGATATTCAGCCTCTGCAGGACCTCTTGCTTTCCAGTAATTAAGGGATTGGGGGAGTTTTTCTACATCAAAATGAGTCAATTCCTTAGTCTTTTCAGGAATTGAACACACTCTAAATTATAAGGAGCTTTAGATTTTAGAAAGGAGACCCGGATGGGAGAGGAGAGAATTGAAGAATTTGCAAGGCGCTTTCCGCTTCTTGGGGCCTCTAGAATTGTGTATATGAATGGGAGTATGATTAGAGGTCGGTTAATTAAAGAAGCAGCAAAGCTTTGAGGGTAGGAGTCTAGCTAGGTAGGGTTGACTATATATCTGTCAAGTTTTTTCTAAATAAGCCCGCTGCCGTCCTAATTGTTTATCTAGGTAAAGAAATTACCAGTGAATCTTAAGTCAACTAACTCAAGGAGCTTTGACAAGTTAACAAGGTCTTTGTTTCTGTAATTCATATGAAGGAAGGCACTTTGACATTCTAACCTAGTCAGAGTGCAGTTAAAGTCTCCAGCCAACATCCATGGAGTGCTAGGGTTGATGGGGAGGTCTGTAAGGTCTGACCACAACTTCTTCCTATGGAATTCTAGGATAACAATAATGTACATAGTTTCTTGCAAAAGGATTACCTCAAATTCACAGTGGGTGAATGTGAATTGGTCAGAGGAAGACCAACTCTTCAAAAAAAGATCGATCAAAGGATATCACAATCCTTCCATTGTAGTGAGCTCTGTGGTTTGACAGAGTTGGCCAGTTTTTATCCAAAAATCAAAGCTCTTGATTGAAACGCTCTTACTTTATTTTAGTTTCGATTAAACCAACAAAACTAAGATGAAACTGAGATAAGAGATCCTTAAGGACATGTTGTTTATTTAGGCTATTTATCTTGATCGAGATTATTCAGACTTTTACTTCTAATGTAATATCTATTCTTTAAGGTTTACCAGTCATAATAATATACTAGTTAGTTTGTGTGTCTAGCAAGATTTTAGCTTCAATTAGTAGTTGTTACCTTTATTTAGGAGTGATTGTTGAAATCTTGGAAGTGATTCATTGACGTATCCTTTTATTTCAATTCTTTGTCCATTAACTATTGCCCTATCTAGAAAGTTCTAAGCAGTTTAGATTTGCAGTTCAATGAAATGCTTGGCATGTTCCCTATCTATCTTCCTTCATATTGATAATTATAAATTAATAAAATATATATTATATAGTTCACTCGATACAATAAATAATAATAATTTTCTAATTTAAATAGTATATTAAAAAAATTTAATGTACAATTTCTTTCTATTTTGATATTTGGATAGTTAAAATAACTATCTTATTTTAAATATCTTTTTTTAATAAATTACAAGGTCATTGATAATATTTCATATATAATTTTCAAATAGTATATCATATTATACAAAATAGATACAAATCTATATAGCATAAATCTATACGTAGTAATACTTACAATAAATAATGAATACTCCGAATAGCTAAACCTCAAGTCTCTTAGCACTGTTTAAGCACTTCTCCCTTAAGATGTCTCTCACTTTATGGCTGGCACTACACAATCGACTTAGTATTACAGATTGCATTAATAAATTTCTGAGAGTCTCTTCCATCTGTTCTCTTTGTACAAGTTAAGAGTCATGCCAACATCTATTTTTTGAGTGTTTTTACTCAATGTCCATTTGCTCTACTATCTAAAAACTTTGCAATCTCACATTCCTTGTCCTGGATTTGCATTCAATTGCTGACTTGGTGGTGCAACTCAGATCAGTCCCCTATGCGAATATCACAATATATAAATTGGCATTAGTTATTTCGATTCACTTCATCTAGAAAGAAAAAAAAAACAAGAATCTTTCAAAATCGGTCCAGTTCAACTAAGTTCCTTACAACATTTTCAACTACACAAGACTTCATATTTTAGCTCATCAGTGTCATGGTGTTTGTAATGACTCGATCAGTATTAAGTGATGCCTATTTTATTAACTTCAGTTTTTATTTTACTTTAAGGCCCTGTTTAGTTAGGTTTTGATTTTTTATTTTAATTTTATATTTTTCTAAACATAAAATTGATAAAAAAAACATACTAATAAAAAAAAAACACAACAAAAAATTACAACCTACAACCTAATAACTAAACATCTCCTAAGCGAATAATATCAAGGTAGCTTTCTAAACTATCGTTCCTCAACATTAGTGCTCCTTATAGTTTCATGATATCTCCTCTCTGCAACTGTGCTTGATAGCTTGTTTCGAGATTATTTCTCTTTGCCTTTTTCTTTTCTTGCCTTGGCTGCATTCTTTGTTTATTATTAGTTTGATCCTCTCTCTGTTGAACTATTTCTTTGTGCTAGTGCTAATGCATTTTTTATTTTATCAAAAAAATGAATAATGAATAATAAATTTTTATTTATTTGCTATTTTGGCTTTCAAGAACAATGGTCGATAACTAACAACTTATTTCTCTTCACAACAGACGCACTTGAAATGGTTTTAGCCATTCACAAGTGCAACAAACTATAACATTATCATGAGATTTGATTTAATTTCTTCCAAAAAAAAAAAACTATATCATTTATCATATTTGATATGTACAAATTTTCTTGTTTTGATGGGTGGTGAATATAAGCCGTTAACTCTTGCAAGTCATCTACTCTGTTTTTGCTTTTTCAATGGATTCTATAGCTTCTTCAAATGATTTCTGCCAGAAAAACAGAAAAAAGTCAGATGTTATGGGCCAGTCTTCAATGCCTAAGAAAGTTTAAACATCAACATAACTTGCAGTCAAATGTACTCATCTGGAAGAGAAGAGTAATTTATTGCATAACCCAACACTAAGTTGTGCCTAGATTACTATAATAAACAAGCATCTGTCGGCATAAAATAACGTATTACGTAGCAAAGAAGATGCAGTGATTTACTAGCAAATTTTCGTGCATGAATGTGTGCATGAGTATTCTTGTTTTCTTGTACATAGGAGATAATCCACAAGTCCAACTGAAATTAGCATTCGCAAAAATGCAGTAAGTTACAATACTTCTAGTAATTCTGTATCACAAATGTCGTAGGAATTCCACATAAACTAATAGAATTGAATGTATAACTTCCGTTCTATTTCCTTTTAACCACAACCTAATTAATAGCCTTATTATATAGACAACATAGGTTTAGAAGGATTTGCCATTGTAGCTTCTTCCAAATGACTTGACATTGAAATGGGAGTATAACTAGGTTGAATTTTCCATTCTAGCTTCTTTCTCATGTCTATAGGACTTTGGCAATAAATTACTACAAGTATGATGTAGAAAGCAGATCATGTAGTTCTAGAAACAAGGATCATTCGGACCTATTTAGTAGAAATCTTAACTATGAATGCCCACTTTATTGATGACTACAAAGGAACAAGTTCTTCCAAATGCTACATAAAGCCTTCCAACAACATACCAAGGTAAATCACAACAAAGACCTTATAGATGCAGGTAATAAACAAATTTAACAATAATTTCGGCTTAACACAATGCAAAAACGGACAGTAGGTAGACAACATACACAGATTCCAGAGAGAAAGAGAATGCATATAAATCAATGATATGCCAATCTAGAATCAATAACATACCCCAGAATTGTGCCTTTTCCACAATGCCTCTCTGCCCATATCCAGTACCACAAACCCACCGCATAAAGTGCTGCAACAGAGGAAAAGAGGCTCTATAACATAACTCCTAATGTTGAAGAGCTCACATCAAAAGTCTATCTGAATTCTCCAAGCATGTGTGAAGTTTAATGAGCATAAATAATTATGATACAGGAAACAAATGAAACAAGGGAACAATTTAATATAGATGTTTTTTGACAAATTCCCAACCAATTTTAGTGTCAAATATAATTTCAAACATTATCATCCAAATCCGTTACTAGCAGCCTCGATGGCGGCAAAAGCAAGGGGTACATATGAATTTAAAAACCATGTTAGATGCCAACATATCAACCAGGAATCTGCAACATTCCCTTCTTCCTTAACTACAACCGAATAAACAAAGTAAAGACGCAATGAAAAAGTAATCAAATACTGTGAAGCTTAAGAAGCTTGATCAACAGACCTACAAAGACTCTTAAGACAAATCACCATTCCCGCATTCAAAAGCATAAACAACCGTGGAATTGAATGCCAGCTTAGTAAGAGGATCTACTAAGCTAATGTTCTCAAATACCAGAACGAATTAATCACCAGAACAATTGAAATTTTCCACTTCATGTAAATACATAAATCCAAAAAGATATAACCTCTGGACTTAGTTCTAAAAAGATCCAAACTTTACCACCAAAAACATATTAAATGCTAAATTTCACCAAATTCGAGACGAGAATTGCCCAAAAGAATCAAAGAAAGAAAGATTGATAGGGGTAAGCAAAAGTACCCAGCCAAAGCAACATTGAGAAGAAAACCTCTTGTTGTCAAGTACCGAACCACAGACTCGAACTTCGAAGCCAGCCCTTGGAAATTCGAACTTGACCCACCAGCCTTACTCGCATTATAACTATAATCATGATAGTATCCATACCCACCCCGAGAATAGCCTCCACGATAAGTATAACTCGACGAAGACGACGAAGACGACATGCGACAGTTGTAGTCGGCACGTTTGCGGTCGTCGCAGAGGACCTCGTAGGCCTCGGAGACCTGTTTGAATTTGCTGGTGGCGTGTTCCTTAACGGTGGTCGGAGATTGAGAGTGCTTGTCTGGATGGTACTCCAGAGCCAATCTCCGGAACGCTTCTTTGATTTCTTCTTTCGTCGCGTACTTGCTTAATCCCAATACCTTATAGTGATCCATTGCGAAGTATTGCCGTCGAGACTTTGATGCATTGATTGAGATCTAAGAAAGGATTCGCAAAATTGTTACAGAGGAAATCGAAAGTAATAAAACAACGTAGAAATCGGATACTGGACATATGGTTAGGGAATTCATGGCGTGGCAATTTCCTTTCCGATCGAACTTATAATTTTATCACAGGTTTGTTGATGGTAAGATTTACTTTTTACTTCAAACTTATATGACTTTAGAAAATATTATATTAATATTTAAAATGATTAATTTAAATTTTAATAATATTTTAAAATGTTAAAGTTTTATAAATATTGTTAAATATTAAAAAAAATCAATTTTTTTTATAAATGTTAATGAGTAAAACTTTCTTTATGGCTTAAAATTTTGAACAAACGGAATTTTTAAATTTAATATCACCCACGCTCTAATTTATTCAAGTTATAGTTGAAGTCTCTCCTTTAAAACTAGTGTTATATGTGTAATACATAGTTTATAAACTTGTTAATTATGTGTTGTTAATAGTTCTAAGAGGTTGAAGACTTTAGGGGTTAAATTTGCATAGATTTGAATAATTGCAAATAATGGTTTATTACAATACAAAAGGTGTTAACTTTTTTTTTTCAAAAAATAAATAAATTCAATTAAAAAAGAGCTAAAACGAGAGAAGTTGCCCACTAAAAAGCAATCATCATGACTCAATAATATAATATAGGGCATGAGAAGGCCCTTTAAGTCCACTACTGCCTAGTTGAATAATCCGTAACAAGCGCAGGAGTGGTCCCCAAATCAAGTGCCATCATCTTCTCGCAATCGCCAATTGTTAAGCAGAGATTGAGACCATGTTAGGTACGAAGGCAAGCATTGATCACCTTACGCACCCATTCTAGAGTATGTCCAGTAAATTCCATCCCAGATTATCTACTTTTACCATGCCTGATGAGAGTGTGTTCCTACCAGATTGTATACACTACATAACTAAATCCAATCTTGTAAAATTTGTAGTCCCCTGATCAAAGGTTGTATGCTTGTGCTGACCAGTCTACTATAAGTGTTCAGTCTTCCAGGGGTTTACAGTGAATGTAGAAATTTTGTAACTCTTTCGACAGCAGGTTTGTGTAGTAGCAATTGAAGAAAGGTGATCTCTTGTTTACCTTGCTCTATTACATAAGTTGCAGGTGCCATTGCAATCTGGCAAGTCTCTCAGTTTATATAGAGTGGCAAGTCAATTGGGGATGGATAATCATAAGATGGAGGGGTTTGGTAAATTCAAATCAAACCATACCAGTTTGTGCCAATTGACAAAAGGACCAGACACTACAAAAGCTTGTCTGCAGGATTGAGTGGTGAACCTTCAAGTTTGATGCAGTGACCAAAAAATAGCATCTTCTACATTTTGGTTAGGCAGGTATCTTGTTAGAAATTGACTTAGCTGGGAAGCACCTAATGTTGTCTCAGGAGTTCACTAGTAATTTGACAAAAAAAAGTTAGGGCGAAAGTAATTTCACAAAAAATTAAGGGAAAAAATATAAATGTGTTAAAAGTAAAAATATAAATATTTAAATGTATCAATGATAAAAAAATACAAATATAAATTTAAAATTATATAAATTAACGTTTATATCTCTTAATAAAATATCAAATAAACAAACAAAGGAATAAATTTATTTTAAAAAATTTGAGTGCCAATTGAGAGTAACGTGCCATTAATATTGACTAGTATTTTATATTAAAAATATTAATAAATATCTTTTTTTTTGTTAGTACGGCACATTGGTACCATATTAAAAAGCATTGATTTTATTAATTAACCAATGTTTTAAACACCGTACTGGTATCGATATTGGTACCAGATTTAGCTCTGAAATAATACTTTATCGATACTGATCAATATCAGTACTATTTCAGATAATTTTTTAAAATTATAAATTATTCCTTCAATTTTATAAAATTTTTAGAATAGTCCTTCTATATATTATACTTTATTTTTTAAACTTTATTTCAATCTTGTCTCTAAAAATTAATAATAATATAAATTTAATATGTTAACAACTATTTTTTTATTTTTATTAATTATTGACATCAACTAATCAATATATATTACAAATATATAATTTATAATATATATATATATATAATTTTTTAAAAACTTTGAAAACAAGAGATTTATTTTTAAAAAATATTAATTTTTTATCTTATCATTATTTTTAAACAAATAATATATTTAGCTTTAAATAATTTGTCTATAATTCTATAAATATTGAGATTTATGAATATAAAAATAAAAAAGCATAAATCCATGTTATTTCATTTTTTGATAGGTATCTTTGTCTGGATTAAAAAAAAAGGAAACAAAAACAAGACTAGATTTTTAATAATAAAAGAGTAATTATTAATAATAAAAAAAGTAAAAGACAATACAATACCATTAAATTTAAAGCAATGCATGACTTTTAAGTGGTGGAATTGATTCCAACAATTAACTAAATTAAAAAAAAATAGATTCGAATCCTAATATCAAATTAAATCCTAAAGTCGATGATCTCTGCATATGCCACTATACTCCATAATTAAAAACACCAAAACATAAGTGTAGAGGAAAACATAAGTATAGAGAAAGAAGAGTTGGTACTTAGCGATGGAGAACTGCTGGTGTTGCAAGGAAAACCGGAGAAGGGCCAGAAGGCAGGTGCTGCCGCTAAGTTGCTTGCTAATTGTTGGCATTAACAGTGAAAAAGCTGATCCCGTAGAGGAGAAGATGGTAACGAATAGCAAGGGGCAAAGATAAGTCATTTTTAGCTTACTACACTTAGCGTTTTAGCTTAAAATTTGCTTTAATTTTCATTTTAATCTCTAGTACGATACCAGAGATATGGTACCGGCCAATATCAGTAGGAATGACCAGTACTATTGTCCATAATGATAAAGGTTAATATCGTTATATTCCATGCCGGTATCGATCAGAACAAAATGATATTTAAAACCTTGTAACCAACACAAGTTAAAAGATGTTACAATATTATTTATTAAATCGAGATGATGTCATTGCATTTAAATATTCTTATATGAGGGTTATTACTTAAAGATTAAAAAGACAATCATTTAAACATAGTCCAAACACAAATTTCTCCATTTTAAATTATTACTAATGAATCAAAGTAGGTACAATACATTTATTGGAAATAGTAGTAAGGCACAAAAATTAAATCATAGGGGCAAAATTTATCCAATATAAATACCCAGGGTTATTTAAATGGATAATAGTTACATAGGTAATTAACTTTTTAAAAAATTTTCAGCTGAATGATAAACTTGTAAAAATTTTCAATTGAGTGATCAATCTTTAAAATATTTTTCAATTAAAGTAAAAGCATTAACCTCTTTAAGTTCACACTAACGTGACAAAGTCACGCTGACTTGATATGTCAGTATTCACGTATGCACCTCCACTTTCTTTTTGTTGAACCAAGGTGGTTCTAATCATGTGTTTTGATGATGACAAAACATTATTATTACTAATGTTTAAGTGTT
>JAOXYD010000006.1:18351720-18363208 GCA_028565735.1 Pinacopodium congolense
ATCTAAATTAAAAACTACAAAACATAATAAATTTTACAAATTTTATTTAAAATAAAATGATATTAATTAATATCGATAGAATACTATTTTACAGGTCAATTCAATAATATCGGTACTGCTATATATAAACTTTTTGTTCTGATCTTGCTATACTTATACCCGTTGGAAATGATTTTCAGGGTCAAAATTAGCCAGCAAGATATTGCAAAGGTGTTGATATTGAAAGTCTAATTTATGATTTCTTTATTATCTTAGCGTGTCAAAGTGTCTTATCTAGACTAAATATGAAAATAAGAGTTTCCTTTATTATCTTATGAGTTAAATACAGAGGAAGTAACATTATCTTATGAGCAATATATGGCTGATAATCCAGAGTGAGTAATAAAGGACTAATTGTAAAATGTTTCATTTAAGAGTAAATATGCTTGTCCGTTATTATCTTATGAGTTCTTTTCAAGTATCTTATTGTGTTCAATTATTAAAATTATGTTATGAGTCAAAGTCCTTAGTTTTCCAAGTGGACTGCTTATAAAAAATATTACTCCCGCATCATTTTATAGACCAAAGACCTTTCTGCATTGGTCATTTCATAGACCAAAGACCAAAAACCATTCACATATCAATTTCTCCGGCGCCGACCGTCGTCTCCGATGGCTCTTCCCGACCGGAACCATCAGCTTTCTCTTCTTTTCATACTCTCCCTTGTCCTTCTCGCTCATGCGAGACTAAACCTTGAACACTCCGACCTCGAATCCTTCAAAACTATCCAGAAAGACCTGGGCATCCGAGGTCGACGCAGTCACTCCAGCAACCCATGTACCGTCCCTGGAGTCTTTTGTGAACGGAGAATTTCTAACAACACATATGTGCTCAGAATCACCAGAATTATCTTCATATCCCAGAATCTTTCTGGGTTCTTGTCTCCAGTGATCGGAAGACTCTCTGAGCTCAAAGAGCTTTCTTTAGCAGACAACAAACTCGTTGACCGTGTGCCGGCCCAGATAGTCAAGTGCAAGAAACTAGAAGTTCTTGACCTCGGAAACAACCAGTTTTCTGGTGAAGTTCCGTCGGATTTGGCATCACTTCTACGTCTTCGAGTTCTTGATTTATCTTCCAATAAGTTCACTGGGAATTTAAGTTTCCTGGGGTATTTTCCCAACTTGGAAACTCTCTCTCTTACCAATAATCTATTCACGGGAAAAGTGCCCAGGTCTCTACGCTCTTCTCCTAATCTGCAATATCTTGATCTCTCCGGGAATGGTTTCCTGGAAGGATCTGTGCCTATGATGAGAGAGGTTGAATCTTTAAGGCCTCATTATCCAAAACGATACATTTTGGCAGAGAAAAGCAATTCTAGTTCTGCTAATGGTTCATCAGCGGCAAGTCCTCATAAGCACAAAGATAGGAAAAGGAAGCTCAGTGGACGGATTCTTGGATTTGTCGCCGGGGCATTCGCTGGAAGTATAAGTGGATTCGTGTTTGTGGTGATGTTTAAGCTAACGGTCGCGGCTATAAGGGGTGGTGGAAAAGGCCAGGGACCTGAAATCTTCAGTCCAAAGATCATAAAAAATGCAGAAGATTTGGCCTTTTTAGAGAAAGATGATGGGCTTGCTTCACTGCAAATCATTGGAAGAGGTGGATGTGGTGAAGTTTACAAATCTGAGTTACCAGGAGGAAAGCAGATCGCTATAAAGAAGATTGTTCAGCCAACAAAAAATGATGATGCTGAATTGAACGACGAAGACAGTAAGCTACTGAGCAAGAAAATGAGGCAAATTAGATCTGAGATCATCACAGTTGGTCGAATTCGCCATAGAAATCTTCTTCCTCTATTAGCCCATGTTGCAAGGCCTGATTGTCATTACCTTGTTTATGAATTGATGAAAAATGGCAGTTTACAAGACGTTTTGAATCAGGTTGCACAAGGAAATAGAGAGTTGAACTGGTCTGCTCGCCACAGGATTGCTTTAGGAATCGCTGCAGGACTTGAGTACCTACATATGAGCCAAAGTCCTCGAATCATTCACAGAGACTTAAAGCCAGCAAACATCCTCCTCGACGATAACATGGAAGCAAGAATTGCAGATTTTGGACTTGCAAAAGCGATGCCTGACGCTTATACACATGTCACTACATCAAATGTTGCAGGGACTGTGGGATACATAGCACCAGAATATCATCAGACACTTAAATTCACAGACAAGTGTGATATCTACAGTTTTGGCGTGTTACTTGGGGTTCTGGTGATAGGAAAACTTCCGTCTGACGACTTCTTCCAAAACACTCCTGAAATGAGCTTAGTTAAGTGGCTGAGAAACATCATGACGTCAGAGAATCCAAGTGAGGCAATTGATCCAAAGCTAATGGACAAAGCTTCCGAGGATCAAATGTTGTTGGTTCTGAAAATTGCTTGCTTTTGCACTGTCGATGATCCTAAACAAAGGCCTGACAGCAAGGAAGTGAGATGCATGCTGTCTCAGATTAAGCTTGACGAGCAATTGGTCCAAAGTCAGTAGATAATGGTTTTGAGTAGCAAATGGCAGGCAAGTTAAATAACTAAAAGTGTGATTGAAGAATAAGAAGCATTTGGAGTAAGTGAAAAAAATGCATGCTGTTGAAGTAGCTCTACTGTTCTACCTTTTGGATTTGCATTTAGCAATAAAAACTACCAATCTTACGCAACAATTTCGAAGATATATACGGTCATGTTTAGTTGGATTGTAAGTTATAATTTTTTGTTGTGATTTTTGTGTGATTGTATTGGTTTGTATTTTTTTAAAAATCTATATTAGTATGTTCTTGTTTTTTTTATTTTTGTATTTAAAAAAATTGAAAATCAAAATCAAAACCCAAAACAAAACTAAACAAGCCTAATCAATCAGAAAATCTGCTAATGTAAAAAAGTTGCAACTCCTTTTTTCCAAAAAGAAATGTTGCGTATTTTAAAATAAAAAATCATATCTAGGCAATTGGCAGAAAAATGTTATTGGTGGATTGCATTTCTTTTTGGATTTATTACAACTTGATCTAACTCCATGGTTGGAGTCTTAAAAAATGTCTTGGTGGCTTTTTGAGTACATACAATATCAGAAAAGTACTCAAATACAGCGTGGAATGGATACAAAGGTAAGTGATTTCTCGAAGAACAATTAACTCTAGAGGGAACCCCCGAAGTTTAATGATACAAAGCTAAGTGGATTTCTCAAAGAACAATTTATCTCAAAAAATAACTTGCTTCGAGGAATTCATTACATTTTCTCATAACAAGAAATATAGCAGCAGAAAAGAACAATCTCCAGATACTCATACATTGATACGTACTATACAAAGGTCAGTTTCATGAATTCTTCATACTGTTATACTCAATTTATGCTGCTGACCTTGCAGATTCCACAAGTTCGATCTTACTCCTGAACACTTTACATGGAGATAAGGAGGTGGCAGCCGGCTATGTTGTGCAAGACAATAAGACCAGTAGTCGATAGTGACAATTACTGTTTAGTTGAAATCATGAACATTGTGAAAACAACGATGACCTTTGCTGGACAATAGAAATTGTCTATTTCTGCAGAGATAAGCTGTTTCCAGCAACAGATACCGGGAGAACTTACAAGACAAACTCCACATATAAGATACATAATTGAATTTGATAAAGCAGACAGTACAAGTTCTGCGATACAAACAACAGTTTCACAATCCGGCCTATGTAGATCATAGATGCATCACATGCTCAATTTATTCTCAACAACTCCATGTAATAGCAAAAATACAACCAAATCTGATGACTAAAGCAATGTAATCGAACAATCGCCCAAAACTTATGCATGCACACCATAGCCTCAAAAATCCATGAGCAATTGAGGAAGAATCCTCTCCAAGTGAGTGGCTTTAATCTTACTACCCCACCTCAGCTTCAGCAACCATTGCAGCACGCTGCACTGCTTCTGCGTCCACATAAAAAGCTCCATCCCTATTATTCCATCACTTCCAAGTGAAAAGAATTGATCTTTACCATGTCTCCGATTAAAGAAGAGCAAAGTACTAACAGGGTCAAAGCAATTAACCTGAGATGAAAGTACGGAGGAGCTCACAACTCAGCTTTAGCACAATTGAGTTAGCCACATCAGAAAATGAACAAACATATCGTAAATTTTACTAACTAATTTTTAGCAATCCCAACCAAAATTGGAGTCACATAAGCGAAGACGAGAAGAATTTGAAAAAAAAAACAGCAAATTTGGAAAAGATTTGAAAGTACCTGAAGTGAGGCGATTCTTCATGGATGTCCCAGCACCTACCTGCAATAAATAAGCAATAACCAAGTTAGTGAAAAAAAACGAAAAGCTAAAGGGAAAGTTAAAAAGTATGCTGCAAACCTCGCAGTTCATAGCGTTTGCGGGCTGGTTTCCCTCGTACTTTACAACAGTGTCGACAATTTGAGGATAGAAACATGGAAATCAGAAAAGAAAGATCAAGGGACGCAAAATAAGAAGGGATAGAGACATGAAAGAGTACAAACCAACCGTGGTTATGGACCAAACGTGTTTGAAGATGGCATGGATAAAATCCTGTCGACGAGAATTGAATTCTCACAGTTCATGGAAAAGGGTTTAAGTGAAAACCCAAAAAAGAAAAGATAAACAAATGGGAAACGCAAACATACAGGATCGAAAGTGGATGTGATTTCCATAGTCCTTCGCCTCCTTAGTTCGAAAGTTGCTGGTATAATGTACTTAGATGTAAAAATGTTTTTCTAAACTAAGACTCACCAACCAGGCCCTTATAGCTCAGTGGTAGAGCGTCAGTCTTGTAAACTGAAGGTCCGTAGTTCGATCCTGCGTGAGGGCATGGTGATTTCAATTAACTTCATTTTATAAGTTTCTCTTATTTCCTCGCAGAAGCACTGCTTGAGGACGACATGTGAACACACATTTTTTGTATGTTTTCTTTTTTCACTTTGGAGAGGCAAGCTCGCGGGGTTTTGTAGGGTTTTTCTAGTTTTCCCCTAAACCCCAAACCGATGATGGCAAATCTAATCCCTAATTTCATCAAAAGGGCAACTCCGTCCTTTTCATATCTTAGAATCATCGGGACAAATCTTAAACCGCTGCAACTTCAGCCACCCCCTCTCGTCTCTGATGAAATTAAATCTGAACCCGACAATATCCCAATGCCCCTCTTAGCCCCTGCTATCAGGGAATGCCACAATCCCACCAACCACCCTCAGATTTATTACCCAAGTTTCCTTTTTGGGTACTCCTTAAACCCTGTTCCCGCAACTTGGTTTGATCAGAAGGAGGCTGATGATGCGAGAACTGTGTGGGCTGATAGTGTGAAGAAGAAGAGGAAGAAGAAGATGAACAAGCACAAGTACAAGAAGCTAAGGAAGCGTCTAGGGCGACAGTCCCATTAGTCATGCATTGGAGAAAAATAAATAAGTTCCCATCCTGGACCCCAATACGGTTCCTTCGTAATTTCGGTGCAAGAATATAGATTCTAATGCTTTGAGGAATGTTTTTCCGGGAAAATTTTTTAAATTTGTCTTATTGCTTAGAAATGAATTACTGATGAGTTTTTTTTTTTTAATCATCAGTCATTTTTTTCTGAATATCAATGGAATTTATGAAGTCACTTGTGGTTACATTGAGCGATCACATCTTCTGATGCTACCAATAAGAAGTTGCTCTTTTTGGTTTCATTTTCTAATGCCTGAAAATTGATGAATTTTATCTGCATTTGTCCTCTGTATGGTGGTGTGTGTTTCTGTGAGCTGAAGTTCTGAAGGGCCTGGCCGTGTGTTTAATTACACTTTTCTACTGGCAAAACTTGTATAACGTCTGTAGGCGCAGGATCCATTTTAGCAGGCGTTCTACATAATCAATCTTATATGAATTTATAAGGCAGTTAATGTGCCTTTTATTAAGTTTGATCTTTGAATTCTGCATCATTTGGCTAATGATCTCTCAGATATTTCTGTGAAACCGCAATATTGAGTCATGTGGTTGCTTTACTTGCGTGTTACATGAGTTTATCTTGCTTAACGTTTTGTAAGTTATGTTGTTAGCATTATTAGGTAGAGACATTGAATTGTTACGTTGATAAGTTGAGGGACAAGGTGCTGAAAATATGCTTAGAGGTGAGTATACAGAATTGACATGACATTATTAAGACTTGAGTAGATTATAAGTAGCAATCGTTTGGATACGAACTTCCATTTGTGTTAACGTCTATTGCTCTGCTATAAAGAGTGAGGCTGAGTATAAGAGCTAAAAAGATCCATTACGAGGAGTAAAATTGTTTAGCAATGAAATGACTTGTTATTTTTATATTGATGATCACTGGTTATGAAATTTTAGTTTTAATCCTTCAAAAGTGCAGCTTGTACATGATTAATATTAGACCATAAGTTCAAATTGTGGGATCGTGTAAGTGTTGGTAGGTTTTAGCAGCATGTGAATTGATTTTTCAGGAAATTTCAAGAATAAGCGAATAGTTGGCATGCATTGATGCACCTTAGTGGAAATCTTTGTCAAGCAAGATTCAAATATACGACCGAAAGTGATTTATGCAATTAAGCTGTATTAAATTGTGTCTGAAAGTACTTAATTTTAATGAGAAAATTTGAAGATATGTAAATTTGCAAAGTTTATTATATATTAATTATGGTTGTTCTTTAATTTAGTCATAGAATTAGTAGTTTAGCTTGGATATCACTCAAATTTAGATTTTGAGCAAGAAATGACCCAATTAATGAAACTATAAGTACAATACAAAAGTTTGGTGGTCATGCTGGTTCTGGATAATAGTTGCTTAAGAGGTTGATGTATACTTGATTCTAAAATTACACAGGTCTGTGCCGCACCTATTCTTTCCTTGATGATTCCCTTGTGATGGAGAATTTTGAAAAAAAAAACAAAAAAACAAAAGGTGGTTGATCCGTCCTTGCTAATAATTTCTCCTTTGCAAGTAATTGACCCTTGAATTCTGAAACCGGTCCGATCATTGACTAATTTCCAGTATTGTGTGACCGACAAGTTATGTTTCTTAATCCCTATAACTCTAATATTATGATGGTTTTGAGATGCAGTCACACACATTTTTTAGTGTTTTCCAAACATAATACACATTCTTCGGAAAGTAATGAAAGAAGCCCAAAAGGGAGTTTGATCATTTTGAAATTACATTGGACAGGTCAGATTAGGGACATTTTTCAGTTGGATTGGTGGTGCCATCAACAAATCCACTTAGATTTTGGTCGTTTTAGGAATGGAATAAACTGAGTTTTCCTTGCTAAGTAAGTGATCCGACAGCAAAGGCGTCGTGGTTGTTGATGAAGTGCAAGTGCAAGAATTAGAAATTTGAGCGATCATAATTAGGGAGGAAGCAGATATCATTTGTTCATTAAACAAATTAAGTTGATGAAGGCTATCAACTATTGATACTTCGTAGAAATTTTTTGAATTTAAAAAATCACGAGGCTTGAATGCTATCTGTTGTATATTACTATGCACAAATCTTGTATTTCATGTATATTATTGAATTAATAGTAAGTTATAGGCAGAAAATGCAGCTCTGATTTACTAACCGGTCTTATATCGTAGATGAGTTTTAAAATGTTGATGAATCTGCCATCAGTTCACCATTCAAGAAGCGAAACAACATCGAGAATGAATAGGTATTACAGTTACAGATGGATCATGAACTGAAATTATTGATAAAGGGTTACTATTCTCCTAATGCCACTTTAAATTAAACCCTATAAATACCCAGTACATAGATCGCAAACTCAATTATTCGAGCCCAAATAATAAATCCAGCTTCAAAATGTCAAAGGCGAGCCAGTACCCATCACTTCTGTCATGGAATCGGATTTTTTCTATAGGCAATTCACGTTGTACTAATAAATTCCTCGAATGTTTATCACAGTTTGAATGTTAATTTAACTTCTTACATGTATTTTTTAATAGTATTTTGATCAAATATTTAACAGAAATTATATGCAATGAGAAAGATAGATAAGAACACAAGTAGTTTTTAAAAACTCAGAAAATTTTTCCTATTACTCAAAAAGAGCTATACACTTAAAGATTATGAGATATGTTACAAATGAAGACTCTTATTTTATTTATAATCCTCCACCTCTTTAATAGATGGTTAAGATTTATTTGATCTAACATATATAATGAATCTCTAAAATATTTTTGCTACATATTCCCACATACCGCCATTAATTGTTCTATCAATCAAAAATTTAATTGTAAGTTTAGAGTTTTCCCCGTAACTCTAATATAAAAGAGTTGATTGTCATTTTATCTATCATGAGATTAGAGGGTGAAAACATTGAAATAATGTGTGTTCCAAGTTCTAAATATTTAAAAAATATTTTTATCAAAACTTTAGAAAAGTAATAGTTTAAATACATCTCACACAAATTGAGTATTCAAAATCTTCGTGCACCAACTTAAGGGATATAAACAATGATTAAAAAATTGGATCGGACCAATCGGTTGGATCTGGTTAATTCAGAACCGATCGGTTTACTGATTCGGTTATATTAAAAAATTATTATATTTAAAAATCGAAGGATTAAGGGTCGGATCGTGGTCAGATCGGTTCGTTTATCGATTCGACCTGATTTATTTCACTGATTTAACCGATTTGATTGGTTTAACCCGTTGATCTGACTCTTTCAACTCAATCCAGCCCAACTCACCCTTCTTCATTTTTTTAATTTTTTTATTTTAACCTGCTCTTCCAATTTATTTATTTTATAATTTTTGTTATATATTTTTATTTAAAATAATAAAAATTTTAAAAATTTTAATATAATATATTTTTGATATTATAATTTAGTAAAAGATTAAAAAAATAGATTAATAATTTATACATCTTATTATTTTATACTGGTTTAATATCGATTTTATAACAGTTTTATACCGGTTTAATCTCTAAACCTTAACCCCTTTCTTTACCGGTTCGATGTCCGGTTTGATTTTTATAACATTAGTTGAAATATAATATTATTAACTCACTTAATCTAATTTCTTTTCAAACCTCTAAAGCTCTTTATTTAGTATATCCCAATATGATATTTCTTTCATCGTTTTACTAGTTTTTCTCGTAATTTAACTAATGAAAAATATTCAAGAGAAATTAAAAATAAATAACACAAATTTTACGGATATTCAAAAATATATTTTTTCTATGTCTTCAACAGTAGAGCGATTAAGATTTCTTTATTCCACAATAAATATTACATTAGAGTACATTAAACTTTTTTAAATTATAAGGAATAATTTAGTATTGTTACTGGTTGTGATTTTATATTTTTGTATTGATTTTTGTATATTTTTTATATTTCTGTACCATTTTTTGATTTTTGTGTTGTATTAATATGTTATTTTTAAAATTTTATTTTTTCTGATTTTTGTATTTAAAATAACAAGAATGAAAAGAGGAAACTAAAACTATACAAAACAAGCCCTAAACTTATATAGTGTATTATAAAAATCTTCTATTTTTCATGAATTATAAGGAACTCCATTAGAGACTATAGTGGCAATATACAAAAATAGAGTTAAAATCATGGCTAATTCCTATTATTTTTAAAATTATCATTTTAGTTATTATAATTTAAAAATTATTGTTTCAGTCTTTAAACTTTCATTTTTCTTAATCATCAATCCTCTATCAGATTTTATTTATATAGACCAATAAATTTTTTTATATATGTTTATGTTACATTAACAAATTTTAAAGGGGACTAATAGTTGAAAAAAAAAGAAAATTTAGAGACTAAAATGATAATTTTTATATTATAAAAATTAAAATAATAATTTGAAAATTTATAAAATTTCTCATGATTTTAACCCACACAAATATTAATGAGATTGTTACGTTGTACTCCATTTCGCTCCAACATCTATTTAATTTATTAGTATATACGAGCCACATGCAAAACTGACTTAGAAGAATATTACTCTTTTCTCCAACTTGGAGACTATGGGATGTGAAACTTGGTAGATTTGGAGAGACATGAATACATTCTTTACATTTACAATAATTTGGTGATACCATAGATGGAGAGCTATGAATAAATTCTTTACACTTACAATAATTTGGTGATATCATAGATGGATTCAACATTAATAATGAAGAACATATCTACTTCAAGCTTGCGACCTACACCGAATTAATACCTTATACTAACGTAATTAATCTTAGACGCTAATTATGCAGATCATCTCATCGTAATCATACCAAATATATGACTTCTGATTCTTATTCACACGTAAGATTTCAACACATATAATGATTGACTGTGTTCTCCTTCAAAGGATATTCTATCCAATTAATGCATGAAACTCAATGCAAATTGCATGTACCACAATATATTAAAGTTATTTGCACGAAAATTTTTAAAAATAATCCTAACAGCATTTGAAAAGTTTAAATATTTGTAAAATATTTTGAAATATTTTGAAATTAATAAACATTTACTGTTTTATCAGATTCTATTTACAATTATTAATGTAATAATTTAAATGAATTTATGTCACATCAATAACTTATGTAAACTTTAAATTTGATTTTAGAATTTAATTTAAGGAGGATTTATTTTAAAATTAATTAAAACATTAAAATCTGTTTTTAATTTTTAAACTTTAAGTGTTAAATATTAGACTATACTAAAGAGTAGTAGTAGATTAAGATTGGATATTATGATGACTATTAAAATGCCATAATATACACTTTTATTTCTTCAGTTATCTATCCCTCTAATTCATTATTAGATTAAGCAAAGATTGAAACTCTCCCGCTGTTTACTCCGTAAAGAGTGGAGACCCTTAAAAGCATTTCCTACTTCCCAATTTATTGGAGTGGAACCCTCTCTATTCCATAGGTAGGCTGACTTTATACACATGTTTACATTCTTTTATTTTAAATTTTTTAATAAATTAATAATTAAAAATTAAGTTGCAATTTTATATTAACAAATTCATTGTTTCTTTCCTTTTTTGAGTATTTATTAATAAATTATCAAATGTATTAATAAATTTTAAAATATACATTATATAAATTTTTTGAGATATTAATAATTTAGAATCAAATTAAAATTAAAATTAATTGATATTAACAAATTAAATGTATTTTTGTTTTCGACATTAAATTTAAAGGTTTTTTAAATTTCATTACACCACTCAGATATTCAATCTTTGGGACGAGAGACATTTAAAGCTTGTATCTTATTTTTTATATTTTTATATTTATTAATATTTTTTTAGATGCATAATTAATGACAAAAAAATCTTTTACCATACTTCTATTTATAAATAAAATTTATGAATTTACAAAAATTAAAACAAAATTTTCTAAATAAAGAAATATGATTTAGTTATGTTTAATAAATAAGTTTAATAAACATATTTTTATATTAAATAATAAATATATTCATAGAGTATTTAATATAAAAAATTAAATTTATTTT
>JAOXYD010000006.1:18363308-18376863 GCA_028565735.1 Pinacopodium congolense
CTTTATGGGAATTGTAAAATGTTATTTCCTAGATTGTCGAGAATATATCGATAAAAAAGGTTCGGAGACATGTAGTTGGATTATTATGTGAAGGAATTTGCATTAATTGTAACTATATTATATTAGACCATAAACTATAAACTATAGGGTACGGACATTCATTTGTTTGATTAAATTTTTTAATTTTTGATTTGTTAAATTCACGAGAAACAAATAAGATTGGGAGCCAGACAATCATTCGTCATCATCCAGATGCTGGTGTGACCCTCTCGAGGCGAAAATCAGACCGTGGGATTAAATCAAACAATGGTCGCGCGTGTTCAGTAGGTCCCAACATAAAATCAACAACATCAGTGGTCCTTATACTGTGGTTTGTGGATGCTTGTCTGAAATCACGCTGATGAAAGTTGTCCCTCTTCAGACATCACACGCCCATGTGTAACTTAAAATGGGACAGCCTGAAAACCCCGTGCCACTGTACTAATCATGAGGCTGCTTTTCCCGTTACAGCTCTCAGATTTTGCCTCTGCCCTATAGGCCTATATCTTAATTTAGCCCTCAAAATTTTCAGTTTATGACCAAGTTTCGCTTCGTATTAAATATTGTATTAATATTAATATTAAATTAAATTTAAAAATAATATTATAACATACTAATTAATATCAGTATTATTTTAAATAATTTTTTAAAATTATAAATTAATTTTTAAATTTTATAAAATAATCTATAAATATACTATATTATATAATTTTTATCTTAACTTTAAATTTAAAAAAATTAAAATATAAAATTTTTATAAAAAAAATTAAAATTTTTTTTAATTTTTTTCAATACCAACCGGTACAGATCGATATTAGTCGGTACCAACTGATACCGACTAATATTTAAATTTAATACAAAATCATATCTAATATCACCGGTACCGACCCATACTGATACATAATCAAATACCATATTTGTTATGTTCTCTCTAAATCTAAAATTGAATGATCATGAAGATATATGTTTGCACATACGTATGGCTAAAAAAGAAAAAAGGCATGCCTTTTGTGTATTTATAAAAATTATTAAATATTTCTTCTATCAAGCACTAATGTATAAAGACAAATATATATTAAATTTCTTTCTTCTTTCTTTTATTAAAATTTCTATTAATTTGTCTATAATTAAAGTTTAATTAGAAGAAAATAACCTATAGTACAGTGATAAATTATCATTTAAACTTCATCGATTCAACACTAACGTGTTACAATGAATTTAAGGAAAATAAAACCGGTTAAATTATGTTTTATCTTTAAGACCTTATTTAGTATAACTTTGGTTTTTTATTTTTATTTCTTATTTTTTAAACATAAAAACTGCAAAAAATATACAATAAAAAACACATTAATATAATATTAAAATTTAAAATTTAAAATTTAAAAATATATAAAAATATAAAAATTACAAATAAAAATCATAATTAACAATAATATTAAACCTAACTCAAAGTAGCATGCACGTACTCCCAAGACACGTAGCATTTGGTAACTGTCTGGGAGGATTCTACAGACAATTACTGAGGTAAATTTGTTAACAAAGCAGGACTTACAGGGGCACATGTGCAGAATAAGGAAAATTTGTCAGAACAGGGGAGCTTAACACGTGAGTAAGGTCTCATGGAAACCTGCGTGAGACAAGTTGTTATCATATCATTGCCTCTCAGGTCACCCATTGTTTAAAAACACACACACACCCAAAAAAAAAAAGAAAAACCTTAGAATTTCATCCACAAATCTTAAAACAACACCTCTCCACAATAATAATAATAATAATAATAATAAACCCGTGTTAACACTTAACACTACAAAATACAAATGTCCACTGAAGCTCTCTCTCTCTCTGGGGAAAGGTAAAGCAAAGGGTAAAGGCATGGAATGTTCCTTTTCTTAGTTCTTTCTTCTTGTTCTTCTTCTTCCAGTATCAGAGATTACCTGGTAGGGTGTTTATTTGCATAAAAAGGGTATAGAGAGAGACAGAGAGAGAAAGAGAGAGGACTAGTTAAAGTGAAAGAGAGAACAATGGGTGGGGTGACTTCGTCAATGGCTGCAAAGTTTGCTTTTTTCCCACCCAACCCTCCTTCCTACAAGCTGATTAAAGACGACGCCACTGGCCTTTTGCTTCTAGACCACTTCCCTCACCGTGAAAACGTCGACGTTATGCGTCTGCCCACGCGCCGGGGAACAGAGATCGTTGCTGTGTATGTTAGGTACCCCATGGCCACCTCTACGCTGCTCTACTCTCATGGGAATGCTGCTGATATCGGTCAGATGTATGAGCTTTTCATTGAGTTGAGCATCCACTTACGTGTTAATCTTATGGGGTAAGTCCTTTTTAACTTGCCCTCTATTTCTCATTGGGTTTAGAGGCGGTGAATGTAGTTGTTCATTTGGAGTGTAAGTGTGTGCAAAATTGACGCTTTTGTTGGAAGTCTGAAAAAATGAATGATGCTCAGTTGGGAATTCTGCGGAATTTTAGTTTGGTTTGTTTGGTAGGAAAAGACACTGTTGGGAGCTGTGTTAAACCATGGTAATTGGAAAGTAGGTGAAATATAGTACTGTTCAAATTTTTTAGGTTTTTGTTTGGTGGTTTTCTTTTTTCTTGTTTCAACTGGAGGGGCCGGCTTATTATAGTGTTATTGGAGATAACTAGGATGCATGACCTGAGCTTTCTTTAAGTAGATCTCTTCACCTGACATCATTTTTTATTTTTAGCTGTTTAAAATTCTTCTATTACACGAAGCAACTGCTTGATATGGGGTAATGATATGTTGGATACATTTGGTTCATCGGGAGTAAGGGAACTTAAACTCAAGACCTCTTATATCATAGGAAAGGATGCGTAAGATGGAAGATCATGCCTCGGACAGAGATCGAATTTTTATGTTTGAAGTTGGTGTTAATCAAGTGATGGAGAACGTACATTATTGAGGTGGTTGATGGAGATCAGAGAGAAACATTTTTACTTGAACATAAAATCTCTTGTTAATCCGAATTCCGCCCAATAAGATACTAATATCAAATGGAGAAAACTTGAGCCCCATTTCCTTATGTCTTTCTTTCCATAATTTATGTAGGTATGACTACTCTGGCTACGGACAATCGACAGGGAAGGTGTGCATTGTAGACATAGTCTATCTACATCCATTTGACTGAAATACTTGTTCCCATGAGCTTTTTATCACATTAGTATGCCTTTCTGCAGCCCAGTGAGCACAATACATATTCAGATATTGAAGCCGCTTACAAGTGTCTTGAAGTGACCTACGGTGCCAAGCAGGAAAACATCATACTTTATGGTCAATCAGTTGGCAGTGGCCCTACTTTGGACCTTGCTGTACGATTACCGCGACTTAGAGCTGTTGTCCTGCATAGTCCTATATTGTCAGGGCTCAGAGTTATGTATCCGGTGAAGCGGACATACTGGTTTGATATATATAAGGTAAAATGTTTTGTTTCTGATCCTCCTCTACATTATCCATTAATTAAAATAGTGGTGCCTCCTATGCCTTACTGATGGCTTTTACGTGTGGTTTCTGCAGAACATAGACAAAATTCCTTTGGTGAAGTGTCCAGTGTTGGTGATCCATGTAAGTGTGTGAATTTAGTATATATATTTGGCAACTGCATGAAGCTATTATGACATTATTATTTTGTTTTTTCTCAGTGGTTTGATATGCACGTGCTTAAACTAACTTTTTGTCAGTTGGGGTGCTAATCTAATTTAACAAAGAATTCAAATATAATTTTACTTGGCAGTTGCAATTGATAAATGCTTCAGGCCTTTATGTGCTATCATGAATTCTGTCTTTGCTGGCTAATGAATGCACCATCATTGGTTTGATATGATTGCTAAAATGGCTTGAGTTCTAATCTGAAATTGTAGAATTTGAAGGAAATTAATTTCATGTAGCCAATTATCTGGAGTTGAGGAAAATAGGGACCAAACGGCAGATGTGATTTGGTGATGGTGGGAGGTATTACTTTAGAATTCAAGGGATTGCAAGGAAAGGGATAGGAGGTATTTATTTGACTCAGATAAGTCAAATTTCCACATTGGATGTAGTTGGCTTTATGGGATCTATGTAATGATCTATTCAGAAATCATAATCTAATTAGTAATAAAAAAGTAGTAGTATCCTTTGACCCTTCTTTCCTCATCTTCCTATTCATAAGCCATATTAGATTTTGACTTTTCTAGTATCTTGTATAATCGCCAGGGCTTTATTATCCACTATAGTTTTATTTTCTTAATCTTGTTTCTCTCATAATAGTTTTGCTTTGCTTCACCTACAAGAATTTCTACCAATTCTTCTTTAATTCATCAAAGATCACCTTAGTCTCCACCTTGAATTCTCGTGTTGGGTGAATTGTGACCTCATACGATTGTGTAGGTTGAACACAGTGCCAGATAGGATGTAGGTGGATTTATAAGAAAGGATTTTTGCCTAAACATCAAACTATAGAACATATACTTCCTTTTGCTTTTTGGAAAAATCAGAGAAGTTATGAGCTTCATAAACATATCCCAACATTCACGCCCTGTAGTCTCTTGTTCATTTCTCAGCTTTAGTTGCTGCATTCTTGTGATTTTCCATTTCCACCAATGGTTGAAAACAGTCACTCGGTAAACTTCAATACCATGAAAACTAGTTCTAGGTCAGGATAATCTAAAAAGAACCAAGATCCTTGTGTGGCTGTGCGTGTGAAGTGCTGATGAACTCAGGAAAGGATTACGTATTTTATCCTGATGTTGTTTGACAAATTGATCAATTTAATATTTTTCTCATCCAGAATTCTTCCTCTCCTTTCTACAAAGTGTTGTTGGCCATATCCCAAAGATGTAACTTAATACAGTTGGCTGCTGAATGAACTTCTTGTAAGAGTCTATATCCTGTTTATATTGAATGAGCTACACGTGAGTCTATAAATTGACCCTGTTTATATTGAATGAGCTACACGTCCTATGAGACCACGTTCCCTAATGCACAGGTCTGGCTTCTGCCTTTTGCAGTTGTTCTGTCAACTAACTTTATGTGCTTTTATTCACGTTTAAAGTCCTGCTCCGTTGCTTGGAAGATCTAAGTAGCATGTGCTATTCTAATGATCTATAAGATCACTATCATTCTGCTATGGTTTTCTTCTCAAACTCCAATTTGATCGTTTCAGTTTGAAGCCAATTGAACTATAAGAGTACCATAACAATTATGACATGTCTTACGTTTTCAGGGAACTTCAGATGATGTAGTTGACTTTTCACACGGGAAGCAGCTCTGGGAACTTTGCCAAGAGAAATATGAGCCTCTATGGCTTAAAGGAGGAAACCACTGTAATTTGGAGTTGTACCCGGAGTATCTCAGACATCTCAAGAAGTTTATATTGACAGTTGAGAAGTCACCTTCACAAAGAAGTACCTCTAGGAGAAGTACGGATGGGATTGAACCACCCAGACGTAGTACCGACTGTTTCGAAACTCCAAGGAGAAGTACTGATTGTTTCGATGGCCCAAGGAGGAGTACTGACCATTTCGATGGTCCAAGAAGGAGTACAGACTGGAGAGACAAGCCAAGAAAAAGCACTGATAGGCCTGAGAAACTGAAATTCCATGAGTACAAGTTTACAAACGTTGATAAGCTAGAGAAGTTTAGGATCCCATATGATCAATCGGAGAGGTCGCAGAGATCACGGAGAAGCGTGGAGTTCAATGAAAAATCTAAAAGAAGCATTGATCATCAGCTAGAAAGAGGTAGGAAGAGTGTAGACTGGTTAGACAGAATTCGAATTGGATAAAAACAGAACTCGTAAGAAACTTGTGAACTAGATTTCTTCTTAGTTGAAGGCACACACAAGAAAATGGGGGGGTTTACAAGGAAAGAAACTAAAAGAATACTGGCAAAGTTGAAGATATATATGGGTTGTTTTTAACTTAATGGTTTCCGAAATGTACTGACTGGCTCATTGAACTTACAATTGCACTTTGCTTTCGGGGTTTGTAGAGTTTGTTAATGGAAGAATTCTAACCTTTTTATTCTTCTTCTATCTAAAGATTTTGTTCGGCTCTTATTATTTCTAAAGAAAGGAATCTAAAAAATGGACGAAGAATGAGCTATTTTCTCCTATCTTAAGAGACAGAAAAATGAGATACAAAATCTTTATTCATTAATTGCACTATAAAGTGACAAGAGGTTCGTGAGTTATACCAATTAATAATACAGGTGATAATAGCAATGATTAAAAAATCGGATCGGATTGGTCGGTTCGATCCGGTTAATCTGGAACCAATCGGTTTATCAGTTCGATTTTATTTAAAAATTGTTATATTTAAAAATTGGAGGGTTAAGGGTTGAATCGGCCAGTTTGACCGATTCGACCAGGTTTAAATAACTGATTTAACTGGTTGGACCGGTTTAACCTGTTGGTCTGACTCTTTTCAATCTAATCCAGCTCAACTCACCCTTCTCCACTTTTTTTAAAAAAATTTATTTTAACCTTTTTTTTCACTTTTTAATTATTTTTATAATCTATTAAATCTCTTATTTTTAATTTTATTTAATTCTTATATGATATTATTTATTTATTTTATAATTTTTTGTTATATATTTTTATTTAAAATAATAAATATTAAAATAAAATTTTTTATATAATATATTTTTGATGAAGATTAACAAAAAATAGATTAATAATTTATACATCTTATTATTTTACACTGGTTCAATACCGATTTTATAACAGTTTTATACAGGCTGAACCTCTAAACCTTTAACCCTTTCCCTTACCGGTTCGATATTCGGTCTGATTTTTACAACATTGGATAATAGTTCCTTAAGTGTAGTTTGACTTTAGTTTTTAGTTTTGGTTTCGTTTTTTAAACACAAAAATAAATAAAGAAAACAAATTAACAGTACATAAATTAAAAAAGAAAACACAACAATTAATACAAAAATATAACAAACACAACAAAAAACTACAATTCATAACTTAACTAAACATTTCTTAAGTAACTGCTTAGATAAACCGTAACAAATTTAAATATAACAATTACATTGCAGCAACAATTTAAATACATCAATTACCTAGATACAACAATTACACTGGAGTAACAATCTAAATACATCAAATACAACTTAAGTTAATATACTTAACACTCCCAAACAAGGCTAACTTGGAAAGAAAAGAAGAAAATGAGGAAGCAACCAAAGACGTGGTGAAGATCAAACAAGGCTAACTTGGAAAGAAAAGAAGAAAATGAGGAAGCAATCAAAGACTTAGTGAAAATATTAGCAAACTGATCCTTGAAAGAAACAAAATAAGGAACAATGAATCTCAACTTGTAATGATCTCACCTCAAGTGACAATCAATATCAAGATACTTCGTATACTCACAGAATATGATTTACAATAATATGAATGGCAGTCTTGTTATCACATAAAAAAAGAATAAGAAGAGAAAATTGAATCAGTAAGAATTAAGATATCCAAAGTAATTTACAAACAATAGATGTTACAAACAATAGATGTTACAAACAATAGATGTCATACTCCTATATTCAACCTTTGTCGATGATCTATAAACAATAGACTATTTATTAAATTTCTAAGAAATTAAAGAGGAACCCAAGAAAATACAAAACCTAGAAACTAAATGTCTCAAAGTAGGCAAGAGGCATAATCAGCATCATAATAAGTTGTAAGGGCAAAAGAAGAAGAGGCAGGAAAGAATAAACCTATAGATGGACAATCATTCAAATATTCTAGCAGATGTATGGTAGCATCCTAGTGTTGTTGCCAGAGAGACTGAATAAACTGGTTAAGTAGGTAAACCACAAAAGTGCTATCAGGTTTGGTGAAATTTAAATATAAAAGATGCTCAACTAACTAGTGATATAAATTTACATCATCAAGCAATTTACTAGTATTACTAGAAAATTTTAGACTTGGAGGAAGAGGTATGGTAATAGGTTTCACCCTTGTCAAACCTGCCTCTGATAAAAAATCAAGTATATACTTATGTTGGTTAATAGAAGTATTAGCAGTTGACCGAACTATCGTTAAACCAAGAAAATATTTTGCAAGATCAAGGTCTTTGATTATAAGAGTGGCATGAAGAAATTGTTTGACAGCAACTAATTCATGTTTAGAAGGTTTAGTCAATAATACATCATTAACATAAATGATAAGATCAACAAAGGAGGAACCAGTAACCTTATTAAAAAAATACAATGAACATGCTTAGATTGTATAAATCAATGTTTTAAAAACTAGTACCGTTTCACCTCAAAATAGTACCGTATTGGTACTGACATTAACTAGTATCAGTACCAGTCAATTTTTTAAAATTATAAAATAGACTTTTGATTTGATAAAATATGTAAAATAGTTTCTGTATATATTATGTATCCCCTTTAAATATAATTTCAACTTGTTTCAAACATCTAATTAATACGATAAATATAATACAATTTCTATATAATATTGATACCACTTAATATCAATTTTTATATATTTCTAAAATAAATTACAACT
This sequence comes from Pinacopodium congolense, assembly GCA_028565735.1. Taxonomy (NCBI): domain Eukaryota; kingdom Viridiplantae; phylum Streptophyta; class Magnoliopsida; order Malpighiales; family Erythroxylaceae; genus Pinacopodium; species Pinacopodium congolense. Next base: position 18,371,870 of record JAOXYD010000006.1, read on the forward strand.
TGAATTAATATAAATAAAATAGCATTCATTAAACTATTACAACTTAATATCAATACACCAAAACATCGTGAAATAATAAAACATACAATAAATAACTATGTTCTTCATTCGTATTAATATTAATTTTCATCTATTTTTTAAATAAATATGAACGTAAATTAATATAACAAAAATAACAAAAAAAATAGATACACGTTATTGAATATCAATAAATTAAAGTATCATTAAATAATAACCTTCAATTATAAAACCATAATCAACTGTATCCAAATATTATACAATAAATAATACATAGAATAAAAAATACTACAACTAACATTAATATTTAGCACAGGAACTTTATAAAGTATAATTGAAGTCTGAAAAAAAATTAATAGTTATCATATATAAAATTTAATATATGTATCAAACACTAGAAAAAGAGAAGAATAACCTAAAAGTATAAGAATCTTCATTGTCTAGGTCGCTAATTGCTAAAATCAAGATAGATCCACCTATCATCAACGACAAAATCCTCATCATGAAGATGAACCTGATCTCCACCGTCATCCAATGTCATCTCAGCAATGACTTATCAACATCCTCCCAATGAGCATCAGTATCTCCCTACAAGTCATTCTTATTTAGAAAACTTGGCTCTTTAAATACCCAATCAGCCAAAATATCAATATGATCTGAAGAAATATTATCATCATCATTAATTGTTCTATGAAAAGTTCTAATAAACAAACAAAATCAAATTACTAATGAGATTCTCTAAATGATATTAAACATAATAATAACAATAACAAAAATAACATATCTCTCTCGAAGCTCCAGGATGTATTTAATATAAACTAAATCATTCAACTTTTTATGCTCTAATATATTCCTTTTCTTAGAGTGGATGAAATCGAACATGATCAAATTCCTTTCACATCTAGTTGTATTCACACATTGACTCAAAATATAAATTTCAAACTTTTGTAATTCTAGAACATCACAACTAAAATGGTTTCATCAAGCAACTTTAAGACAAAAAAGGATCTTATAAACAAAATGACGTAATGATTAATTGTAAACAAATAACAAAAGTAATAATATATATATATTTAGATTGAGCTTCTCTCTAGTTAAAGGTATCCCAAAATCATATACACCATTATCTGTGACTTGAGGAGGTCTTACATTGTCTCATGGGAAACAATAGTGGTAATGGTCTTCATCATCCATCTGTTAATTTCAACGCTCTTCTTGTAATCATACGAAAACTAGATACCTGGATTAAGGAATGCCCCAACAGCAAGTAAAGGAGTGTATAACTGCTCTTACCATCTATTATGAATGATCAATAGGAAATAGATGTACACTGTAGGCCTTTTCTTCAAATTGGCTTTTATAACTTCTTTTCTCCTCTTTATGGCATCATAAAAATATTCTATTACCAACTTTTCATCACTGTCTACTAGATAAAGAACTTTAATCAAAGGCTTACAATTTTTAACCACAAACTGACAATTAAACCAAAACTCCATGTTGTTAATAATATAGAAGTAGTCTTCAATCTGGCATTGGACTTATCATGCTAAGAAGCTACCCACCTATTACTAGTAAATATCTATTGCAACTCCTTCATCATCATCACAACACTTTATAGTGTTAGAAAATTGGTGGCAAATCTGGTAATTGTAAGACGACATAAGTTCTTCCCACCTGTGAACACCTTCCTCATCAAGTCCATCACCATCTCTATCAACATTAACTCTTACCACCTTTGAAAAATAAACTCATATTGCTAATACTGAAACTCTCTCTGACTCTTTTATCTTTCTCTATTTGATACTCCTTTATTAAATTCTTCATTTTCCACTTGACATCATAAGGAACCTTCTTATAAGGTTCCACGTCGCCCTTTATTCCAGTCAAATGCCTCTTCAATCCTATAATTCTCACCTTTCAAAGTCTTTCTACAATAATTGCATATAATCTAACTTTTCGAATCAGCGCTAAGAATTGGTGCACCGTGAACTCATGTTAGATTATCAATCTTCCAAAAGGGATTGAATTATCACTAGTAGTGTTTGATATCGAACTATCCTCTATTTACCTGTCAAAATCAATGTAATTGATTAAGATATTAAGAAAAATAAATTAATTATATCTAAAATTAAAAATTCCAAAATTCACAATTTCACTTAAAATTGAAAAAATTGAAAATTTACCAAATCAAATAAATTGATAATTCAATTAGTTTATTCATAAATGTAATTATATGAATATACATTCAATTTCATAAAATTTAATACAATTTTATCTAAAATTAAAAATTCTTCAATTTCTATATTCTTAAAATTGAGAAAAATTTTAAATTATATCAAATCAAATGAAATTGATAATTTTATTAACTCATTCATACATCTAATTATATGAATATACATTCAATTTCATAAAACATAACACAAATTTACCTTAAATTAAAAATTACCTAATTTCTATATTTCTAAAATTGAAAAAAAATTCAAATTGTATCGAATCAAATGTAATTGAAGCTTTTAAAGAATTTAGATTAAAAAAATGGAATGAATTTGAACTGCATACCAAGACTCCTTGCAAAAAAGGGTAGTCAAACCACAAGCATGAAAAGATGAATACCAAAATGAAGGATGAAATGAAGTTACCTCATTGCTCTTCAAAGGAGCAAACTACAATTATGGTGAACAAAGTCATTTCAAGGACATATGGAGCCTTAAGAGGAAAATTTGGCATTTGAAAAAAATCAAAAAGAAGTGTTGGAATTGATGCTCTCTCTTAAAACATCAAGTTAAGGATCCAGTAAGTCTAAATTCAAGAATGTAGCAACCTCATTAATAAGAAAATGAAGTTGTATTATACTTGAGAAACTTTTCAAACACTTGATAGTTATGCTTGGATTCTCATTCAGAAAAGTTATCTCCTCCAGTACCTTTTGATACATTATTTGAATAATTTGGTTTATTTGTAATTCATTTTGAATTTGCTTATATTGATATAACCATTTGAACCAAGAGTTTGTAGCTTGGTTACATATTAATAGGGTTAGATGTATTTATGAACTCATATTGGCAACAAAGCATATACTGACTTATAGGATTGCTTTTAATTGTTTATCTAGATACAATCAGTGTGTATGTGATAAGAGAGTGCCCTACACTTCTGCCATACTCTTCCTTATGTATATATTCATGTTTAAGTAATGAAAAGTCAATCTTTTGATAAAACAAAACCTGTTGTCATCTTCCTCTACTACATATTTCTACTATGAATTTACGGTTATGTTTTGTTTCTTAACTTTCTCATATCACTTTTCATGACAATTTAAAGTATTTATAAGGTGTTAAATTGACTACCTCAATCCATTCCTTCAAAACATAATAATGGATTCTTATTGGAGTTAAACCTATAGATTCAATAAGGACATTTGTATACTATCTAATAATTTTCTTTATGGACTCCTAATCATCTACCAATAACTTTTTATCACTCTTAACTTATAAATTGAATATCACACAAGGTATTAAAAATGATCATAATTTTTAATAACAATAATTGGCAAATAGTATTGGATCCTTAAACAATTTTATTTCTTGTTTCTTTGAAAATAAGATCACCCTATTGTTTCTCTTTAGCTTCATCACTTAACTCTGCTATTAAACAAATAAATCTGACTTTAATATAATTTCAAATCACATCATTCAACAAAGGAAATTATAAAGCATCAATAGTAAATGAATGCTCATTCATTAACTAATAAAAGTTTTTATACATTTTATTATATATAATTTCCATACCCTAACTAACCATGATTATTACTGGTTTAATCTTCGCTATTAACACCTCTTTTTTTAGCATACATTGATCAACAAAGTTATGACACTCCCTCCATCAATCAAAATGTGCATAACTTTCTTTAAAAAAAACACCTATAACGTTCATTTGTTGAAATTAAGAATTTGAGTACTTTTCATTTCATACAGAGATAAGGTCAATTATTGTTCCTTTTCTTCTTCAACCCACTCCTATCCATCTTCATAATCTACATCATCAATCCACCATATAAATATAAAACTACCTCTTCTTACACTAGTGTGAAGTGAATTTTTTCTCATACCAAAAATAAAATTTTTTTTCAGCAGCTATTTGCTATTTACAGTCTTAATGCTCCTAGTCTCTCCGTATAGTTTAAGAGACATTATTGTCATGGTTCTAGCAAGAGACCTTGATAAGATATCTGCTTTTGAGTTATCATACAAAAGATCTTATGTTGAATTCTCAAATTTGTCTTATAGGAAACAAAGCAATGTCAAAAGATCCACTCTTGCTTCATCTACATTATAAACTTAATGTGAATTGAAAAGTTTAACTAGATATTCTATCTCCACCCTTAATCATTTTAAGGACAAACGCACCAAATATGGCTTAAACATTACTAACTTGTGAGATAAGAGTAAATTTTGACATGATGCTCCCTCACGCATTCCTTATTTGCTTCAATTTCTTTAACTCTATTACTGGATCATCTATCATAGATTTACTAAATTGCTAATAACTTTTTCCCTTAAGGTTGTTTATTCATTAATTACTATCATTTAAAGTTTAAGGATAAGATAATTAAATTTGATCTAGATTAAAGATGATAAAGAAGACTTAATTATGGATCTAATTAAGTAGGCTAAAGTCATATGAAGAAAATGGTACCTTTTTAGCATGGGTCAAGTGGTTATTGAGTTTGTGATGGGAAGATCCAATAAGGTTACTTATAAACAGCTTTAGATTTCTTATACATACTTTAGTAGAGTTCTTCTATACAATTTTCTTTGATCTACTAACGGTGCGTTTGGTTTGCAAATTGGAATAGAGGGGGAATGGAATAGCTACTCTGTAGGAATGGAATAGATGAGAAATAGGTATTACTTTGTTTGGTTTACTACTTAAGAATAGTTATGCCAGTGTTTGGTTTAAAAATATAAACTTGGAAT
>JAOXYD010000006.1:18378734-18392636 GCA_028565735.1 Pinacopodium congolense
TTATTTCGAATTGAGCTTTAAGAGAAGATCCATACTTATATATCCAAGTCGTTAGTGTCAAGTCCAAGAGCATTCACCTTATTCAAGTGATTCAGGAGTTTGTTTATACATTTAACCAGCTTATTCATCATGAAATGGATAGTAAAACAAATAAATTTTTGCATTATCTCCATTTCTTTAATTCATACTAGTTTATGAATGATCGTGGATAGTTTAAGTATTTATTACATATGGTATCAAAAAGATTCCATGATTGTATGAATTTGGATTGAGACTTCTTAATTTCTTTATAAGGAATTTAAAGAAATTAAGATGTTTTGTTGAATAAATTAAATATTTATTATTTGAATTAGGTTGTCCATGAATTTATAGGAAATTCTTAAGAAAACGACATTTTTTTACTACCTTTCTGACGAGAATTATTGAAATTGATGAAAATAGTCACCAAACATCGCTTGGAAAAGTAGTGGAGGAAGAATCTAGGCATGTGTTAGCATAACTAGCATATAGGTGTGGACTGTGTGACACGTGTCTGGCACATACTATGCACGCATCATAAGGTGATGTGTATGTCAATGTGTATGCACATGTGCTGCACTAGCCAAACTAGGTCCTGTGCATTGCCACACATTTGAAACGTCTCATTCGCACGCCTCCCTCTTACTGCTAATGTCACCTTGATGTAAATAGTTATACATGAAAAAAATTAAATTTTTTTGCTAAATTTTACAAAATTATCTATAAGGCTATTTTAGATCTTTTTTGGGGTTTTGTGGGTGCATATAGTTAATTTTTGAATTTTTCTAACATTATTACATTGATAATAACCAAGGTTTAACTTCAAAAAAGTTTAAAGTAAGTTATTAAAAGCCATAATTGAGTGAATTATCTTATAATTGACTTGATTTAGGGGAGATACATACATTGTTAGTATCTCATGATGTTATTTATTGTTTCATATTGTTTGATTATTAATTTTTTCAGTTTATCTTTAATTGAATTTTGAACATAATGATATTGATAATGTATTTTTAAAAGCATTGTATAAAAATAATTAGATGTTTACAAGATTCATATCATACCATAGTAATTTTTCACATATTTATACCTATGCAAGAAATGTGAGAATAACATATGGATATATGTCTTATGCTTTTGAAGTGGATTGAGTGTCAATAAGATTATATTCATTACAGTGGCCTTCCAAGTTAGTATTAAGACCATGTTTATTTACTTACAAAATATCTCTAATTTTTTATTTAGTTATTCAGCCCATAGGTGTTTACCTTATATAAAACCTAGAAATGTGTATAAAGGCATTTAGTGGAGGAAAGTCATTTCATAAGTGGCCTATACACCCATAAGTGATAAAATATCAAGATTAATGGTGTGTACTTTAATCGTTTTTATATGGAGGTCTCATTTACATTATGTATTTTACCCATAGGTATTTCATGATATGTTAAATGAGATATTTAATATAGATATTGTTGATGACTTTTAATATCGTTTTTATCTTATATTTACGTTGATGATAAAATGAATTATCTATTTTATAGTTACATTATTTATTAATAATGACATTGTTACAAATGAAACCTTGACTTGTTTCAATTTCAAAGAATGGAAAGAGGATATAGAGTTTGCATTGGAGGTTACAGACATTGACATGGCCATGGAAATGGAAAAAAACCACCTCCTATCACATCATCTAATAGAAAAACTGAGAAAGAAATCCATACAAATTGTAAAAGGTTAAATTGGTTGGCTTATTTAACCATTACGAGGTTTGTTCTAAACCGTCTTCTTAGTGAAATTCCTACAATAATTATAGCTAATTAATTTCGCGACAATGTATCTCCTAATGCTAAGATTAGTACCATAATGAATGAGCAAGGGTAGACAAGTGAGAGATTATATCCTCAATAAAATGCATATATAGAGTAGGTTTGAAGGCTTAAACTATATAATATTTAATGATTGCATTGTGCATTAAGCCTTTAACACCCTTTCTCCTAAGTCTGACGTTATTCTTTCCAATTATAAAACATAATATGAAACATAGAGCATCAATTCCTTGATTTCCCTTTATGTAGTTAAGGAAGAGAAATTAAAGAACAATTCTTAGATAGCCCTTATTTCTACCATAATTTAAAGTAAAGCCAATGTTATCAAGTTCAAAAGTAACTCTCCTCGACACCCTCTACCTAAAGATGTTAGTTATACTAGTAGAGTGAGGATCCTTAGTAATGTTATAAAAAATGTGAAACGTTTCCTTTGTAAGAAGAAGGTTATAAGAAATAAGAATATATAAGTAAAGAAAATAAAAAGAAGAATAAGAACAATTAGGTAACTTTTTGGCTTATACTACTTGTAAATCTAATGTTGCTGTAGCCATATTTGATTCTTGGTAGTTAGATAGTGGGACTTCTACTTATGTTAATTTTACGATGTAGGAGTTCATATCTAAGATATAGCCAAATAAAGATGAGTTAAAACCAATTGTGGGCAATGAAGTAGAAGTCCATGTAGATTTCATAAGAGTTGTATGCTTGAACCTAAATACTGACTTTAAACTTGTTTTATATAACACATTCTATATATCATCATTTAGATATAATCTAATTTATATTTCTGTTTTGGACAAAGGAGGTTATAGGTTTATGATCAATAACTCTTGTGTAAAGTTATTATATGATACAAAACATATTCGTATTGCCTTTGTCATATTATTTATATAGAATGTGTTTTGACTCCTAATGACTTTTATGCTTTTTCATATATTGTCGATAAGGTTATTGTTAAACGACCTCTCATAAAGGATAAATTATATATGTTGTAGTATAAACATGTTGGTCATATATTTAAAGCATGAGTTGAGAGATTGATTAAGGAAAATATTTTTCCAATTCTTAAGTTTATATATTTAAATATATATGTTGATTATTATAGAGGTAAAATGATCAAAATAAAGAATAAACAAGCCATTAATATTTATGATTTATTAGGCGTTATTCATATTGACATCTGTGGTCCTTTTATCTATTATTTATGGATTCAGATATTTTACTAATGATTTTTTCAATATGAATATTTATTCTTGATTAAAGAAAAGTCTGAAGTTCTTGACAAGCTTAAGATTTTAAGACTGAAGTAGAGAATTAACTAAGAAAATTAATCAAGATTGTCAAATCTGATTATGGAGTATTATGACAGACATGGGGTTTCAAGATTTAAAAAAAATTGTTTGTAAAGTATTTAGAAAATTGCAAAATAGTGGCTTAATTCATTATGTTAAGTAGTCTTGAATATAATGGTGTAGTTAGAAGGCAAAATTGCACCTTATAGAAAATGATGAAGGTAGGATTAACCTTTTTTATTACCTTTGAGATGAGACTATAAAGACAACTTTACTCATTTTGAATTGAGTTTTAAGTAAATTTGTTCCTAAAACACCATTTAAGTTTTAGAAAGAGTGAAAATTAGTTCTCACATCTTCATGTTTGGGGTTGCCTTGTTGAGATATGACTATATAATCCTTATAAAAGTAAATTGAAATCTCATTCTACTTTTTTTATGGGATATTTAGAGTACTCTAAAAGTTATAAATTTTATTATAAAAAGGGAGGATCCAACATAGTGGAGCCACAGATAGTTAAGTTTTTAGAACATGTATGTATGATGAGATATGTTAATCTCATATTTAAAAAAGAAGCAGTGTTTAACTAATCATAATTTCTTATCCTACATACATTCAATTCATATTAGTAGATGTTAGACATAGTACCATTTTAGTATAGAGCGAGGAACCTATATAGAGAGTAGGTTTATGTGGCATAAGATCAAGTTGAATGAGTACCATTAAGAAGATTCACTAGGGTATAGAGACTTGCTATTTCATCTAACTATATACTATTTATTTTGGAGAGAATGACTATTACATAGGTCATGCTGTAGATCCAAAAACTTATGCAGAAGTTGTTTATAGTTTTCATGCAGAATTATGACTGGATGTAATAAGGGATGAGATGTAGTCCATAAAGTATAATTAGATATGAGGACTCATTGATTTATCTCATAATTGTAAACCTACTAGTTGCAAATAGGTTTATAAGACCAAGATGGACTCTCAAGTAAAGTTGAGTAGTTTAAAACTAGTATAGTTACCAGGGGTTTCACTCGGAGAGAAGGGATTGACTATAGTATTACTTTCTCCCTTATATCCTTTAAAAATACATTTAGAGTAATTATGACAATAGTATCTCATTGTAATATGGAGCTACATCAAACGGATATTAAAACCTCTTTTCTGAATAAAGATCTTTATGAATAGGTGTACACGAAGTAGTATGAGGGATTTTAGGAAGACAACAAAAGTCATCTTATTTTGTAAATTGTAAAAATCAATCTATGGATTGAAAGAAACTTTTTGACAATGGTGCCTAAAGTTTGATGAAGTGATTATCTCATCAAGACTTCAAGGAAGATGAAGTTGAAATGTGTTTACAATAAAAGATCAGGGAGAATAAAGTCATTTTTTTACTTTTACATGTAGCTGATGTTTTTCTAGTATCAAATAAGTTGAGCATACTGCATGAGGTTAAATAACTATTGTCTAAACATTTTGATATGAAAGATCTTAGTGAAGTATCTTTCATCCTTGGTATTTAGATTTACTGGGTCTAATCTCGAAATTTGTTGGCTGTTTCTCTAAAAGCATACATTAATCGAGTGTTGCAAAGGTTTAATATGTAAAATTATAAACCATATAAAGTATCAATCTCTTATGGAGAAAATTTATTTTGGGTACATTGTCCAAAAAATGAGATCAAAAGAGAGGGCACGAAGAACATTTCCTATTCTAATGCGGTGAGTAGCCTAATGTATCTTTAGGTGTATACTAGTCCAGACATTATATTTGTTGTTAGGCTACTAAATAGGTATTTTTCTTACCTAAGCATAGATCACTGGAATATAGTTCAATTATATTTAGATCTAAATAAAATAGGTTAAAACTTATTCGTATTTAAAATTTCACTTGAAATAATGTGAGGTACTTGTAAAATTAGGTATATAATTTTTTTTTAACTACATTCAAAATATTATAAGGAATATAAAAAAGGCTTTTAATTTTATATTGAATTGAACTAAGTATTTTAAACCTAATTGAATTAATTTTCGACTTAAAAATATCTAAAATTAGGTTTAAATAATATTTAAATTTAAGATTCAAATCACATGTTAATTTAAATAAGTTTAAATTTTTTTTATTTAAATTCATTCAGAATTGAGTACAAAAAAAAGAACTCCTTTAAGCCATCTGAAATCATATTTAACCCAACCTATTATCAATATAAAAATTTTTCAATTTAAAATAATTACTACAATATTATTTACATGATAAATATGTTTGTTTTACTCTAACATATATGCAATATCATTTATGTTGAATTTATAAAAGATAAAATATTTTTTGTACTTTATTTGATTTTTAAAATTTTTAATATAATACTTTAATAAAAGGGCACAATATTTATAGCATACATTTCTTTACTTATTAATAATTTTATTTTAATTGTTAAATCAATTCATTAATTTAGTTGTAAATTATTTAGGTTCTTGTAGTTTAATAAACTATCAATTAAGTCTCTATAAGTTGGTAAAGTATCAAATAAGTCCTTAAAGTTTAAAATTACTTTTACCTATTAGTCTAGTGCGACCCCGCTGTAGTTTGTAAATTATCAATTAAGTCCTTATAATTTCAAATAGATGAAAGTAATTTGAAACCTTAGGGGCTTATTTGATAGTTTTGAAATTATAAGGACCTAATTGATAATTTGCAAACTACATGGAGCCTTAGTGATTTTAACCCAAGATTATTCTTTACCACTTTATATCGAGGAAAAGGTTATCACAACACTGAAATTTCAATTAAGGGAGCAAGGCTTCCTGTTAAAACTTATAAAAGAGAAAATGTAGTTTCTAGAACCAACTAATAACAATGAGGCAACAATTAAGAAAGAATGAAATATAGCCATAGAAGAGGAAATTGCTACAATAAACAAGAAGAGAACTCAGTTTCTAGTAGAAAGGCCAACTAATATAAAGTTTTTGGGGTTAAAACAGGTCTCTAAAATCAAATTTAATGCTAATGGATCAATCAAAGAAACGCAAAGCAAGGCTAGGTGTTATGGTATATCTTCAACAACATAGAGATGACTACTTTAAAACATTTTTACTAGTTGCTAGGAATGAGACTATAAGATTATTGGTTGTAGTGGCTACTAAATTTAGTGGAATTTATTCCATCTCAATGTCACATTATCATTCTTAAAAGCATTCTTGAATATTTTTATTAAAGAGGCCATTTCATCACTAATGGAAAGGGGAATGATGTATACTTGACATATAAAGCTTTTGATGTATTAAAACAGGCCCTAAGAGCTTGGTACAATAATATTAACGAATACTTGATTAAGTAAGGGCTGAAAAGAAGTGAGAATGAAGCTACTCTTCATATGCTACTTAAAGATAGGCTAGTGAAGCTAATTGTGTCCTTATATGTAGATGATTTGTTGATTATTGGTGATTGTGAGTATGTAGCATCCTTTAAGCAAAAACTTGAAGCTAAATTTAAGATGTTTGATCTTGTAGAAATGCTCTACTTTCTTGACATAGAAAATGTGCAAGCTAAAGTTATATCATCATTAGTCAACTTAAATATGAAAAAATTATCCTTAAGAAGTTCAATATGGAAAAAGCTAAACTAGTAGCCTGCCCTTTTATTTTGAACTTGAAATTTTAAGAGAAGGTGGTAAGTAAAAGGTTGATGCAACCTTATATAGAAGTTTGATTGGAAATCTATTGTATCTAATAGCTATAAGACTATACTTGATATATGTAGCTAGTTTTTTTTTTCAATCGAGATTCATGCAAGAGGAAAGTAAAAATTACTTTGGTGCAGTCAAGAGCATTCTTAGGTACATAAGAGTACATCAAACTATGGATTAATCTATGAGAAGGAAGAGAGCACTAGTTTGATGGGGGGTATAATGATAGTGATTGGGCTAGTTTTATTGATGATGTAGAAAGTAACTTTAACTATGTTTTTTTTCCTCTTGGTATAGGTGCTTATTTGACATTTTTAAAAAAAATTATTGTTCAATCCTCAATTGAAGAAAAATAGGTTACAACTACTGAACCTTCAAATCAATAAATACATATAGCTAAGGAAGTTGCTAATTGATCTTGGAATGAAACAAAAGGGTGGTAGTTATCTTTACATTGATAACAAGTCAGCTATAATTAATGTAAAGAATCCCATTCAAAATGGAAGAACCAAGAACCAAGCATATTAAAGTTAAATTTCATAATATTAGAGAAGATGAAAAGAAGGGTGAAGTAAAGTTTGAGGATTTTTCTTTAGAGGAGCAATTAGTTGATATAATGACTAAATTTTTACCCAAAAGCAAATTCATTTATATGAAGTGCCAACTTGATGTTTCTACGAAGTAAATCGAAAAGGAGTGTTAGTATTGATGCATTTCTATGAAACATGAAAGATATTATCAAGATCATTTAACTAGTGGGTTTAGTTTCTATCTCTGATAGCTATCATCTTCTTCTGTTGTTGTGCTGCTCTATTTTTTAGCTTCAATTTTAAATAATATCTCATATTTCCTGAAAATCCCGTCGAATTCTCATTCCATTTCCATTTTTAATGTTGAAGTTGTCTTCTAATATCTTTTAGAAATGTAATAAAATTCTTATGTGTTACCAAATAGTCTGTGACTTTAAAATGTAGATATAAATTATATAAACACTCGTAGACTCAAACCAAGTATTTTGATTCTAATGTTCTTTTTTTAAATTTTTTTTTGAAAACTCGCATATGAATTTATCTATTTTGATATAACTTTCTTATAATTTGATATTACTTAAATATATCTCTTTTTGAAATTTTTGTGACTAATTGAAACTTTATTTTTATGTTGAATGAAATTGAATATTTATTAGGAAAACTATGATTTATAATGCTAAACTAATAACATTACAAGATTATACAATAAGAAAATGTGCAAAGAAGTTTGTTTTATTAATCCTCAAATCTTAAGAATCTTCAGACGTAAATTAAAATTACACGTGATTTAAAAAAAAAAGTAATATCACAAGATAACTTTGTGACGTAAAGTTTATCTCACAATTGATTTATCCATACTTGCAGAGCCTAAAGAAGAAGAGAAAACAAAAGATAAAAAAACAGCTCGTTTTGTCTATTGCCTACCCAGTCCATTAGGCGGTAAGGAAGGTTTCTACTGCCTTAACAGTGTTGGAAGCAGTCGAACAGTTCAAGCAATAAAAAAAAGAATGAAAAGAAAAATATGTTCTCCTTGGGTTTCCGCTTCCATGCATGTTAATATATGACAAAGAAACAGCTAATGCTAACCTTGATATGTATCTCAGCTTCTGCCTGATCGCATTGAGTTCCTAGTTCCCGATAACAGAGTTGTAGCTTTGACGGATTTAACATTCTATTTTTCATGGGGGAAAAAAAAAAGATTTTCATAAAAGTATTACTATTATAAAACGTTTGATGGTACACACACAACATATATGATTGCAATTATTTGTTCAGAGTGATCAATTAATCAATCCACTCATGTCATCGAAATGAAATATCAAATCTTAGTTGTCCTGATGCTTGTAAGTAAACTGCCAAATGGTGTTGTTGTAGAACCCTTCAGGAATTGTTTCAAAATAGATAATAACTTATCACTTATTGTTTATGTAAACCTGGAAGTGACAAATCCCCAGTACGTCACGCCATATTACTCTTGCAAGCAATACCTTGACTCTAGTCAAGCCGATCATGGCTTCTGGAGTTCACTCAACTATAATTTCGAAAGCAATAATTCTAAGTTAGCAACCTTAACAGTGGGTACCTTACCAAAATTAGAACTTTTATGCTTCGATAAATTTCTTCAAACATGGATTTTACGATCCTTAATTCCTTTTATAGAACTTTCTTTCCAGCATTTTAACTTCAACAACCTGAAACTTCAATACAACACAGTTTCGGGGTAACTTCACTACAACCGTCTAACTTGTCAGAAAAGTACTTCCAACGAACACATTTCCATATCCATTCAAAGTTCCATACTTTGTGGGTCTAAAATCACAAGAAATAGGCTTTTCAATGTTTAACGTCTTATCAATTCCAATCCTTTCACTCTTCAACTGCAAACTATATCATGAGATCTAAGGTGGGTTTCATTTAAAGCCAAAAATAGTTACAAATATATGTACTTTATTTCCCACTTGCAATGTAGCGTGGCAACTCAAGCACAAAGCCACCATGGACGTAACCATTCCCATAATTCCCTGTTTTTCGCTATCCTTCACATAAATTTTAACGTGTCATAGCGTGTTCTGCATGTAAAGCTTATGCTCCAACATCTCCCTTGCCCACAAGTTATCTGTCTTTGGCGTCTTTATACCTAACTGCTGATATCAAAGAGCGCGAATTATACAAGTCCTTTTCCTTTTGCTAGGAAGTAAACTAAACACACTGGCATAATAACGTCTTGCTTGTCCAGGTAGATGATTTCACGATAAACCTGAAAATCCTATCTCCGTGACATTGTTGATACCCATAAGGAACCTTTAGCTTCTCCATTTATTGTTCTTCATTTGTAGTTTTTCATTTCCAGGTTTAGTGATTGTTACTTCCTTAGCAAATTTCCCTATATAAATACCTTTTTTTTTTAAATTTCCCTATATATAGCTTTCGAGGTTCCTGAAATTATTTCCCATCTTAAAACACTTTAGTGCCTTAGAAAATATGGAGATGAAAAAATATTTGCTGCTTCTCCTCACGTTGGGTTTGGTTATGGGAATAGCTAAAGGTTTTGATTTCCACGAAAGGGAGTTGGAGTCTGAGGATAGTCTATGGGATTTGTATGAGAGGTGGAGGAGTCACCACACTGTCTCTAGGAGTCTTGACGAGAAAGACAAACGATTCAACGTGTTCAAGGAAAATGTCAAACATGTTCACATGACCAACAAGATGGACAAGCCATATAAATTGAAGTTGAACAAGTACGCAGACATGACTAACCATGAATTTAGGAACACCTACGCAAGCTCCAAGGTTAAACATCACAGGATGTTCCGAGGAGTTCCTCGGGGCAATGGCAGCTTCATGTACCAGAACGTGGAGAGGGTCGCACCGACAGTTGATTGGAGGAAGAAAGGTGCTGTCACTCCTGTTAAGAACCAGGGCCAATGTGGTAATGTCTATATCATAATTGTGTGTGTGTGTGTGTGTGTGAAGATCGATTATATCTCCCTACTACTTAAAAACAAAAATAAAAGAAAATAAATGTCTGTTACCATTGTTGCTTGGAACTCAATTTTTCTTTTTCCATGTAAATGGGTATATACATACGTACATATATATATATATATAGGTAGTTGCTGGGCATTTTCAACTGTGGTAGCGGTGGAGGGTATTAATCAGATTAAGACAAACAAGTTGGTCTCTCTGTCGGAGCAAGAGTTGGTGGATTGCGACACCTCAGAAAACAAAGGTTGCAATGGAGGATTAATGGATTATGCATTTGAGTTCATTAAGAAGAAGGGTGGTTTAGCAACGGAAGCCGCTTACCCTTATTCAGCTGAAGATGGATCCTGTGATGCTTCAAAGGTAATTATCATTTTTTGTTATAACTACACTTGATTTATAGATTAAACCATCCAATGGTCACTCATACTGACAACTTTTCTCCATTTCCAATCTTTTGTAGGAGAATGCACCAGTTGTATCCATTGACGGTCATGAGAATGTGCCTGCAAATGATGAGAATGCATTACTCAAAGCAGCAGCAAACCAACCAGTTTCTGTGGCTATAGACGCTGGAGGTCAAGATTTCCAGTTCTACTCAGAGGTATGAAGTCGCCAACAGGCAGCAGTAACTCAAAAATCTACTCAATTTGGCATCGTTTCATCATTAGTGATGCACCACATTCAACATAAAGCAAGTCCAAAGCAAACCAGTTTTAATAAGTCGTAGACAGAATATTTGAATTTTTAATTAACTAGGAATCTGCTCTTACCTGTGTAAGTGGCAGAGCAATATGATTAATGCTTAATTTGATTGGAATATGTGTAGGGTGTCTTCACTGGACCTTGTGGAACAGACCTGGACCATGGAGTTGCAGTGGTGGGTTATGGAACAACTGTTGATGGAACTAAGTACTGGATTGTTAAAAATTCTTGGGGTCCTGAATGGGGAGAGAAGGGCTACATAAGGATGCAGAGAGGCATCTCTGACGAGAAAGGTCTCTGTGGTATAGCAATGGAGGCTTCATATCCCATCAAGACTTCCACTTCTAATCCTACACGACCTACGTCATCTCTCAAGGATGAACTCTAATTAAACTCACAAACATCAATTGATTACAGATTATATATTGCCAGTTTCAGCTTTGACTTCGTTTTCCTGTTCCTGTTACATTGTTCAGCATATTACTGATACAGTAGCATACATAATGATCTCATTACCAAAATGAACTTGTGTTATAGGCTCTGTAATATATCTGCACAACATCCTTTCCTCCTCGAGACAATAATAAATCTGTAATTGGATGATTGTTCTATGTTATAAATATCAACTCTGCAATGAAATTATTACCAGATCAGCATCTCCTCACCACGAATTCCAAATGGCTACATTTACCAACGAAGTTTGATGTGAATTTTCCAACAAGCTTGTTGTACCGTCCAATTACTTGTGATAGATCCAAACTAAACTTATATTCTTACAATCACCATAGACTAAGTTCATAATCTTGCAATAAGATCTCAAGAACCAAGCAATGACCTTGATAACAAAGTTGAAATGTAATAACATCTGATCGGGTCATTGCATCAACAGAATGCTTTACTTCTCCATGATAGTCAATGGTACAATCATAATCTTTTAGCAATTCTATCCATCTCCTTTGCCTCAAATTTAAATCTTTCTAAGTTAATATTTTCTTCAAAATCTTGTGATCTGTAAGAACCCAAAAAGTCTCTCCATGCAAATAGTGTCTCCAGATTTTTAAAGCATGCACTATAGCAGCTAACTCTAAATCATGTATAGGATAATTTAGCTCATGGGTCCTCAACTGACGGGAGGTATAAAGTATTACCTTTCCGTTTTACATCAATACTTCAAAACCTCCTCTACTCATTAGTAACACCAAGATAGGACTAGATGTCAATATCCTCTTCAATTTCTCAAAGCTCTCCTGACACCGATCAGTCTACTGATACGGAAGTCCCTTCTTCAGTAACTTTGTCAGTGGACCAGCTATTATAGAGAAACCTTCCACAAATCTCTTATAATATCCAGCTAATCCCAAGAAACTTCTGACTTTGATCACTCTCTTTGGTGGCTCCCATTCCATAATTGCCTTTACTTTTGCCAGATCTGGTTTCATACACTCCTTGGACACAACATGCCCCAAGAACACTACTTTATCAGTCCAGAACTCACATTTACTTAATTTAACATACAATTGCTTCTCCTTCAAAATTTTTAATACTATTCTTAAATGGTTTCCATCGTTCCTCTCTATCCTTGGAATATACCAGTATATCATCTATGAACACTTTTACAAACTGATATAGATACTGTTGAAAAGTTTTATTCATCAACGCCATAAAGGCACCTGGAGCATTTATGAGTCCAAACGACATCATTAGAAACTCGTAGTGACCATACCTCATCCGAAAAGTAGTTTTAGGTGCATCTTGATAAGCTATCCTCAACTGTCAATACCCTGATCTCAAATCAATTTTTGAAAATACTACTGCGCCTTTTAACTGATCTAACAAATCATCAATCCGAGGTAAGGGGTATTTATTCTTCACTGTCACTCGGTTTAATTGCGGTAGCTAATACACAATCTCATGCTTCCGTCTTTCTTCTTTACAAACAATACTGGAGCTCCCCACGGCAAAATACTAGGCCTGATGAAACCTTTCTCTAATAACTCCTCTAATTGCTTTTTCAGCTCTTGTAACTCCACAGTTGCCATCCTATATGGTGCAATGGATATAAGAGCAACTCCAGGTAGCTTTTCAATGGTGAAATCTACCTCTATAAGGGGTGGCAAATCTGAAAAATCATCAAGAAATACTTCAAAAAAATCTCTCACCATTGGTATCTCCATCAACTCAGGGCTTGTCTCCCTCGTATCTACTATATGAGCCAAAAAGGCTTCACATCCCTATAAGATTAACTTCCTAGTTGTTACTGTAGAAACAACACAAGTAGAGAGTACTCTCCGTTCTCCTTCAAATACTACCTTTGCACTCCCAAAACAGTCCATTACTACCTCTTTAGTGTAGCAATCCACCACGACTTTATTTTGGGTTAACTAATCCATACCCAATATTACATCGAACTCCCTCAGGTCTATCACAATCAAATCTGCATGTAACTCCAACTATCCCATCTTCACAGGAATTGATCTCCTTGATAGGGGTTAAATTGATATGATTTTCATGATTAATTTGTTGAATTATGACCCCTAATTCAGTGTTTAATTGTTAAATTGATGCCCTATTATGTTTGATTTGCTGAATGAAGCTTAATGCTGCAGATTTGATAAAAAACATCAAGAACTCTTCTTAATTCTATCCATTAACGGTACCAAGACAGGGTGCCGTTGTCTGATGATCTAGGGGCCGTTTAACTCTCCAGAATTCGAGCTATAATGGCACCCTGTGAGGGTGTCATTGTAGGGAGGCAGGGTGTGTTGTTCGTTGGTTGATTGATTAAAAATGGGTGTTCTTTAAACCGATTTTACTTTGAAAACCAAAATGAAATTAAGCGAAAACCAACGTGACGA
>JAOXYD010000006.1:18392736-18418865 GCA_028565735.1 Pinacopodium congolense
ATGATTAATTGCATTTTTGTTGATTGCATATTAGAAATTCTAATTTAATTAAACTAAGTTGCATTAGAAATCATTTTCTAATTAAACCAAACTTATAAAATTTATTAGTTCAATTATAATTTAAATTAGAAATAAGATTCAAATTCCATTTAAATTATTCATATTGATTATAAATAAGTTTCTAATTGATTAGAAATTAATAACATAATTTGATAAGTTTAAATTATAAATTGTTAATAGAATTAAAACAATTTCATTCCAAGTGATTGAAGTTGATTAGTTCAACAAAAACAATAATTATTAGAAATAAGTTTCTAATAGGAACTAATTAGTTTAGTTAAAAACAAGTATACAATTAAAAAATTCTAAATTAGTATAAAATTAGAAATTATTTTTCTAATTAAGTTAAACTAATTTGTTTAGATAGATAATAATTAGAAATATGTTTCTAATTAATACAAAAGGTATAAATATGTTTTTTAATGAAGTAAACCAATTTATATAAGGCAAAATAAAGTTATAAATAAGTTTTCTAATTAATGTATTTATACATATTGAAAGAAAATTAGAAAGAAGTTTTTCTAATTAACATCAAAGTAGACAAGTTTCTAATTCAACTAATTTGTTTAGTTCAAAGTAAGTTTTCTAATTAAAACTAATATGTTTAGTTGAATAAAATTAGAAACAAGTGTGTGCTATCCAGGATTACTCCCATAATGGGATTATACTTCCATGCTATATGAACAATTAAAGATGTACTCGACTTATCAAATAATATGATCTATTTAAAATTTCTTACATCAAATATGTTTTTGAATAATGTCCTTTAATTCAAATCATTTGTTTATTTGAAAAACATACAGTCAAGTAATGTGTTACTTGGTGGTTATTTTGTTCATATAATATGTTTATCTGAACATTACGATGTGTACTCTCTTGTGTTGGTTGGTTTCAGGAAAATGTCTTGAACATAAGAAGGCCATAAGTATGATTTGTATCTGAAATAAGACTACGCATCGCCAACTTACTGAGACAATTGGATGATTATCATATGCAACCAGGGCAAGATCTGAGGACACATGTGACAAATGTTTATGCAATGATCAATGAACTTAAGAGTTTAGATTATACCAGGTTCAGGGATCAATCTCGAGAGATTGATACTTTGCATAAGACATTATTGCCTATCGAGGGATAATTATTGATGCAAAAGTGGGAGGTCTATCAAGACTCAGTTTACATTACAGTTCACTCATTCTTAGTAGAGCATAGGAGGAGGGAAGTATTTAGGAGTATGTTTCATAGCGGTTTACCGTTACACATAGTTAGGATGATTACATCTTGTACTACATGGCTTGAGTATTGCTAATGCTTTATCTTTATTTTAATTTGTTAATTGTTTGGAGAATAATTTTCCATTCATGGATATTGCTTGTTTATTAAAATGCATAAACTCTTTGTGAATTTTTAAATATGTGCAATATATATGTGTGTCATCCTTGGGATATGTGTTATCATTGAAATCTAAATAGAATGAGCGATTGCTAATCAATTATTATATGGATGATGCTTGGAAACTAAGTGACCTTTTGATTCCATAAGTAATTGTGAAATTAATGATAATTTCTATTTAGATTGTTCTATCAGATTATTGTGAATGACAACAATGGCATAGTGAGTACATCATTGAGCACATCTATTTAAGTTAGTTTTACAAGTTTAGATAATGGTTAAGCATAGTTATTGCTTTCTTTCCACAACAAACACTTGTAATATAATACTTAATGATGGCTTGGTAAACTTGGTCATATGGGACATAATCGAATACGTCGACTAGTCATGTAGACTTGCTTTTGAAGGTCGGCATTACATAGAATTTTCTATTGGTGACCATAGTCTTACTAATGACATTATGTCATAAATCATTTTATATGATACAAAGATCTAGCAATTCATCGTAGTTAACTCGTTATGATATCTATGGTAAAATAAATGTAATATCTGTGGCATAGAGAAAATTATTCCATAAATATTATGAACGACTATAATAGATATAGTCATATCCATTTAAATTCTCATAATTTGAAGCATCACATGGCTTCTAATGATTTACAATTTTGCGATGAGAATTATTGAGATAGATCACATAATGACTTTAAGAACTGGTTAAGGATAAGTACTTTTTTAGTGTACTTGTCTGAAAGATGTGTAGAATTGAAGGAATAAACAATTGATTGTTTCATAAATGTATCATATGGATGATGAGGGAAAGAGGAGAATTATCTCTCTTCATGAATTTGTGAAGTCTCTAATGACATAAGCAAAGAATCCTTAACACTTATTGGGGTGATATGTCATTGATAAACAAATTTAGTTGCCTATGTGCCTATAGGATTAGATATTAAATTTGTAAGCAGTTTAGTTAAGAAATCACTTCAGCCTTTTTAAGCAAAGGTGAACATTTTGTCGTGAATAACCCCAGTTACTTAACTGTATCATAGTAGTTCAACTGACTATTAGTCCCACTCATAACTTCAAATCTTTTTTTTTTCTCTTTTTCTTTTTTTATATGCATATATATAATTCAAAATCAGAGGAGTGCATTCTTCTTACTTAACTAATTAAGTAATTAATGTAATTTTTAATAATAATTTTTTTTTCTTTTTTGAGTTAATATGGTTCTTTTTCTTTTTTTTTCTTTGAATGATAAAAGTGCCTTAAAAGGAGTTACTAAATTTCTTAGGAAGTTACATTTTATATGTGGAATATCATTCTAATAAATTAGGTAGCAGCAGTTCAAATTATGAAATGAATTAAATGCATTTAGTTATTAATAGTCAAAATTAATCATATAACATTTCAAATTGTAAAAATAATTGAATTCAGACGAAATCATAGACAATAAGAAGGATCAAAATCAAAAAAAATTCACAATTGATAAACTATGATGAAATTGATGATAAATCAAATTATCATCAACCTGATGCTGAAAACCATCAAAACGATAAGAAATCTGGAAAAATAAATCTGAGCTAAACTCTAAAACCTAAGATGTCATGTGAGTCTCCATGTTAATCATTTATTGAAGAATAGTACCTTAGAATCATCAGAAGTAACTGTGTAGTGGTAAGACTAGAGTAGCAGCAGGTAAATTAGGCGGGGTGGAAGAATGCCTCAAATGAAGCCTTGCCCATGTCCTCAGGTACCTCGGGTTGTGCAACATCACCATGTGCACCCTCAAGTACCTCTCCCTCCTAAATTTAGTGCCACTGACCTCTTTGATAAGTAAGTAAATCGCCACAATTTAAGTAGGCCTTTATTGATCATATTCTAACTAGTACAATCATTATACTTGACAAAATCAAAAGGAACTCCTACATCCTTAAATATCCTCGTCAATAAACAAGGAAATCAAAAATTCTTGCTGGGCCTCTTGATCTTCACTACATCCCTCATCGACAAAATAATGAAGCAAGCTAAAGATAACCCCTAAATAACACATGATCCATGCAGCATCTTATACAAATGATAGACGTCTACATATCACATCTTATTCAATCCACTAGCTCGGGGCATAACATTATGACTAATAAAGAAAACTATAACCTCTCCTAAGCCTCTAAAGTAGCAGTGATATAACCTCGAGCATTCTTAGTCAATCATAAGGCACCCCTAACAGCAGTAATGGAAAATGATAGATCCAAAGTACCTGAATTACCTTGGAAAGTTTCCTTGGCCTTAATAAAGACACCCCCCTCATCGAGTACTACTAATAGAGTAGAAATAAAAGTGTGAGTGATATGAACAGAAATACCTCTAACTATTGAATGAATCTCGATTGTGTCAGCCTCGCCCTTATCCTCAATGTTCGCATAGAACTCGCAAACTAAATCAGGGTAAAATGGACCTACAAGTGTGAGGATCAACTCCCAACCTCACGTTTGAAAGGCATTAGACATGTTAAAGTGAGCTTCCAAGTTTGGATGGATTGAAGGCTCATTGATAAAATCATTTCGCCTATACGCCTCGTACCAGTCAAAATTTTCTTAACTTGTGAATTGGATAGGATCAAAAATCTCTTCCTCTTAGGAGCAATTTGACTAGAAACTATTCAAATAACATAAAAAATGAGTCGGAAAATGTTAAGAAAAATAAAAAAATTTCTAGCAAATTTCGCCAAAATATTCTCTTTTTTATCAGAATATTCTCAAATTTTTTACGATAATAATATTAAATGAAATTGGTATCAATAGAAAGCTAATGAAATTCTAAACACAATGATACCAAAACCCAATCGAATGGAGGCCTAGATTGAGAGAAAATTGAGAATAATACCTTGCAATTAAAAATATATCTGAATTAGTTCAGAGAAGATTTTTAAAAATCTATTGATTTTTAGAATGTATTGATAGTAGATTCTTGTAAAGCAAGAAAAATGCAATATATGGACACCAAGAACATATAGACTGGTTAATAATTAAAGAACTAGTGAGGATTTTAAGATAGGGTTGATTTAGGCATTTTCAGAAGAATGAAAGGTTGAAGACGATAAATAGTAAAACTATGTCGTTTTAATCCTAGATTCATCCTTCAATGGCACACTATTTATCCATCAACGGTATCGTTATAGTATGAACAGTCTGTCGTTAATGCTCTATTAATAAATGCATAAATGGTGGCTTGTTCATCCATTAATGATGGGCTAATAGATCATCGTTAATTGTCTTCATACACCTTTAAATGCCCAATTTTCACCCTATTTCACCTTACGCTCCTTCCAAAATCAAGTCCTAACAACATGAATTGGATTATCCATCAATTTGCTTCAAAAATTAACCTAAAAATACTCTTACATACAAATATAAGGAAAAACTAAGGAAAACAAACCAAACTTAATTCAAACACACTTAAAGGTTTCAATACATTATTTAAAATACCTAACACATAACATAAAATAAAATCACAAATAATTACTTACCTAACTTGGAGAATTCCTAGTTCAATGAGGATTAAACAGTGAAAGAGGTTTAAAAGACTCCTCTACTTAACTCAAGATGTACAATTTCACTCTTTGCCCATTAACCTTGAAAGATGAGTGGCCATTAGTTACTTCAATTATTCCAAATGGATAAATCTTGATCACATCATAAAAGCCTGTACATCTTGACCTTAACTTACTTAGAAAGAACTTTAATCTCAAATTATACACTAATACTTTATCACCAACTTTGAATTCTCTCTAAATGATATGCTTATCATGCCACCTCTTAATTCGTTCCTTATACAATTTAGAGTTATCATAAGCTTCAAGATGAAACTCATCCAACTTATTCAATTGCATCTGTCTTTCTTATCTAGCCTTCTTCGAGTCAAAATTTAGAAAATAAATAGCCCAATAGGCATGGTGCTCTAATTCAATTGGTAAATGACAAGTCTTACCATATATCAACTTGTAATGGGACATTCTAATAGGCATCTTATATGTAGTTTGATATGCCCATAGTGCATCATCCAACTTAAGTGACCAATCATTTCTTGAAGAGTTAACGATCTTTTTCAAAATTTGCTTAATCTCTTAATTAGATATCTCAACTTGACCACTAGTCTGACGATGATAAGATGTAGCTATCTTATGTGTAACACCATACTTAGATAATAGGAACTCAAATTGCTTATTACAAAAGTGTGTTCCCCCATCACTTATAATTGCTCTAAATGCCCCAAATCGAATAAAAATGCTCTTTTAAAGAAAGCAAACTACATCTTTTGCATCATTCATTAAAAGAGAAACTGCTTTAACCCATTTACTCACATAATCAATGGCCACTAAGATGTATTAGTTAGAGTATAAAGAAGGAAATGGTCCCATAAAATCAATACCCTAAACATAAAAATTTCACACACTAAAATGTTGTTTAGTGGCATCTTATGTCTCCTTCAGGTATTTCAGACCCTTTGGCAATTGTCACAAGACTTAATAAAATAAAATGCATCCTTGAACAATGTACGCCAATAGAAACAACACTCCAACACCTTATATACAGTTCTAGCAGGGGCAAAGTATCCTCCAATCTCCTTTGAAAGACAATGATTGAGAATTGAAGGAACTTCTTCACCAAGAACACATC
This sequence comes from Pinacopodium congolense, assembly GCA_028565735.1. Classification (NCBI taxonomy): domain Eukaryota; kingdom Viridiplantae; phylum Streptophyta; class Magnoliopsida; order Malpighiales; family Erythroxylaceae; genus Pinacopodium; species Pinacopodium congolense. The sequence goes on from JAOXYD010000006.1 coordinate 18,398,865, forward strand.
TTCGAATTTTTTCATCTGCACATATCTTGTAAAGAAAAGGTTGTACTAAAGATATTTCTTAACTTCCAAAAAGAATTTCTTCTTTTTTGGTATAAGAAGTCAGGAGGTATAACATTACCAGCCAAGTAATTCACTATATCCACATACTATGGTAAAGTAAGTATGGTTAGTAAGTATTCTTCAGGAAACATCTCCTTTATGTCTTGGTTTTCTCCTCTGTCCATTACAATCTCATACAACCGAGATAAGTAATCTGCCACAAAATTTTAATTGCCTTTCTTATCAGAACCCATCTAATCAACCATGGCTTAGCATTTGGCTTATTCATCAAGTACTTCAATACAGAATTTTCCGTATAGATTATTACCTTTGAAAGAACCAAATAGGATAAAAATATTACAATTGCAAACACTATAGCTAACATCTCCTTCTCAATAGTAGTGTAATTATTTTGAGCATCATTTAATATGTGATTTGCATAATAGATTGGATGGAAAAGCTTTTCATTCCTTTGGCCAAATGCTGTGTCAACTGTAAAATCGCTCGTATCACACATTAACTCAAAAAGAAGAGACCAATTAGGTTATACCAAAATACGTACACTCGTGAGCTTTTCTTTTAACAATTGAAAAGAATGCATACACTCATCATCAAAGTTAAAAATTGCATCCTTGGTTAAAAGTTAGATAAAAGGCTTACCTATCTTGAAAAAATCCTTGATAAATTGCCTATAAAATCTAGTATGTCTAAGAAAACTCTTAATTGCTCGAACTGAATAAAGTGGTAAAAGTTGAGCAATTACTTTTACTTTAGCTAGATCTACTTCAATGCCCTTACTTGAAATCTTATGACCTAAAACTATGCACTCTTACACCACGAAATGGAAATTTTCCCAATTCAAAACCGAGTCAGTTTCTTCACATCTCCTTAACACTTTCTCTAGATTCTACAAACATGCATCGAAGGATGTATCAAATACAGAAAAATTATCCATGAACACTTCAATGGAAGTTTTAATCATATCTGTAAAAATTGCTATCATGCAACACTGAAAAGTAGCAGGGACATTACATAAACCAAAAGGCATGCTTTAATATGAAAAATTTTCATACGATCATGTAAATATTTTCTTTTCCTGGTCCACAAGGGCAACAGGAATTTGCAAAAATCCATTGTATCCATCTAAGGCACAATAAAAATTATGCCCAGCTAACCTTTCAATGACTTGATTGATGAAGGGTAAAGGAAAGTGATCCTTTCTTGTGGTGTCATTCAATTTACGATAATTAATACATATACGCCAACTAGTGACTTTCCTAGTGGCAATCAATTCCTCTTACTCGTTTTTCATCACTGTAGTCCCCCATTTCTTTGGTACTACTTAAATTGGACTGATCAATGTACAGTTAGAAATGGGATAAATAATATTATCATTAAGGAGCTTGACTACTTCATTTTTCATTACTTCCTTCATAATCAGATTAAGCCCATGCTGAGGTTGGACCAAAGGTTTACTTCCTTCTTTAATGAATATTTGATGCGTACAAATGGAAGGACTTAATCCTTTAATATCTGCTAAGGTCAATCCTGTAGCATTTTGATGCTCTCTAAGAACTCTCAACAATCTCTCCTCCATCGTATCACTTAATAATGATGAAATGATAACAAGCAATTGAGATGTAGACTGCAAAAATGCATACTTCAAATTCGAGGGGAGAGGCTTTAATTCCAGAGTTGGTGGTTCTTTAATAGAGGATTTTGGAAGGGATTGAATTAGTCTATCTAAAGGCTCAAACCTTTTAGATTGAATCCAACTTGATGTCTCCTTTCCCACTTCTAACTTTTCCACAACTTCCTTAACTTAACTTTCCTCGAATTCTTTAGAACATCAATGGACTAAAGCCTTCTACAATGAATTTGAGCAAAGATACTGAGATGAATCTCTTAAAGTATCATGAACATCAATGAAGTTGCATGAATTCAGAGTGGAAGGATGCTTCATTGCTAAAAAAATATTAAACTCAATCTCTTCATCTTGAAGTCTAAGAATGAGATTTTCTCCATGCATATCAATCAGTGCCCTAGCAATAGCCATTAATGGTCTTCCCAAGATAATAGGTACTTTACTATCCTCTCCCATATCCAAAACTAAGAAATCAACAGGGAAAATAAATTTATCAACTTTCACCAAAACTTCCTCGATGATTCCTCTTGGATAGGTAATTGATCTATCTACCAATTGCAATGAGACAGTAGTGGGTTTAGGTTCTTCTACTCCTAATTTCTTGAAAATGGATAAGGGCATAATATTAATACTTATTCCAAGATCATTTAAAGCCCTATCAATTTTTAAGCTACCAATTGTACAAAGAATAGTAAAACTACCAGGATCCTTGAGCTTTGGGGGCAACTTCTTCAAAAGAATAGCAGAACACTCTTCATTAAGCTTAACTATCTCACATTCTTCCAATCTTCTCTTCTTGGATAGGATTTCCTTCAAAAAAATTCTCATATGAAAGCATTTGAGCACTTGCCTCAACGAATGGAATATTGATATGAAGTTTCTTGAACATCTCTAAAATTTTTCCAAATTGCTTATCCAAATGTGTATTCTTCAACCTTTGAAGGTATTGAATCCTGGGCTTGTATGGTTACACATTTGGATAAGCGAAAAACCTATGTGGCTTTTTTGAAATTATACCCTCATCATCCTTTTCTTGCTTCTATTCTTCTTCTTTAACTCTCTCTCTCTTTTCATGACTTCTTGTGTTCTCATCTTCTTCACTCTCCACCATCACTTGCTTTCCTTTCTCTTCTATCTTCTTTCTTTCATTCTCAACCTCTTTTCCACTCCTTAAGGTGATCTCTTTGGCATGCTCTTTGGGATTGACTTCTATTGTGATAAGAAGCTTATCGAGTAACCTTTCCTATAAGAGTTGATTAATATGTCCAACTTAAGTCTCAAAATTCTTAATTGAGGCCTTATGATTTTGCATTATGGGCTCATTAGATTGGATATAATTATGAGAACTACTACTAGCTCCACTCAATAGAATATCCAACTTCTTGTTCAATAATTCTATCTGAGATGCAAGAGCTATTACATCATTAATTGCGTGAATACCAAGTGGCTTCCTTGGATGGCGCCAAAATTATACTGAAAATTTGTTGTAGTCATATCCTCAATTAGATTATAGGCTTCGATCATAGTCTTGTGCATTAGATTGCCTCCTGATGTAGCATTAATGGTGCTATGGGTCGAAAGTGTCAATCCAATATAAAAGATATCGACTTACTGTCACGTATTAAATCCATGACTTTGACACTTTGCAAGCATCTATCTAAATCGTTCCCATACCTCTTAAAGACTTTCATTTTCATACTGCAAGCATGAACTAATCTCAATTTTCATTTTCTCCATCTTAGTAGGTGGGAAGAATTTAGAAAGGAACAACTTTATTAATTCATCCATTGTATCAATGGAACCAGATTAAAGTGTTGACAATCAGGCTTTTGCCCTATCCCTTTAAGAGAAAGGGAAAATCCTAAGCCTAATTACATCATTAGAAACCCCATTGCTTTTAAAAAGGTCATAAATTTCAATAAAGTTTTACAAATGTTCATTAGGATCTTCTAAAACTGAACCTCCAAATTGTGAGGACCTAACCATTGAGATGATACTATATGGGATTTCAAAGTTATTAGTATTAACTTTGGGCCACACAATGCTAGCCACAGGTCTACCTCTGTTCTCTAAAGTTAAGTCCATCATGTTTAGTTTTCTATTTTTTACTTTAGGTCCTACAACCACACGTTCCTCAAGGTCCACCTTAATAAGTTCTGATTCAGTGTCACTCAATATTCCTACGTCTAAAGGATCAAACGTGGTTGCGCGAGCTTCTTTCTCTTTTTTTTCCTCAACATGTGCTCGAGTTCTAGATCAAAGCCTACTGGCTCGAGATTGCATCCCTAAGTATGCATACAAATTTAAATAAAATTCTAAATGAAGGCAAATGAAAAAAACAAGACAAATAAACTAAGAAAAAGGCAACAAAAGCACCCCAAGTAAAATAAATGTAGAAAAATTTAGAAAAATTATATTAAAAAAATTTTAGAAGTTCTAAAGTAAGTGAAAATGGTGCCAAAAACTTGTTACTTTGGTTAAGTGACTTATAAACTTTTAACGAATTTAAAACGATTTTATTTTAAAAACCAACGGAATTAAGGCAAGTGCACATATCGCAAAAATAATATAATAGAGTAAATTTAAGACTCTAGATGTCAATATCACAAGGACAATGGCTTAATTACTAGGTTAATTAGATTAAAATTATTTAGGAAAATACAAAAAATTTGATTAAAACCTAAAAATTGCTAAACTAGTCTAACTTGAAATAAACACTTTGAAAATGACTTTTAATTCTCTTGAAAATTTCTAAAAATTACCAAATGTGTAAATTAGCTAAAGATTAGGTTATTAATGATTTAATTGAGCTTTAAATACATTTAAGGGCTGATTAAATCTCCTTCACAAAATCAAAATAAAGCTACGGTTAATACTTTACTATTTCTCTATTAAATCTTGTTTAAAGTTTGGTTATGTTTCAAATCATGTAAATGGGCTTTAACATCAAGAAGATGAGTTCTAGAATTTTAATCTTAGAACTCTATCTCTCACAAAAAATCTAGATTTGGTCATGCAAGAATTAATTCGTGTTACTTATTGATTTTTCTAACAATTTAAGATAATTTCTCAAGCTTAACTTGTCTTAAACTCTAATCCTAGATGGCCAGCCCAAAATCAGATCTTTTAAACCTTCAATAAACAAGAATTAGACCCTATATCAAGTCTTTAAGCTCTCTTAAATCATATAAATATCAATCCTTGGCAATAAAAATGATTTAGCGACACATTTTGTCAAAACATACAAGATATATATTTTAAGCAATATGCCTTAATAAATCCAAAAATTTGAGCTATAAAATAAAGTTTAGAGGTTACAAAAATACCCAAGAAAGACTTCTGGATGTGTCTTGAACTTCTAACTTGATTATGGACTACAAAAAAGCTCTATTTCATCAAGATCTTGCAGAAAAATCAAAAGACATTAATAGATATGAGCATAAGAGCAAGAACATTGATTAATATGAAAAATGGAGCAAAAAAAGTGATAATCTGAGTTAAGCAACCACCTTGGATAATTCCTAGACTCAGATATGAGTCTTAACAACAAGCTCAAATATCTAGAAACTCAGAAAACAACATGCAATACATAAACAAAGTGTTTGAAGCCATGTTACTAAGAACAAAGAAGAGAGATGGAAGAGTGTCCCCTTTTTTTTCAGATCTGAATTTTGCTTCCTTAATTGATACGTAAGTATGAGTTGTTTGTTTGTTTCTACAACATCATCGACCTCCCACATGTGCTAGAAGAAAAGAGCATTGATGAAGAGCACACCTAAGCCGTAATTTTTGAGATTTAAGGTTGATATTATTGACAGACTCCATTAATGAAACCATGCCAGATGCACAACGGTGGGATGTAGAACATCGTCTATGGGACGCATGCTGAACTCATCAATGACACCCTGCTCGCCAATCCACATGACCTTGGAAAGGTGTCATTGATGGTCTAGAATAAGGAATTTTATTTTAATTTTTTCTCCAATCTCCATCTTTAAGCTTCTATCCTACAAATTAAACATAATACTATATAAATTTAACATTTAAGTACTGAATTATGGACCATAATTCAACAACTCAATCAGTTTGACCCCTAACATTCATTAATAGAAATTAAATCCAAAAACTAAGGCTAGGACATTTTTGCTCTCCACTTGCATGTTGATTTTTTTTTTCTCCAAGCTGCTAAGCTGTCCAAGCCAAGGAGAGCTCTTGATGCCATGATAAAGCCGTCTTTTAGAAAGCTATGAAGCTTCATCTCCTAGAAAGTAGCGAAGCTCTCTTGCCAGCAGTCACATTCTTTTTCTTTATTTCCTCTTGTTTTTTTCTCACTAGGGCTATCATGTGAGTCCCTCTCCTTTTCCATAATGCTAGTTTTCCAAGCTTTATTATTTTCTGTTTCTTTTCCTCTTCAATCAAAATGATAGCGCCCTATATTTAGGGAGAGCTCTCTTCAACATATTTTTGCTTCAAAGGAGTTTGGCACTTAATTAATTTGGGAAATTACCTTAGGATGTGTGTTTTATTCTAGTTCAAAGCTATCCCCTTGCCCCTACATTTAGTCCCCAACACCACTATTGAGATTTTGTTCTTATTGTAGCCAATCAAGAATACAATGTTCACAATACAATCCTTTTTTAAAGCTTAAGGATAACCTTTCATTTAATTTTTTCCCTAAGCCCAAGAATAACCTTTCAATCCTTACACAAATAATTTAACGACAAATACTTCACGACAAATAAGGAGGCTAGAAGAATGAATGCTCAATGAACAACTAAAAAATGCCTCACATAAAAATACACCTCACAAGACTAAAAATTCACCACTCTCGGATAAAAAACTTGTAAAATTATTATAAAAGCTTGTATCTCACTTACATATAAACATAAATAAAGAGCATTATTTATACCAAATAATCAACTATCTATCCATTGTATAACAGTCTTTATATTTGTTGTCTAATAGGCAAAATTACATTATAATGGATTAATTACTTTTACTGATGTGTAATCTATCTAACTTAAAATATTCTCTATATTTTCCAAACATTCGGTCGACTAATAGGCATGATTCGATCGATCGGTAGGCCTTCACTTTAAGTTTAGTCGATCGATGTTTTATTAGGTCGACCTATATCAAAACTGAAGTAAACAATTTGAATACATCTTTACGCCAGCAACATATATACCTTTTAATTTATTTTATTTAACACTAATCATCTTAATTAACTTATGCTTTCCTAACCATTTAAAAAAATCATCAAGAAGGTCAAATTAAATATATAAAACTTGATTATGTACCTATATGCATATTCTAAGATATGTATGAATGAGCATGTAAAAAGCCTCTTAAAAAACCAAAATAAAATCAAGAAAATTTTACACTAAATAAAACATAAGTAAACTCATTCTAAACTAAATTTCTTCTTCAAATTTTGAATCTCCATAAGCTTTGATTTTCCTCTTCAAGGCTCTTTGTGTGATCAATCTTAAGCTATGTTCAACATATCTTTCAACACACTATTACAAGTTAAATGTATAGTCTTTTTAGATGATATTTGATGTTAATTTAACCCCAATTCTGTGCTTAATTGTTAAATTTATGTCTTATTATATTTAATTTGCAAGATGGAGCTTGAAGATGAAGACTGGAGCAAAAACTTGAAGAATTCACCTTAATTATGTCCATTAATGGCACCCTCGTAGGGTCATGTTAATAGAAGAACAGGGTGCCGCTTAAGAGTGCAGAATTTGAGCATTAACAGCACCCTCTCAGGGTGTCGTTGATGCGAGGCAGGGTGCTGTTGATCACCATAGTCAACAATTTTAGCTCCAAATCTCCAAGATGACAGCTCTGGCTTGTCTCCAATTAATTCTTTGTCTCTTCGCATATGGGGGAGTGTTAGGGGTCAAATTGATATAGTTTTAATGGTTAATTTGTTGAATTATGACCCCTAATTCAGTGTTTAATTGCTAAATTAATGTCTTGTTATGTTTAATTTGTAGAATGGAGCTTAATGATGAAGATTGGATAAAAAACATCAAGAAAATCTCTTTGTTTTGCTCCTTAACGACCCCCTGAGATGGTGCCATTGACCGAAGAATAGGGGGCCATTGAAGGGTCCAGCATTCGACCTATAACGACACCATAAGAGGGTGTCATTATAGGACGGTGGGGTGTCGTTGTATACAAAGTCAACAATTTCAGCTCCCAAATCTTGAAGATTTCAAACCTGGTGTGATCCTAATTAATTCCATTGTCTGCTAGCACATATGGGAGGTCTAGGTTGTTTGCAAAGAGCTAAGAAAACTCTGAAAACACGGAGAGAGTTGGAGATTCAGATCAAACTAGTTAGAGAAGCTCCATTCTTACAGTTTGAAAAACTATCAAATATGTTTATAAAGTTTTAAATTACTTTTATCTATTAGTATAACATCACGTAAAATTGCAATGTATCTCCAAATGTATCACGTGAATATGTCATATGTACGTGCCAATAGTCCATATAGGATAAAGTAATATAAGACTAACGGATGAAAGTAATTCAAAATCTTAAGAATCTATTTGATAGTTTAAAAATTATAAGAATCTAATTAATAATTTATACAAACTATAGAGGTCTTAAGTAATTTTAGTCCTTTTAAAAACTATTAGGGCATTCTATTTTGTTCAAAATGATACCATGAATTAGCTGGCTCTTAAATAAGACTTATCTCAATATATCCTTAAAACGACGTAATTTTGATAGCCTTCTTCAGTACATTAGGTAGAAGTGGAGAGAGGATTGACATCAAAATTATATGAAAACTTTAAAGTCTATTTGGATAGTTTTAAAAATTTAAGAACTAAATTAATAGTTTTATAATTAAATAAAAATTTAATAATGTAACTTTGACAAGGATGCTTTTTCAAAAGTATCATTTTGAAAAAAATTATTAGAAATTTTAAGTACGGTTTTATGTTGAAATCTATCTTTCCACCATTAAAAAATATTTCATCAAGATTTTAGAAATAAGCTCTTCCAATTCATAAATAATTCTATTGTTTGATGAATAAATTTAAATTAATTAATTTTAATTTAACTTCAAATAAACAGGGTATTAAATTTGACGTAAACTTAAAATCAATTTTACATGTGATATAAACTTAAAAATTCAATTTTATATTTTAAAAATGTGTCCTTTCACCGGTCCTAAGTTTTTAATAATGGCTTTTTGTACGAAAACAAAAAATTGTTAGTGATGAGATTTGATTTCTTAACAGGGCCGAACTGCCAGGGCCTTACTTGTACCGAAATAGAGCAAGGCCTAAAGGAAAACATCAAATGGCCTCGGATAGCAGGCTGGAGATAGGTTGTCCTTAATTACACTCCATATTTCCTCGATGTTGATTTGAATGAAAAAGAAAAAGACCATAAAATTGTTATTGGATGAACGAAGACTGATTTGGCATCAAGTCTTTTAAAGTAACGTCCATTATATGAAACCAAATCGGTCTCTATTTGACTGCGTAATTAGTATACTACATCCACTTATAATTTTGTATTGATTAATTTAATAAGCCGTTAAATACCATGTCATCATTGGAAACATTTCCACAAGTGTACAATATTGTTCAACAAACTAATTGAAACAAGATTTATAGTTGATAAAAGACTAACTTATGTACCACTTTTGTGGATTAAAGTAAGATGGGCATCGTCAGGGCCAATGCAATTATATTACACTTCCATTATATAATTCCATAAATATTAATAATGGAAATAACAATCCTCAATGCATTTAACATGAGATGTAGACTTCCAAAGTTTGAACTTTTAAGAACGTAATATCAATACATGTTGTAGAAGTCTTATTCTAGGCTGCACTTCCCAACCAGGTTAACAAAGAAAGGGTTTTTAGTTTATGCCCAAGAAACTTAAAGGCTTAGTCTAATTGGTAGAGTAAAATTTTTTAAAATTCTCAAATTGTGATTTAATTGGTGGAACAATTTTTTTAAAAAATTCTTAAATTCAAAAGATTGTAAATTTGAGTTACTTTAAAAAAATTAAAAAAATGTAATCAGTAAGAAGTGGTCATTCATAATTATCACCATGTAAAATGAATTAAATATTTTTATATTTTTTAAATATATCATAACATGTGAGATATTTCAAGAAGTTTAGTAAAAGTGAACATAAGAAATATACATCTCATTTTTCCCCAAAAGAAAAAGAAATATACATCTCACTTAAGTTTAATGCTTGAAGGGCACCTTAATGTCCACCGTATGTCTACATTCAAAAGCCAATTTATGCACTTTATTTCTTGGCCTACTGATTTTTATGTTGAAAAGTGTGAAGATTAAAAAAAAATCAAAATTTGAGACACATAAGATTGCAAAAGGATTCCTATTGGTTACCTATCCCGTTTTGTAAAATACTTTATGTTAAAAAATATGAGTAAATCCCGAATCTAACTATATAAACGTAAAAAATATAGAAATCATACTTGATTTTGTATTTATTAATCTGAAAATTATAGAATCTGATCATCGGGAGTTATTTTAGATCATTTGAAAAATACAGAAAAATAACATAAAGAAATAGAAAGATCTATAAAGACTAGAAAGAGAGTAGAGAGAGGTCAAAGAATTTTTTTATATCAGATTTTTTCTCTTTTCTAATACTTGATTCTTGTGATAATACAAGTGACTGAACAGTCAAGTCTATATATATTAAAGAGTAAGAGATCTAACACCGGTCTTTATTAACAATTTTTTATTAGACTCTATCACAGTCTAATAACTTGTCTATTCACATTAATAAAGTCATATTTTCTTTTAAATAAATTTTTATCTTTTATAAACCATTAATTTAATTTAATTAATATTAATTAAATTAAATATTAAAATAATTAAATAAATCGGGATCCAACAAAATTATTTCAATAAATTTCTCATAAAAAAAGTTAACGAACAATGTGTCACATCCGAAATTCCTGACCAAGTAAATTACTGTTGCTTTGAAGGTTCTAAGTTATGCTCATGTCCCTTATGACACCCACTTGTGCGACGAAATATTTCATCGCCGTTTCTTTGTCGCCCAGTAAATGATGGGTCTACCCCATTTACGTACGAATCCTTCTCGTGGCCTTTCTTTTTGGGGCTACTCTATAGTGGGACTTGCAAGTTTTCAAACCGAAGAAAGTGTCTTTCTATACGGAAAACGAACATGATGTTACAGAGGCCTTTCATGGCAATGCTTTAGTCTTGACATTCAGAAAGTGGCAGAAGCACTTCCTCCAAAACCTCTCAAAAGCAATTGCATTGAAACGAAATGATTTGAGCAAGTTGGGCCATGCGGTTCCCTTTGCTTTGGTATTGGAACACGGAACTGCTTTGGACAAGTGAAAAGAAAACATGATGTTACAGGGGCCTTCCAAGGGATTGCATTCTCATTCATGTCAAATTTCTGAAAAGGGCGTCGTAACCTCAAAGATTGCAGGGATTTGTATTAATAAGTATTGACCAATCCCAAGTTAAGTAGGGAGTTTACTGTTCATGAACATAGATGCAATTGTCCGATTAAAATAGAGATCCATAATTCAGAAGGTTTCCATTCCCCTGTTAAACTGCAATGTCAATGTGACTACTACAACTTCACGTGCAAGTTTATAATACCTAAACATCAGCTTCAGTAGATAAAGATTTCAATATGTAGGTTTGCATTTGTTGACATTTTCTTTCATTCAGAGACTTTCATGATCATAAAGTAAGAAATGTGACAAATGAGAATGCGATGGTACAAGAGAACCAGTTACTTCCATTAATGAAGAAATTTAGACTTACAAGCAACCGATCCACCATCATTTACAAACTCTCGGACTTAATTCCCATCCACAAACATATGCTCTACGCATTTACAGATCCCTAAAGAAATGAAGGGGCTAAGGGACTAACTAGCCGAAAGAAGGCCACTTGAAAAACCTTGGAATCAATCTTCTATGGCACAGTAGATTAATAAAAGGCTCATGGCCTCTGTTCAATTACAAAGTTGAAGTTTCTCAGCCTCGGATCGTGAATTGTCTCCCTCAGTTCCTCTTCTCTTTTTCTCTTGGGGAGGGAGAGAGTGCGCATAGCTCTTGCTGACACCACCTTCCTCACCAATAACCTCCAAAGGTCATCATCACTCTTTTTGTCTTGCTGCATTCTTAATTTAAATTGCCTGCACCAGACGAAACAGCAACTGTTAGGTACTGAATCCATGGCACGAATCGTCTTTGACATTAAAAAGCCCGACACAGCTGAATTCAACCGTCCCCTCAAAATGTACCAGTAACAAGAAAAACCAAAATTTCTACTATAATCATGAATATTAAGATCTTTGGTCAATATGGTCCCAAGTACTAAATGGAATCAAGATCAAAAAAAACAAAACAACTGAAAATGATGCATCTGAAGTTTGAGTTATTAGCTTGATGCAATGTTCCTACTATTCACTCACCTAAGTTGACGTCTACGCATTGGGAGATAGTGCATAAAGGAAAAAATCAAGACGACGGACATTATAAGAGAATGGAGTTTGATGGAAACAGGTCAAGTGACCCTGACAAAACACCCGCTCATTGCCCAACCATAAAGAAGACGACAAAAAAGATTTGGAATCGAACCTGTCCCCACACACTTACTCCAAAGAGACTTTCTTGACCACACATGCAAATCAGTCGATAAGCAAGATTATTGAAACAATTTTTGTTCATCACATGGAAAGCATTTTCCAGGTTCTAATAAATGAACAGCTATTTTATCACAACCTAATCACATCTTTCTTTTTTAACCTTCCATCACTTTCTTTCCTTAGATTTACTATTCTATTCTATATAAATAGTAAAAGTAACTCAAAGTCACTGCACTTTTAGAGTGTGACAAGGTGATATATATATATATATATATATATAAGATGTGCATCAACGTAATTGATGACACCACCTCATTTTTTCATCCCGACACTGACATATTAAGATTGACATCTATGAATGAGCTGGAAAGAATTATTATGGCTCAAATAAAATATCTAATGATCCAGGAATCTCCACTTGAAACAGGACTGGACTAGGAGACATCTCTTCGTAACAAAGACCGTTGAAACGGGTAAAGAACCTCCATGGACCAATTGAAGAATAAAAAAGAAACAAAAAACTACCGATTTTACCTGCAAAGCGGAACTCTGCAAAAATCGGGCTGGTCACAGATTGAAGAATGAAGTCTGAGAAGCTGCCACATGCTCTTACACCGAGAACACCCTCCATTGACACGTTTTTTACACGAGGCGAAGTGTTTGATCAAAAGCTGAACACCCTGACATGTATGGAACTTGTTGCAAGGTCCCCTTTTCATGGCGGGCTCAAGATCATAAGGGCCAACACTCGTACATCCTTCCGTGCAGATATGCTCTAAACATTCCATTGCCTCACTAAGCTCCATATACAAGCTCTGCTCTTCTCTGTGCCGTCTTGTTCTCTTCTTCCTCTGCAAAAGTGGCCCATTACAGTTGTTATTCCGACCCAATATAAATATGCAATCTTCTTAATTTGCAACCATGAAATTTAACGATGGTGTTTACCAATTCTGATTCATCAATAAATTGGAGGATCTCGAGCTCGAGCCAAGGGTCGTGATCTTGCAAGAACTTCCAGCCTTCGGTTTTCTCGACAGACTTGAAGTTGCTGGAAACCAACTTCATGCACTTGAGGTAAAGATCAGGTGCGTCGCAGAGCCTCGCCAACTGAAGCACATCCACCACATTCTCCATCGTCAGCCGTTCACCAATGTCCTTAACGCATCTATGCTTCAGCTGCGGGACCAAGTACACGTGGGACAATGCCAGGAGATGGATCCCAAACTTCTCCAATTCTTCTTCAGTGCACCTGCGCCAGATTTTGGGGGCAATTTCGTTATTTACTCGAAACTATCTCTGTAGTTTCGGAGAAATTAATTTCCTTATATTACGTAACCGACAGGAATAAACCGCCGTCAAATTTGACAAGAAAATTCGGACAGGTCGATCTATCGAGACGATGAATGGCTGAGATCAAACATCATAGTTTACAGTACTAACCTTGAAGAATAGAGGAACCGGACAAAAGACAAAACAGCGTCGCAGGGGACGCCGAACATGTTAATGGTTCTCTCGGAGCTTCGGTGTTTGAGAGGCCTATCAATGATATTTTCAAGTACAGGTGACACTGAAGCCTGCAATTAAATCATTACATAGAAGAAACATATTAACACAAAAATGAGCATGAAAGTGAAAAACAGAGAGGAGGGCCATCTGAAAATTGCGTACCAGGATGCTACTGTGTGCAGGGATGCGTAGGCCACCGGATGTGAGGATGTGGACGTCGAAATCAGGGAGTTCACCGGAACTCTGGTAGTGGAATTGATGGTCGCCGGAAAGATGATCGGAGTCGGCTGTTTTTGTAGCTGTCGCGTTTTTTGTTTCCATGAGGGCCTTGTGAGAGGGCATAGGATGTCTATGTAACTATGTTGGGTGGCGGCTTGATGTCGCTGGCTGGCTTTTATAGGCAACTGATATGGGAAACTCACGAGCAATTAGAGGCGCGTCATGGGAAGTCGGAGTTGGAAATGAAATCTGGCAATTAATTCTGATTGGTTTACAAATACAGGTAATTAGTGGAAATTTAGAAAAATAAACGTAATTTACACGTGGAGACAAAAGTGTTCCAAGTTGGAATTTGTTAATGAAAGCGTGGTCAAATTGGGTTTAAACTGCTAATATTTGTGGTATAAGACTAAATTTGATTACTTCACCACTTATGTCATTCCACACTCTACCACCTATGCCTTTAGGTATCATAAATTGTCATGTATCAATAGAAAGTTTCGTATATTCTTACATCATTGTGGGAAAAACAAACAAATATTATTTGAAAATTTACTTGGTATTTAAAATTTTTTATTTTTATTTGACTTATAAAATATATTTAAACATATATTTATTTTTAAATTAGTAAAAAAATATTATTTTAACCAAATATTTTCACAGTTAAACTCTAACATTTCAAAATGTTTAGATCCAAGACTAATATTTCAGAAATGTTTAAAAAAATTCTAATATTTTAAAAATTAATCGAATTTAAGATCTTTTTTAATATAATATTATATATATTTTTTAATATTTATAAAATATTAACATTCTATTTGAATATTTTAAAACGTTAAGTTCTGATCTAAATATAAATAAAAACGTTATAATTAATATGATATTTTTTTATTTTTTTATTTTATAAGTCGTGTTACACGGCTCTTAGTGTAATTTTTTAATAAAAATTAAATCTAAAGGTGTTAAACAAAACTTTATTGCAAATTTAATGACAAATTTAAAATTTTCTTTCATAAAACACCAATAACCCACATTGTCTTATATAACAAACTTTTAACACATATACCCAGAATTGGTTAGAATGTGGAGTTCATTAGCGGTAACAACTGTGTACAAATAAGTTGGTGAATTGCAAGAGCTTCAAAAAGTGAAATTATAACAATTATCTTAGAAAGGATGTACACTCACTTATGGATAAGCATACACTTAAAAGTTTTAGATATTGATACATCAAAATGATATCATTTCTATTAAAGATATTTATGACTCCACTTCATTTCTGACTCACATTCTTATTCTAATTCATAACTTAACAAAACTAGCCAAAATTTACTTGTGAATCTTTATTTAATAACAAATCATGATCTTCTCAAGTCGCTGAACCAATCCTATCTTTTCACTCGACCACACGAGCACCAAACCCTGATAAGATTGAAAGGCGCGTGGCAAACCAAGTTCACAAAATCCAAGATATTTTGCGCTTTTTTATTAATTTTCCATATTTAAAAGCAAAAGAAAAATCTGACGTGGAATGGATAAACCAGCTAGCTAGTGAGGGCGTTCAAGTTTAAACGGCTTTTGGGGAACGGAAGAGTCCATGCTTCTGCCGATCCTCTTCAGGTGTAAAAGTACATTCATTTATGTTGCCAGTTGTCGCCACGTGGCTGTATAAGAGCATCCTATTGTTCGTCGTTAACTACAAGTGTAGCTAAAGGTTACACGCATGCACCGATATAGACGTGGCTGTCCAAGCCTGATGCTATTGGTCCGCAGCTGGTCTACGTGGCCCCTGGACATGGTATATGTATATTAAATGACCTTTCTTCTTAAAGACAATGAGGTCCATGGTGGTGCGCCGCGGTGGTAGATAAATTCTGTTCTTTATGTTGCTTTTGCAATACTTTATGTTAAGAAAAGTATGCTTTGTTAAGTTCTTGGAACTTTCTTAATAATGATAAAAATTGCATAAGGTGGTGACATTTTGATCTGATTTGTTTTTATTTGTTTTTCGAAGACCACTTGCTTGATTATTTAATTTTGGTGGAGATCTTCTCGAAACTAGAAGTACTTTATTTAAGGAATGGTCGGACCAAGGTAGTGTTTATCTACTTATGCTATATCGGATGCTTATTATGACGAATATACAATAGCAAAGAAAGCTTTAAATGGTTTAACCAATTAATATTGTTTCTTAAAAGAGAGCAGTCATAATTGGATGGTGCCAATAAAGAAGAAAGCAGTCAAGAGTCTATGTTTTATCTGGCAATGGTCCATGCATGTCGGTCACTCCCTAGGGCCTTTTCTGACAGGGGAATCTCTCGCACTTTACAGGTACTGTTGCACTACCTTCAACACCCACTTAGTTCTGCATAATGCAACCAAAACTTAATTGGGTATCAAACAGAATCTGTTTATAAAAACAGATATGAAATGATACATAACGTCTGCTGACAAGAAACGCGGAATTAGTTGAATATTTTGACGAAAGAACAGGTGAGGAAAAATCAAAAGTTATTCTTGGAGGATTTCAATATTCAAAACCTGCATCGGTCCAATAACGTGAGGTACCTTCAACTTGGTCTCTTCCTATGATTTCAACGACTTGGGTTGAAATGCGAATTGCTATAAGAAAAGTAGTGCTGTCTCTTACAAGCAAACCCTGTAGGTTACGTGAGCCATCAGATTCATCCGTTCATTCATGGCATGCTCAAACATTTACTGTAGGGACTGTCAAAAGGTTTTAAGTATGGCTGTTAATTTATTTAGTTCCAGAATAAATTCAGACAAAACCTGCGACTTCAGACAAAATCATATTGTCGTCAGATCACTTGCGGGACTTTTAACAATGTCTTAGTAATTAGACCTTACAGATACATAATGGGACTTCCTTGCTATTAGAAAAGTTCCTGAAGCACATCGGATGCCTCCGAAACAAGAATTAAATTCTCCTGGCATCACACTAATATTTTTTAACCCTACTAAATGTTAATGTTGGACCAGATATACTTTGTTAGAAAGTAAACCATTTCATAATAAGAAATAAAAAGTTGGAAAAAAAGATTTTAAAGTGAACAATTAAAGTATAAATATATTTTTCAAGTTAGTATATCGATTAGCTTATTAAAATATTGACCATATACTTAAATTCATGTTATTTTACACCATTAAAATGATAGATCTACCTGTTATTTTATATATTTTTAATTACAATAGTCTGATAAAACATAGACTGAGTTTTTTAATTGGAAGCAGCTTCAAGTAAACCGAATATGTAGAATTTAAAACATACTATATTGTTTTATTTAAAAGTTTCTTCAAATTTTGTTGTCTGCTTCTTCGGATTTTTCATGTGTTTCTCACAATTCTGAGTTTAATGGAATAATAAAAATATATAGAAATTTTTTACAAGAAAAATTTCACCTCCAAATTTTTTTTTTTCGGTTTATAATGTTTGGTGAGCTAGATGATGGAACCGACACTAGGGAGCACTTTCCTGAAAGACTTTTCATTGTTTGGACCTTTCGGTTCCTCTCGTTTTCTTTTGCATTTCTTTCCTGCTAGCCTAACTCTTCCTGGTTATGAATTTCGTAGCACATGCGTGTTGATATTAGAATTGGAGTCTGGTTGGTACGAGTCCAATCAATCGTTGCATTATTGATCGGAGAGATCTCATATGCAGAGGGGTAACTGTTAAGGGGATGTTTGGTTTAGGATCATGTTTAGTTTTGTTTTAGGATTTAATTTTAGGTTTTTATTTTTTAAATACGAAAATTGAAAAAAAAGTTCACAAATTGAAAAAAAAGCAAACTAATACGATATATAAATTGAAACAACATTAAAATAACAATATAAAAACTTAAAAATATACAAAGACAGAGTAAATCACACAAAAATAAAATTATAAAACGAAAACAGAAAGTTAAATCAAACGATCATTTTTAATTTTATTTTTCTATTTTTACAAATATATTAATAAAAAATAGTACAAAAACTGAAAAAATATCATAAAATATAAAACAAAAATAGCACAGAAACTAAAAAGAAGCACAAAAACATAAATAAAAAATAGAAACAGAAAACTGAACCAAACAAGCCTTATATTTTAGTTTTTAGTTTTTATTTTTCTAAATATAAAATCTAAAAAACATTATAGAAACAGAAAAAATAATATATAAATACAATACAAAACAAAAAAGTACAAAAAACAAAAAAACATATAAAAATTAACAAAAAAAAAAAAAAGTAAAAAATAGAAACAAAAAGCTGAACTAAACAAACTCTAAATAAATTAAGGCATAAATTATAAAACAAAGTTTTAATAGTTATTATAAAGTAAAATATTTTTAAAAAAATTAATAATCAATCTAAAATATTAAAAATATTGCACCAATAATTATAGATAATCACTCGACACGCATCATTATTTATAAATTAAAGAGAATCCTTGCATAAGAAACAATAATTAATTGTAAAGAAACACACCAAAATAAAGAATAATCAATACTCGATGATTTGTTTTTTAGATAAAATAAATAAATTAATTAAAAGAAGGTTTTTTTTTGGGAGAAATTAACTATTTATGACTCTATCAACATTTAATCCCCGGTAGAGGAGGAGGTTAGACATATCCTCTCCCAATGAGCTAGAAGCCCATTGGTTAATTAAAAGAAGGTCTATAAGGAGAATAAACAAATTTAATAAGAGTAAAAGAAATCATCACAAACTCAAGAAATCACCAATAATAGCCACTGCCCAAACAAGCATACCAACTACCACACACAAGAAAACTTTCCAACCACCAGCCTTAGACAAAAGTCAAATACACACAAGGAAGGATAATAAGCCAAAGACAACCTCAGTTTAACCAACAAGTCAATAAAGGGACAAAACAACTTAGCAGTAGTATTAGGAGTGCTTAAGACTCTAACATCCAGGATCTCTTAGTATTACATAAAAGCTTGTCCAAATCCACCCGAATGAGTAGATGTTCACAGATCTAAGATAGGTTCCTATGCTCAAACAGCCAATATTTTACTTGTTTATTTCGAAATTTCCTAAAGTTCCCCTCTCGTTAGAGAGCATAGATACAACAACTAAATGCAATGTTAAACATCACATACTCTATATCTGGTAAATGATGGGGAGATGAAGCCCACCGGATGATTTGATTCTAATGCGTGATAGGGCAAAAATGGTCAAAAAGAGTCTGAGCAGCCTACCAATATTGGTAGAAAAATTAATGTAACATCCCCTATATGGAATTTACAACCATCAATAAAACATATTTTTTTATTCATTTACATGATAACCCAAAAGAAAATATACAAGTTCCTTTAACCATTACATGTATAATCATATGTAACTAAAAATACATTTTAAAAGTATTTTTTTTCTACTGATTAGCCTTGATTCCTCCAGATTTTCCCTATACTTCACTCCTATGATTTAGACTTATACGGATTAACACCCGTGCTAAGCTTGAAAGTTTAGTGGGAAAACACATAGTTTAAATGACCACTCACAACAATCATTCGCTAAGTACATACATTCCTGAATATCATACAAAGATAAATAAGAATGGCATAATTAATCAAATAAATAATGCAAACATACTTCAATATATTTTTGTTTTCATATACCATAAATGCACCTTCAAGACTCGAACATTGATATTCAACACTCAATGATACAAATTATCAATACAAATGCAAATGCCCATTCATACGATTATTTATGTTGTCATACTATATTTCTTATCTATATCTCTTTCCTTTATTTTTTGTGTTAAGCCTGCACATTTCCTGTGAGTGTGGATAATGGATACTATGGATATTCGAAAATATCAAACCGTGGATACCAAAGGTATCAAACTGTAGATACCCAAAAGTATCAAACTGTGGATACTCGAAAGTATCAAACTATGAACATCAATGGT
>JAOXYD010000006.1:18421279-18432081 GCA_028565735.1 Pinacopodium congolense
TTATATGAGTAAGTTCAAAAACTAAAGAGTATGAGATTTAAAGATAAATTTATAAATAAAGTTTAATTTTAAAAGTATGTTTAAAAATATAAAAATTGAACTTAAATTATATAAAAATTTAATAAAAATCCATCTTAAAAATATTCTAAAAGTTACTTAAAATAATTTTACTAGTAATTATTGTCTTGATCTTCTATTAAGAATTATACTTATTATTTTACATGCATTATTATAAAAATATATTTTAAAATTTATTAATATTATTTTTATTTAATAATAATTAAATATTTAATTTTATTTATAAATATTATGTAAAAATATTTATTTATGAGATGAATCTATATTAAAAATCTTTAAATAGATTATTAATCTAACATTTTCACATTTTTTAGTTAAGTGACTAAGTTTTGAAAAAAATTTTAATTGAGTAATTAACGTTTAAAAAATTAACCGAAAAAGGTAAAAAAGTTAGAGTAAGCTAGGTCGAATTAGGGTCGATGAGTCATGTCGTTAACTATCAACATTAATTTTTTTCACTTATTTGGTTAACTTTTAAAACGTTAATTATTCAATTGAAAATTATAAAAATTTGATCACCTAATTGAAAAAATGTGAAAAGATTGATAATCTTTTTTACTATTAACCTTTTTTATATAGTTTTCTCTCTTTAAAAAAAGAATATGTGCACTAATAATCAGGCATGTAAGATAGTCTGCTCCACTGAAATTTAACTTTTGATGGAATTCAAAATATTTACGCATGCATTACATCTAAATTTTATGTGCATTAATAATCATGCATGTGGGATAATTAGCTCTACTGAAATTTAACATATGATGGAATTCAAAATATTTACACATGCTGATTGATTTATATTCCATACAGGAATATATCGAAACATTGGTCTAAACATCGGCTGATGGTAGAATAAAAACGGATGCTGTCATAACAGAACCCAGACTCAAGCAGGGACCACTTTATGGTCAGGAACCATCAATCCAGACCTTGAATGGAGGAGAAAACCATAACAAAATTTCATTCATGTGTTACAAATGTAATGATATAAACTACGAGTTCTTGATGAACTGCTGGCGAATATCGATTTATTCAACCATGTCAAAATTTCGTTCATGCTTTACATATGTAATGAGATAAAACGACATGATATTTATGCATTGTTGTCGAACATGGACTTATTCAACCATATCAAAATTTCATTCATGTGTTACATAGGTAATGAGATAAACGACGTGTTATTTATGAACTGTTGGCTAATACCGAATTATTCCTTTATTCGGAATTTGCATATTTTGATTATACTCGTCAACCAGCTGAAGAGAG
Source organism: Pinacopodium congolense (assembly GCA_028565735.1). Classification (NCBI taxonomy): domain Eukaryota; kingdom Viridiplantae; phylum Streptophyta; class Magnoliopsida; order Malpighiales; family Erythroxylaceae; genus Pinacopodium; species Pinacopodium congolense. The sequence goes on from JAOXYD010000006.1 coordinate 18,422,621, forward strand.
ATTTTCATTTTGTCTCACTAGTTTGCATTGATACAATACGTTACTTACATTGCACCAAGTAACAGCTTGAACTTGTGACACAAATCAGCACTTTTTACATAGCGGATACTGTGTCTGAATCATATACATTTAGTCATCAAAGATTGGTGGAAAACATCACATATTCAATAGTCCTCTTGTGTCTTGATGAGAGACAGGGAAGACATGGCTTTTGCAGAAATCACCTTCTTCACCAATTTAGTCCACAAAGTATTATCATCCCTTTTCTTTTGTTCCATTTTCAATTTCAGTTGCCTGCACAGTCACAAAGTTCAGAACAAGGATCAGCCAAGGTACATAGCAGTTGAATAGAGTAAATCATGAATAGACCAGGAACGGATTCGAAATTAAACTGATTAATTGTCGACTAAAGCGACTAAAGTTTACCTGCAAAGTGGAACTTTACAGGATTCAACTCGGTCACAGATTGAGGAGTGAAGTCTTAGAAGCTGCCACATTCTCTTACAACGTATGCAACATCCATTAACCCTTTTCTTACACGCAGCGAAATGCTTGATCATAAACTGAACACCTTCACAAGTGGAGAATTTGCGGCAAGGGGTCCTTCCGCAGTTAAACGGCTTGTCGTGTAGCCCGACGCTCGTGCACCCTTCAGTCCATATATGCTCTAAACATTCCATTGCCTCACTTAGCGCCAAGTACGCTGACTCGGCTTCTCTTTGCTTTCTTGCCCTTTTTCTTCTCTGCATAGGCGTATCATAGCATAGAACACGTTAATATTCGTCAACCACAGGCTTGTGAAAGATATTGTCACGAACTTTCTCAAGAAACTTACTAATCCAACTTCGTCCATGAATTGGAGGATATCGAGCTCAAGCCAAGGATCGTGGCCTTGCATGACTTTCCAACCTTCGGTTGTTTCTACAGCCTTGAAATGGTTGGAGATATATTTCATACATTTAAGGTAAAGATCAGGTGCGTCACATAGCTTTGCCAATTGAAGCACGTCCACCACATTCTCGATCACCAAGAATCGATCGATGGCGTTGACCGCCATCTGCTTCAGTTGTGGGACTAAGTAAACATGGGACAATGCCAGTAGATGTATTCCAAAATTGTTCAGATCTTCATTTGTGCACCTGCGCCAGGAGCATCATGATTATTCACCGAATTGTAACCAAGAATAAACTTCTATATATCTTCGAGTTCAAGTCCTCCAATTATAACGAAAACAAACCTTGAGGAGTAGAGGAATCGGAGAAAAGCTTCGACAGCAACGCACGGTACGCCGAAGATGGGAATTATTTGTACGGAGCTCCGGTGCTTGCATAAGGCCTCGATCCTGCTTCTGAGTACTGGAGACCTTGATTTCTGCGATACAAAATGGAAGCAAATGATATGGTTAAATTTTCTATGAAAAGTTTGCATAACACAAACCTATAAGAGGAAAAGACAAAGCACATGAAGAAAATTAATGTTGGGGGGGGGGGGTAAGTACCAAGATCGAACTGTGAGCCAGCATTAGGCCATCGGAAGTGAGTATTTGAACGTCTGGTTTGGACAATTAATGAAAAGAATCCCAAACAGCCATACGAAAATAACCTTAGAGATAACCTGAGATGGTTGCTGATGGAATTCTTTTGCACGTAACACGTAAAAGTCCTTAGCTGCTTGGTCCAAGAGGAAGTTGTACGACACTTGCGGTTTGGTTTCCGTTGCTTCCTCAATTTATACGAAGAGGACTTTAACTTTTTTATAAGTGCAGCCAATTAAATAATCGGAATTAAAATTATAAGCACGTTTCTGAATATGTGGGTGCTAAAAAAATTAAAAACAAAACTAGCAGTCAAACAGTGACTGTTGAACTAAGATTTTGAAGATTTTTGCCCACGTTTGAGACAAGATACCACAACTCATGTTTGGAAGTTCATGGAATTTTAGACACTTTATGTAAAGTCTGTTGGCAAAGAAGAAAATAATGAAGTATTGAGGGACAAGTACAAAGAACGTCATTACAACGACTTTAAATAATATTAGGAGCAATAAAAATGCTAAAAGATAAGATTGCTGTTTTGATTTAATGTTAAATATATCTGACCACTAACATAATAATTGTTGAATAAAAATAATATTCTAGGATTTATAAACTAAAAAGACATAAAAAAAACATGCTTCAATAAATTCACTACTAACATTTTAAATCATTCATTCAATATTTTCCCTTGATTCAAAATCACGTTGTCCAACTGTAACTTGTGAAATTGATACTTGACATGCGAAGAAGATTTTGTAAAGATGTCAATTGCTTGTTCATTAATGTCATAGAATTTCGGCATTATTTTATCATTAGTTACTCAGTTTTGGAATGAAATGATGACGTGTATATAGATATATGCTTAAGGGATGTTTAGTTTAACTTTTCGTTTCTATTTTCTATTTTTTTTGTATGCTTTTATCGATTTTTGTATGTTTTTTGTTTTTTGTTATTTTTTTATTTTATTAGTGTGTTATTTTTTTTTTGTTTTTCTACTATTTTTTCAGTTTCTATGTTTAGGAAAAATAAGCTAAAAACTAAAATAAGAAACCATACTAAACACATCCTATTTTTGCTACGAATGATAGATTTTTTGCCATTGCAATTGTAGATTGATTTTCACAAAATATCTTAGTGGCTTCTCTTTGCTTAAGACCAAAATTAGCAAGAAGTTTTTTGAACCATAAAGTTTGTCGTGTTGTTGAAGTTGCTTCTATATACTCTGCTTTAGATGATGTCATTATTTTTTGCTTTTTTAAACTCCATGTCACTGCTCTAGAGCCAAAGCTAAAAACATTCTCAGAAGTGGTCTTTTGTTAGGCCTAGTGTATGTTAGGTAGTTTAAAATAGTAACTAAACTTCTAAAAAGAGTTAGATTTGCTTTCTCAATCCCATCTTCACGTTATAGTTTCTTATTGATGATTGTTACAACTTCACAATTTGCCATGTTCAATCTCTTTAAAAGATTTGCAACATATTTCTTTTGACACACAAAATTTTCATTATCACCTTACATAACTTCAAGTTCAAAAAAATTTTGTAATAAGCCCAAATCTATCACTTTAAAATTTCTCAATAAACAAGACTTAACCTATAGACTTTGTTTCCATTGTTATTAATAACAAAACCTGAAGCTTGCGAAACAAAAACCTTTTCTTTCAAATCATCGTTTAAAAAAGTAGATTTCACATCAAATTGACACACAAATAATTACAATTGAGCAACTAATGCTAAAATAATTCTCACAATTTAAATTGAACAACAAAAGAAAACGCTTTTTCAAAATCAATACCTTATTACTGTAAGTATCCCTTTTCCACAAGATGATCTTTGTACTTTTGGATGCTTTTGTTAACATTATACTTTGTTTAGAAAAACCACTTGAGTCCTACAATATTTTTTCCCTTCAAAACATCATCAAACTCCCATGTCAAAATTTTTTCTAATTGCAGGCATCTTCTCAGTCATAGTAATTTGTCACTTAAGTTTTTCTACAATTTCTTCAAAAGAAGTTAGATTAGTGACTAATAAAGCAAAGTTACATACTTACATGACTAATAATTTTCCCTGAGAGGTCTTATTATTATTATTATTTTGGTGGTGTTTCACTCCTATTCTTAAAGGAACTAAATGCTAGAGAATCTAAACTAGCAGGACTTGTAGGACTATTATTACCAGGTGAGGAAGGAGCGAAACTTGCAAGTGATGAAGAAGCTGAACGTCTTTGTGATGGTGGGTTTGAATTTTTTGGTTGTTCAGAACTTGTTGAAATTGAATTTTTCATGCCTTCCTCGCCAAAATTCCACTTCAAATATGCTTTTACTTTGAATAATGCATCCCTGCTAATTATCACTTTACCACTTATAGGATTCTATAGATTATATGTTTTAGATTAAGAATTATAACCTATCTAAATGCATTTTTCAAAATTTTTATCAAGTTTAAAATGTGAATTATCCAAAGCATGCATTATGCAATAAAAAACTTTTAAGTGCCTTATTCAAGGCCAATCCAAGCTTCATAAGGTATTGGATTTAAATTTGCCTTTGTTAGTGAGATGCTCAGGAGGTATACTACTATTACAACTTCTTATCCCCAAAATTGGTTTGGAAGCCCTTTTGCCTTTAACAAGCTTTTGGCCATTTCCACCACTATTTGATTTTTTTGCTTTGAGACGCCATTCTATTATAGTGTGTATGGTGCTATAAGTTCCATGTGAATACCATTCTCTTCACAAAAAACAATGAAATCATCTGATAAGTATTCACCACCACAATTAGTTCAAAGCACTTTTATAATTTTTCTACTTCGCTCCTCCACTAATGCTTTAAATTTCTTGAAACTCTCAAAAGTTTTGTGTTTGAATTGTAAGAAATAAACCCAAATTATACAACTATAATCCTCTATAAATAGAAGAAAATAATGATTTTCGCAAGGTAACTTTGATTTCATAAGCCTATATAAATTAGCATAAACAAGTTCAAGACAATTAGAAGCTCTTCATGAATTTCCATATAGAAATGACTTCCTATTCTACTTCCTATAAGCACATCCCTCATAAAAATCAAGTTCATAAATTTTTAGGAACCTAATAACCATTTCTTTCTAATTCAAAGTTTTAAACCATTCACATTCAAATGCTCATAACGTAAATGCCGTAGATTAACTTTATTATTCCTTCTAACAACTAAGACTTTGCTCATAACATTTGAGATATCAAAGGGAAACATTATATTTTTGGTCATATGAATAGTTGTTATAGTCTGACTAGATTTTTTTTATCATGAATATCAAATGAATCATCATCAAATACAATAGAATATACACTAGTTAATAATTGTCTAATAATAAATAAGTTATGAGCTAAACTAGGCACAAATTGCATATCATAAAGAAGTTTCATGTCACCTTACATAATTTTGATGGCAATTGTTTCTTTTCCTTCAAATTTTATTCGCTTTTCATCCCTAAATTAGGCCTCACTTTTTTTTTTTTACTCATCAATCTCTTTAAATAGTTACATAGTTTTAGACATGTGATTAGAGCATTCACTATCTAAAAATCATACATCATTGCTGTTAACATAATCTTGAATTGGTGAATAGGCTATAAATAACTTACTTTCCTCTTTAGCCTTCTCTATAAAATTTGCCTGCTTTTGTTCTCTTCATTATTTAATCCATTAATCAACCTTTTTGTGAACCAATTTACTATAATAGCTACATTGGATTGAGCTCTTGTGCTGACTTGGTTCATTAAATCATCTTCTATCTCTGCCATCACCACATTCTCGTCTATAAAATCCACCTCTGCTTCTATCATGATCACTTGAGTTTTTAGTCTTTCCTTTGGAATATTCCCTCTTCACTTAAAAAGCCTTTTCCTAAAAAATTTGTTGAGACCTACCAAGTCTTGCTTCATGGACTAACAAGAAATTCATCATTTCATCAAAAGTATAAGTAGACAAATCCTTAGTTTCTTTAATTGTAGCAATAACATGGTTAAATTTTAAGGTTAAACTACTTAACACTTTACTCACAATGTTTTTGTTACTCACATTTTCATTATAAGACTTCATCTTATTAACAATCCCAAAAACTCTAGATGGGAATTGCTACACAAAATATTTGTCTTTCATAACTAAAGTCTTAAAATCATGACAAAAAGTTTGTATTTTTACAGCAATTACCTTTTTATTGCCCAATTATTCTTGCTTCAAAGTCTCCCATGCCTATTTGGAGATGATAATTATTGAAATTCACAGAAATATATAATCCTTTTAACACTGACTGAATGAGTATTAAGGCTTTTGCATCTTTTATTAAAAAAATTTCTTATGATTGTTGGTCAGGTTCAGTAGTAGCTGGATTTCGCTCTTCATAACCATTCTCCACCAAATCCCATAGTTCTTGTGACTTGGACAACATCTTCATTTTGAGACTCCAAAGGTGTGATATTTTCAACTTTAAAATTTGGAATTAGGGGCTATACTTCGAGATTGGTTCTGTTGTTTACCATGGCTTTCTCTCAATTTTGGATTTTTCTCACTACTGTTTCTGTGTCTCTAACACTCAAAATGATTATGTTACACTTTCTCCTATTTGAAGAAAAAAAAAAGGAGGATTGAAACCGAGGCACTAGATAGAAGCACTCACAGTTTAATGTGTCTTAAGCCTTTCATCGAATACTTTGCGTAAGTGTCAATTGTTCTTATTTGGTTAACTTAGGATTATAGGTATTGTTAATGTCCCTATCTAATCCACGCCTCTATTTTTTGCATTTCTCTTCTTTTGTCTCCTTGCCTCTCATCAAGAGTAGTTCTTCTTGTTCACAACAATTTGCAAAGATGAATTTCAACAATGACAAGTTTCAAAGGCGTTAGGTGATGGGGAAGCTTTTACTTTGATGCCACAAATGTTAGTAAATAAGAAAAGAATGAAGTATTGAGAGACAAGACAATAACTCTGTTAAGAATTTTGTTGCTCTATGAAAAACATCGGTACAATGCCCTTAAATAATACTAGGAGAAATAGAAAATGCTAAAAGATAAAACTCATGTTCTGATGTAATGCCAAATATATCTGACCACTAATATAATAACTATTGAATAAAAAGAACATTCTAGGATTTACAAACTAAAAGACATAGAAATCATGCTTCAACAAATCGGCCACTAACATTTGGAATCATTCATTCAACAAAGGCATGCATATAATTTTTGATTATCTATTAGGCAACTAAAGACTGATGATCGGAATGCTTAGGTTCAACAGTATTTTCCGAAATAGTTTTAGGTGTATTAATAATATTCACTAGTCATCGTGCTTCACCATCTTTAATTAATACACAGAATTAGGAAAATATATTAGAATAATGTGAAATTAGTATAGCATAAAAGGATATACCCAGATGTAGACCTTACGCACTATGTTCAATGATGAATTATTCTCCTTTTTTTTAACTCATATGTAATCGAAGTACTGTTAGTTTCTAATTAACAGACAATATTGGTTCCTTTTATTAACAAACAATGTACAGAAGAAATCATAATATTTTAAACAGAAGCACCATACCTAATCAATCGAACTAATATTTTGACTTAAAATTGGTTCTCAATGTAATAATAACGTAAATATTTTTTAAATTTCTAAATCACAAAATTGGTTGATCTAAAGCTAACAAAATGTGTAATTTTACTAAACACATATGAATCGGTTTTAATACCTTAAGTAAATAAGAAATCTTGTAAGTCAAAATATCGGTTTACTTTTTGTACTTGTTATAATTATCAAGCTTTAACATTTTTCTCTTAGAGCACCCTTTTATATATCTTTTCTATGTGTTTCAATAGATTATTTTAATACATCTAAAATTCGGCATACGCCATTGCATGTTGTCACGGGCTCGGACTTTCCCTACCGAAAATCCGTGCGGCACTAGCAAACTCCACGATTCAGGATTGCCTACCACGGCTTGAATGCTAGTTCAGTCTCTCACAAGTACTTCTTAAGAGTACTTAGATTGAACACTTGGCAGAAGCAACTTAATATGAAAGATGGCAAAGAACACAAGTAGGCTTGGAGAATTTGGAGAGCTCTCTTTATTCCTTCAATGAAAAAAAGGTATACACTTATAGAGAGGATACAATAGAGAAATGTTGGATATTTATAAATGAAAGACCCTTCCCCTTATATAGCCCTCCACTTCTCAAATGGATGGCTCGGATCTATTCGATCTAACGGCTACAATGAATCTCTAGAATGTTCTACCAACTACCCCCACTTACCACATTAATTACAAGTGAGACCCAAAGTCTCCTACCTACTCTAGATCTGTGGATAGTCTTCTAGAGAATTCTGGGTCTCTCGGTCTGAATCTTGCTTCTCGATCGACCGAACTGTCACTCCGTGACAGTATGCATTGGGATTTGCAGAAAATGACCTCTCTTACTTCCTTTGAAATTAAGGCGTACGAAGAAGAAGAAATAGAATGCTTCCCAGAGGTGACCCTGCTGCCCTCCATTATTACTTCTCTTCGTATTTGCGATATGCCAAATTTGAAATCTCTGAACTGCCAAGGGATTTGACACTTCAATTCTCTTGAGAGTTTGACAGTCGGGAATTGCCCTAAGCTCCAGTTAGGGCCAAATGAAGATTTTCCCTCTTTTCTCACTTCGCTTAGACAATTGCATATTAGAGGTTGTCCAGAGATTGAATCTCTACCAGGAGGGCTGCCACCCACTCTAACCACTCTTGACCTGTATAATCTCCAGAATCTGTCTATAGAAGGGCTTTGCCACTTAACTTCCCTCCAAAGATTAACTATTGCTTATTGCCCTAATCTGAAATCCTTACCAGAGGAGGCCTTGCCTCCCTCCCTTTCTTCTGTAGCTATCTGGTGATGTCCTTCACCCAAAAAAAGGTATGGGAGAAGAAAGGGAAATATTGGCCAAATTTTCACACATTCCCAACATTGATATAGAGCAGGAGTAGCGTATGTTGATTGATTCATCAAGCCTTGTGAAGGTACGTATTGATGCAGAGTATTTTGTTAATCTGGTGTTGCATCATTCTTAATGTTCAAATGCTTGATGAAATATCAAAGAAACATGCTGTTGGCTTGTGTTGCTGCCAAACCATACAAGTGAATTGCTAATCCTGCCGCTGTTGAATTGCACAATCTGTTTGAAATTACGAGAGAAGTATATGGCTAATGGTAACACCAAGCTTTGATGCCAATTGTTTATGCAATCATTGATGTGATCAATCTTAATTATGTACCATCAACCACTCTTTCAGTGGTGTTCAACCTCATTATGTTTCATTAAACTAGATTGGTAGTTATATTCATTCTTTAATGGCAATCTAAAGTAAATTGCTAAAGTAGATTTGGTTTAACAACTGTTTCCTTAAAAATTTCTCTCTAATAATGTCATAAAAGTATTGTACATTTACCTTATAAGTTGTCTTCGTATTGCTTAATATAGTTCCAAGAGAATTGGAGATGGGCTAGCAATTTTCACATGTGAAATCGATATGCCAAGCTTCAAAATCATTTGGAGACGTTGAGTTTACTGTTGTTTCAGGTTTTTTTTTTTTAACAATTGTTTCAGATATTGTTGAAGCTGCAAAGTAGAGAAACTGTGAGTGTTTCATACATAGACATAGATTCATGGTTTTTTTTCTTTTTAATTATGGTAGTTATGTTTTGTTTTTAGTCTTTTTTATGAAAGAAAAAAAACTGAATCTTTAGGGCTTGTTTGGTAACGTTTACGCTTTCTGTTTTCTATTTTTGTTTTCAAAAAACAGAGAAACAGAGAAAAAAATATGTTTGCCTGTATTCTGTTTTGTTTTTCTATTTTCAAAATCAGAGAAATATAAACAGAAATAGAGAAACAATAAAATGATGTTTTTCTGCATTTTGAAAA
>JAOXYD010000006.1:18432181-18444180 GCA_028565735.1 Pinacopodium congolense
TCTGCTTCAGCTGGGGGACTACGTAAACATGGGATAATGCCAGTAGATGGATTCCAAACTTGTTTAACTCTTCAGTTGTGCACCTGAACCAGGATTATCATGATCATTCACCGAATTGTAACGAAGAATGAACTCTTATGTATCTTCCAGTTCAAGTCCTCTAGTTATAACGAAAACAAACCTTGAAGAGTAGAGGAATCGGAGAAAAGCTTCGACAGCAACGCACGGTACGCCGAAGATGGGAATTATTTGCCCGAAGCTCCGGTGCTTGCATAAGGCCTCGATCTTGTTTTTGAGTACCGGAGACCTCGATTTCTGCGACACGAAATGGACGCAAATGAGATGGTTTAAATTTCTATGAAAGAATTTGCGTAACACGAAGCTATAAGAAAAGACAGAACATGAAGAACAGTATTGTTGGCCGAGGAAGTACCAGAACTGAACTGTGAGCCGGGATTAAGCCATCGGAAGTGAGTATTTGAACGTCTGGTTTGGACAACTCATGAAAAGCATCCCAAACAGCCATATCGAAACAACCTTAGAGATTAACAGAGATAGCTGCCGTTGGAATTTTACTGCATCTAAGACCTGAAAATCCTTAGCCGCGTGGCCCAAGACGAAGATGTACGACACTCGTAGTTTGGTTTCTGTTGCTTTCTCAATTTATAAGAAAAGGGCTCACCTTTTTTTATAAAAACAGCGAATTAAACAATCCGAATAACAATTATAAGCACGTACGTTTCTCTTCGTGTGGGGGCCTTAAAAAATTAACAACTAAACTAACAGTCAAAACAGTGACTGTTCCAACAAAAATTTTGAAGATCTGTGCTCAAGTTTGAGACAAGATACCACAACTGATTTTGTTTGTAAGTTCATGGAATTTTAGATACATTATGTAAAGTTGGGCCTATTATTGGACTAGATAATAAATAACTACTATATCATTTGATTAATGTTTGCCGTTTTCGATATTGCATGTAATTTGACCATCTATTAGATAACTGAAGACTAATGATCGAAACGATACGTACATTAATAATATTCGTTAGTCAACGGGCTTTATCATCTTTAATTAATACGTGGAGTTCGGAAAATATATTAGAATAATTTGACATTAGTAAAGTATAAAAGATTATACTCTAATATAGACCTTACCCACCATGTTCAATGATGATGATGAAAAAAACTAATCCACCCTTAATGGGATTGGAATTTTAAATTCAAATTGAATGTTTTAGTTTTTTTAATATATATATATATATATAAGGTATATAAATTCAAAAACAAAGATGAAAAATTCATTCGAAAAAAAAAAGATATGATTGGAAAAGGATTCTAAATGAAGGATTTTTCTTTGTAAAAGCTTCAAAAAAAGTGATTGTTTTGTTTATATGATGCATATAAAGACTCTAAGCAAGTCTGCCGCTAAGCAAATTTCATAGCTAATTGGCTTTCCAAACACCGGACTTAGGCTACCGTGTTCTTCCCTCCCCTCCTAAAGCTATTAACGAGCTTTTGTTACGAGATTCAGCAGGTGTCTCCTTTTTTAGGCAGTGTTTTGTTTAGTTTCGTTTTTCCTTAGTCTTGTACTAACCAAAAAAGAAAAAAAGACTAACAAAAGGCAAAGAACAAGAATGAACAGATGATAGGCAAGATGAAGTAAAACCCATGTATTCGTAAAATTATTTTATATATATATATATATATATATAAGAAGACCCAAAAAGGCTACAATCATTTTTGGATAGGAAAGTTTGACCCTTCCACTAAAAACTATTAGCAAGAAATGGACTTCTTCTTTTGTTCGGAGTTTACTCCATTGTTGCTCCAGTCTTTTCTTGACTCTAGGAAGAAATTTTTTTTGTGGGTATGAAGAGTTATAATGAAGGAAAGCTATGTAATTTTCTTAAAAAGAATGATTTAGTGGGCGTTAAAGGTGAATGGCTGCCAAACTAGTCACCACTGTGGCGAGTGCTACCACGGGAGGAGTGGCGAGTGCTAGCGCAGATTTCTATCTAGATTTGGCTAGATATGAAGTCTCTAATTGCTGGATCTGAGTCGCAGAAAAGATGGCGAAGGAAGGAACAACGAAGGGAAAATGTTTGGCATGCGCAGCAGTCCACAGCCTTTAAAAAGTAATAATAAAAACAAAAACGAGGTTTAGAAATCATTTAACAAATATAAACCAACGTTATGTTTATATGATCAATTAGTCCAATTATACTTAGAAATATAATTCTAATTAAAATTATTATGATTATTATAGTGATTAGTTCAAGTAAAATATTACAATCATTGAAATTAATTAATTAAAAATAAGTTTTCTAATAAAAATAAACTAACACATTTAGTTGAATAAAAAATTAAAAACAAGTTTCTAATACTTGAATTTATATTTAATAATTAATTTATGAAAGTTAGTATTATTCAATAACTTGAATTGCTTACTACTTAAGACCCTCATATTTTTGTTAATTGCAAACCAGGTGAAATGTGTCATCATTATGTTTGCATAGTTATTCCATATGCAAATGATGCATGGAAGAGATTTAACACAACACATTATTACAATTAATAATTTTATGCAAAAAAAAGTATTTTGATAGTTGTCTAACTGATGTAGAAGCTAAAGTGAAGTATATAGCTTTACTTTCAATATTGCCATAACTAGGAAGTTAACTTTTAAGCATGCTCTAAAATTCAATATCACCAAATACAAGAACTTATGAATGGTTAGTGATATCATTTATGAGAGAAGTTAGATAAGTTAGAAGAAGTAAATTAATTAAGACTCTATATCCTATAGGATTCCTAATTAAAATAATTAAAATGATTGCATATCAAGTATTAAGGTCCTCATCACTTGAATTAGTGAACTTTATTCTACGTACGGTTCCTTACATTTAGATAATATGTATGTTAAGTGATTATGTTATGATAAATTAAGTATGTTGTATTGAACAACGTATATTATGTTTTGATATCTTTGTTGAAGGAGCTTAGTGTTTAAATTTCTCTATATCTTTGTTGAATGAAACATACATGAAATTTCATTTGAGTATGATAATTGTTATTAATTGTTATATGAATGATGACTAAGAACATAAGTGATCTTTTATTTTCATAAGCAATTAGATTTCGATTATTCACTTTACGAATATATGATATGATAATAATATGCATTTATGATATTTCTTTCTTATTATATGAACTTAGTATTTCAAATATGACTACTACATTAGAGAATAATGTCGTCAAACTCAATAAGGGTGAGAAATAAAATGGTAATAGTTATGAAATATGAACACAAATATACAATACTACTGGAAGAGTAAAAGGCACTAGAACTATTAAACATAATTATAGATATTTCTAAAGATGGTAATACAACACATCTAAAAGGAATCATTATGCATTTAAGTTTTAAAAAAAGAAAAATTCATTAGCTCATAATACATTGCTAAGCAATATGGCTAATTATATAATACGTGAGTTTAAATATACAAAAAAGCTAAGGACATATGGTCTGGTTTAGTTACACATTTTGAAAGTATCTCAATAATAAAATTGGGGTCACTTACTATCAATTTTGACACTTTTAAGAAGTTTCTAGATATAATCCATGAACATTTGAGACAATTGCCAAATATAATAAGTGAACTACAGAATGTTGGTTATAACTTGTTAAAGGAGTAATAAGTACAAGCTATAATTCATAGCTAAGCTTAATGTTGGGACCTTATGAAAATGTAATTGACTTATAATGACAACATTAATATGATGGAGTATATCGTAAGGCATTGTGTTTTAGAAAAAGGGACATCTTGAAGCTTTCAAGATGATTTTTAAGATATACATTGTTAGCTCTATCTCACACAAAACCATGAACAAGAAGTATAAGCATCATTGTAAAACCAAGTGAAAAAGGGGTAAAAGGTCTAACCACAATACTAAGGATTTAAAAAAAAGCCCAAATGGAACCAATATAGAAAAGGAAAACGCCCTTTCAAAAAGATGAACATGAAAAGGACTAAATGTTATAATTATGGTAATAAGGATCATGTGCTTGTAATTATAGTGAGTCTAAAAAGATACAATCCTATAGTACAAACATTCCTTTTATGAATGCCTCTTACTCTATCTTTTTAACAAAATCACATTCTTTATGAATTGTAGATTAAGGAATAACCAATTATGTAGTGAAGGAGAAGTGTATTTATGTAGAATATAACTCAAAAGTTGCAGTATAAAGGACTAGTACATGCAAGTTATCTACTTATGTTAATGACTCACTAATCCTAAATGAAGTATTGTATGCTTCAAAGATTTAATGAAATCTTATTTATATGTTAAACTTATATTCAATCTAAAACTTCACAATAATGGAATGGATTTATATCTTGAAAATATTAATTATATTCATGGTTTTATATTAGATGGTCTCATTATTCTAGATGTTATCGATACAAGTAATAATATTAGTTATTTTTATTTACTTCATCTACTAATTCTAATATCGATGCAAATTTGTGATATGATATACTATGTCATATTAATCAAATTCTAATAGACTAATTAGTTAAAGAAGGCCTAGTATGTGATTTAAATCAAGTAGATCTACAAACTTATGAATATTGTCTAGCTTATAAAATGACAAAAATCCATTTGAAAAGGAAACATGAGCTTATATTTACTATAATTAGTTCATTTTTACATCTATAGTCCAATGATTATACGGACAAGATGTGAGGCTGTGTACTTTATCTATTTTATAGATAACTATACTCAATATGATCACATTTAATAAATTTCACATAAATCAAAAGCATTAAATTCTTTCATAAAGTATATAAATTTGGTAGATAATTAACTATACAAGAAAGTAAAAGCATTACAAATTGATCATCAACCATAATACTTGTCTAATAAGTTCAAAATCTTATGTGATGAAAAAGGAATAAGAAGGCAATTGACTATCCTTTAAACCCTATAACAAAAAGGTATTGTGAAAAGATGAAATAGGACACTACTAGAAATGATAGGTCTATAATGGCATAAGCTAATTTATCAATCACCTTTTAGGTTGATGTTTTAGTGATAACTATTTATATACTTAATCAAATGCCCGTAAAAATTAGTTACATGCACTTTATATTAGTTATTAATAGATGGAAAACCTAAAATGGCAAATTTAAAGCCTTAAGGTTATGCTACCAATGTTCAAAAGGATATGTATTCATAAGTAAACAGGGCAATGGAAGAATAACTGACTTGAACCATAATATGTCACATTTACATAAAATAATTTTTCGAGATAAGGTCAAATAAGTATAGACCTATTTTTATATGAGATATTTGATTAAAATAATTCTATTTTAGGGAACTGAGTAAAGGGGTTTCATTTAAGTGGGAGCAATATAGAAAATGAAGAATTAATTTAAGATCAATTCACATTGTCACCCATTAAAAGTTTACCCATAATATCTAATCTAGGTGAGAGTCACTAAGATTTTGATAAATTTGTTTTTTATAAATCTTAATTATATTGAAGTAATCGTGGAATAATTTTTTGATATTATTTTGAGATTGAAGAAAAAATTCATATGATTATCCCATAAGAAGAAAATAGGCCAAGAAATGTAAAAAGGCTCTTGCTTACCTTACAAAAAAAGAATGATGAAAGAAATGAAGAAAAAATAGCTTCCTTAAGCTCTAATCAAGTATGAGACTTACTTGATCTCCCTAAAGGCCAAAAAGTGACTAGGAACAAATAAGTTCTCAAAATAAAATGAAAGGTTGATGGTTGTATAAAAAAATATAGGGATAACCATATTTTTAATCATAAAGTAGGACTTTCACCACTTTTCCAGTTAAGTCCTATACTTCTGAGAATTCATATTAAAGTTCTATACTTATGCAAATGAATCAAAGATAGTTCTTCTGTTCGATTCCGTTAACAGAGATTTGACCTAAACCAAAAAAACAATGACACGTAAGCATCATATAAAAAGACTCTATTTCTTAAAATTTTATATAGATCAAAAGATGGAAGTTTTAATCTTTAGAGAGTAGATAAATGGTAAGAGGGATTTAAAGAAAACAATGTAGTTTTTTAAGATCAAAATTGCGTCATTTGATCTATATAAAATTCTATGAAACGACGTCATTTTATATAATGCTTACGTGTCAAATTATTTTTGTCTAGGTCAGATCTTCATTAATGAAACGAAACGGAAGGGCTGGCTTTGATTCATTCACATAGGTAAGGACTTCAATAGGAAGTCTTAAAGGTATAGTACTTAATTGGGAAAGTGATCAAAGGTTAGGACTATAAATATTATTATCCCTAATTTCTATTAAACGATGTCTTTTTATATGATGCTTATGTGCCAATTTTATTTTTGTCCAGGTCAGATGTCCGTTAACAGAACCAAACGGAAGGATTGTTTTTAATTCATTTGCATATGTATAAGACTTTAATAAGAAGTCTCAAAGGTATATAAGTCAATTGAGAAAATGATTAAAGGTTTAGGACTATAAATATAATTATCCCAAAAAAATATATAACACATCATATAAATAAAGGATACACACAATAGGTAAAAATAGATTATAAAGAAACATTTTCATTCACTTGTGAGGTTGGCTTCATTTTATCTTATTATAGCTATAATAACCAATATAGATATTGAATTATATCAAATAAATGTAAATATTAATTTTATAAATGGAGAATCAAATGAAGAAATCTATATGGATTAACCTTAAGTTTCATTGAGATAGGTCAAGAATATAAATTACATCTTATTAAAATCAATTTATAATTTAAATCAATCCTCAAGGCAATGATACATTTTATTCCATAATATAATCATTCGTATGATTTTAACATGATTAATGAAGGTCATTGTGTATACACAAAAAATTTAAAGATAAATATGTGATTTTATCTGTGTATATGGATGAAAATTACTTGTAATAATAGTAAATTTCACAAGCAAATTAAAGACTAGTTACCATTTAAATTTGAGATGAAAGATAAAAGAGAAACTACATAACTAGTTGTCATCTAATTTTGAGATGAAATACATGGGAGAAGCTTCATTCATTCTTAAAGTTAAGATTTGAAGAAATCATTCAATTTAATTATTGTCACTTTCTTAAACGACTTATATTCAAAAAATCCTTAAAAATTTTTATATCCAAGATTATAAGCTAATTTACAATCCTATTACTAGGAGCAAAGACCTTAACAATAACTTTTGCCATCAATGCTACAAGAAAGAGAACAAGTGAAGAAAGTTCCTTATTCAAGTACAATTAGAAGGCTTAAGTATATAACGATCTATGTAAGACCAGATATTTATTACGTTATTAGAATGGTGAGCAGATATCAAATCAAATTCAGAGCAACTACATTGGGAAATAGTAAAAAAATAATAATAATGAGATATCTAAAAGGTACTATTGACTATGCATTATATTACTAAAAGGTACTGTTGACTACACATTATGTTACTAAGGCAACAGGTTGTGTATACAAAGTTCTATAAATGCAGATTAGGTAAGAGAATTAGATGAAAGAAAATTTACTTTGAGATATGTTTACTTACTCAATAATAGTATAATATCATAGAAAATAAGAAACAATCTTGCGTTATGTCATTCGTAATGGAAGATGAATTTATAACATTTTTAGCCATGGTACCAGAATTTGGGTAACTTGGTTTATTATTAGTCAATTTGAGAATAACTAAAAGTAATAGTGATCTAGTAACAATCAATTGTGATAGTCAAGCAGTAATTATTTATATTAAAGATCATGAATTTCATCATAAAAGCAAGCATATAGATATAAAATATAATTATGTAAAAGATATAATTATATGAGGAGAAGTGAACATGAAAATATAGCTATATGAGATATGGTGATAGTCTTAAATATAGAAATATACATACATTGGACATGTGAAGTCATTAGCTTTATATAGATATTGAAATGTAAGTGATAAATATTTCTATACGTATATTTATTCATTCTATTGTCATATCTAAATTTAAAATAAATGTTGACATTGTTTGATATGTATTTATATGAAACAATTTTATTTATAAGTTAAAGTATATATTAGACAGATAAAAGAATAATCCTCTCATATGAGTAACCACCTTTAATATTTATATTGACTACAGATGAGGAAATTTTAAAATTTATTATCTAAGTGATAATTGAGAACAAACTTTTAAGTCATTAATGTCATTTTAGATAAAAGGAAATTGGATTAGAATAATCAAATGTCACAATATCTGTTGTGAATGACCAAATGTGAGTTCTAAAAGATGAATTTTTTAGTGGACTAGTGCACTCAAGTTCTACATTATATATATATATATATATATGACTTAACATTTGTATTGTATTTTGTGAATGAAAGACATACATAATAAAAGAAATGAAGTTAATACCGCAACTCATGACTCTTACTATATATGTTGAAACTACTATAAAAGAAATTAATGTAAGTTATAAGATCTCAGTTTACATTGTGTAAGACCCCAAAGATTAAAAAGAACCTCATAGTTTATCCTTATGACTCTTGTCTAATTCTTAATAATTAAATTAAGGTTTATTATTTTAGAATGTTATCAAAAGATTATGTAAGATACAATCTTATGAAACAACTATAAGAAAAATAATTTAATTTAATTTAAAAGACAAAATAAAGGCAGTTCATTTTCAACTGATGACTTGCATGAAAATTATACTCAAAGGTGGTTACCATCTCTTAGTACATAATTGAATACAACAATAATACAATGAAATAAATAAGATCTAAGAAGAGTAAGAATGTGAGATATGATCTAGAGTATAGCATACTAAATCCACTCAAGAATCGACTTACTAATCAAGATATTGTATACTCTTAACAAATATTTGACAATGAGCTCTTGTCTTATACTAGTTGTAATAATTATTAAACTAGTATGAGAAAAAGCAAAATTTAAATTTAATAATCTCATCTTGTGTGAATGGGAGATGATTAAAATACTAATCCACTCTTGATGGTATTGGAATTTGCAATTCAAATTAGAAGCTTTAGTTTTTGAATTTATGTATAAAAGGTATGCAAATTCAAAAATAAAGATGATAACGATTCATTTAAAAAGAAAAATATGATAGGAAAAAGGATTGTGCATGAAAAATTTTCTCTAACCTATAGAAACTTCAAAATGGTTCGAAAGTGATTGTTTTATTTAAATGGTGCATACAAATGTCCCTTGATCTATATGATTAAATTTCTTGTAGATGAATTCGTCCTTTTTAACTCATAAGTAATCGAAGTATATGTTGTTTATAATTAACAAATAGTATTCTATTAGAGTAAAGAAATTATAATGTTTCAAACCAAACACTATACTTAACCAATCTAATTAATATTTTAACTCAAAGTTAGTTCTCAACGTAATAAAAATGCAAATATTTTATATTTTTATAAATCACTAAATTTACCAACCCAAAATTAACAAATTGTGTAATTTTAATAAGCACATTTGATTCGATTTTATTACCTCAATAAATAGAAAATCTTCTAAGTTAAAATATTAGTTTATTTTATATAATGTTCTGATAATTATAAAGCTTTAACATTTTGCTTTTAGAGCACTCTTTTATTTATCTTATTTAATGTGTTTGTCTTCCTTTCTCTTATTCTCTTTCATTTTTCCTTTCATTATTTTCTAACAAAAATATATAAAATTACAATGATAATTGATGTGGATGGACTTGGTATAAAGCTTATGGACCATTTAGATCGTTCTAAGTAAAAAACGAATCACGTTTGCATTTTTTAGAAGCTAAATGATTATCCAAAATGGCATTTTTTTGCTATGGTTTGAGTACTGTTTTGTTTTTAGAAAAAGTCAAAAGTTGGTTTTGCTCTCGTTAGGAGTTATAAGAATAACTACTGTTGATAATAGCGATGTTTTAACCTAATTTAGCACCATTTTACTATACTTGAAATTTATGCTTTACATTTAATTTGGTTACAAAAGATGCTATTGTCTTTAGTTTTTAAGTTTAGAGTTTTATATTATATTTTAGTAGCCACTTTTTTTAGAAGAGCATTACTCCAAAAGTTATCAAATTTTAATTACTTTATTTTCTCAAAGGTTCTGAAATACCTTTAAATTATCACGCTATACATTGTGTTAGGTGATATCAAAGCAAGGTGTCCACTGGTAGTGATGGCAATGGTCTTTGTGGCGGTGCTCACGAAACTAGAGCCCTTATTCATATGGATTGGGAATTGTAACAATTAGAATGATGTCTTGATCAATAGATTTATCTCATATTTTAGTGTTTCGAGGAATGCTTTAAGGGGATTGTAAAATGACTAGATGCTTTTATGATTAATGCATACTCAAAGTAAAGTGATAATAAAAGGCTGGAGCGGAGTTGGCTTGTGGAGACCCTATTTGCATATTTTTTTTCTTGCTCATAAATAGTATGCCTATAAAGAAGATTCAAAGAAGAAAGATGAATATGAACTGAATAGGTTTTGTCGCTATCCACCATATGAGGGATATGGGAGAAGAGATGCCTATGGAGGTGATGATAGGAACACGAGAAATTTTAGTTTAAAGGTATATATTCAGAAGTCTTTGTATAGAGGAATTTCTTGATTGAATTGAAAAAGTTGATAGATTATTTGACTACTTAGACATTTCATTAGAGAAGAGAACTAAAATAGTGGTGTTATTCTTTTTTAGTTCAAAGGAATTTGTCAAAAGATTATTCTTGAACCTTATTCTTTTTTATAGGCTAAAAAGGTTATTCTTTTGACCGAATGAGGATCAATCGACCAAACGAGGCAGAACGGTTGACCGGATGAATGTCTTAGGATGATTGGCTGACCGAATGAAGAACGGTTGACCAAAGGAAGATCGGTCGAATGAACGCTGGTTATCGGTCGACTAAATGAACAAAGTTTAGAAGATTGGTCGATCTAACATGACCCATCGGCCGACTAAATTGAGCGTAATTGTCATATTGCTCAATGAATAGAAGATTTGTCCAATAGATAGAAAATACATCCAATGGTAACAAGAGATATCCAACAATTAAAACAAATAAATTGAGGCCAACGGATACTTTAGTAAACGAATACTTCAACGGGTGTTCAGTGCTTTTACATTATAAATAAACGAAGAAAGCAAGAAGAAACATAGAGTTGTGTTACACAGAATACGAGCTTTACAAGTTTGATCAAGTGTTTTAAGAGTTTAAGTTATACACTTGTTTAAGAGTACTTGTTTATCAAGTTTGTGTGAGATTTGTGTTTTCTTTACTTGTGAGAATTTTTTTATTATTTCGAGGTTATTCTTGAGCTTATAAAAGGAATTTGTCAAAAGATTATTCTTGAACCTTAAAAAAGAATAATTAGTTATCTTTGAGCCAAAAAAGAGTTGTAAGTTGTTGCAAGTTTCAAGTTTATATTTCGTATTATTTTTGATAATCTTTAGTTTTCTTTATATTGTTTGTTTCAAAATTATTTTTACTTAGCTTTCGTAAATTATTATTATTTTATTTTATTTGCTCTAAAAAGTTCAAGAACTTAATTCACCCCCTCTTAAGTGTCCTTTAAGGCAAAAAATTGGTATCAGAGCGTAAATCTCACATTAGATTAATTCTAACGAATTAGTGAAGAAAGATAGAATGACATATTTCATGAATACTGTAGGTTCTTCACATAATCTAAATGGTCATAACCTACGTAAAACACCTTAATTTAATGGAAATAATTACATGTATTGGAAAAATAGGATGAGATACTATCTTATGGGCGAAAACATAAATTTATGTATAATGGTAACCTAACCTTGTATAATGCCTACTAAACTAGTATGAAGTGATTTAGTTCTAAAGAAAGAAAATGAGTGGAACCTAGATGAAAGGAGGTCAATATCTTTGAATAATAAAGCTATGCATATTCTATATT
>JAOXYD010000006.1:18453346-18474617 GCA_028565735.1 Pinacopodium congolense
AAAACTACATAAATGGTAAAAAAATTCATTAAGATTGATATATTACCTTTTGCATATCTGATATCATTGTAATTCCAGTTCCATCTTTAAGATCTAAGTCACTAGCTAATTGTTTAATGAACTAGGTCCAATTTTCGGTATTTTCCGCTTCAACAACTACCCATGCAATAGGGTACATCCCATGATTGCCATCAATACCTATGGCACTTAGAACTTGCCCTTGATATTTTGCCTTCAAGAAACAACCATCCATACCAATTACTGATCTTAACTTTTTCCATCCCTTTTTCATAGAATCAAAACATATATACATCCTTTTGAAGTGCAAATTTCTATCTTCTCCAATCCTTCTAAGTTGAAGTTTAATTGTGGAAATTGGGTTCATTTCCTTCAACTCACCGACGTAGCCATAAAGCTTATTATAGTCATTGCGATTCTCCATTGCCTTTGCTTTCAAAACTTTTCTCCTTGCATATTTGCACATACTAGTATTAAGCGACAAATTAAGCTTCTCTTGACATTCTTCTACCATTTTTTTATTGTAATACTCGGTTTATCGAGTATTTTTTTTCTTTGAAATGTCTGATGATATAGTTGGAGTTAATCAACTTTGGCTTATTTTTCAGATTTCACCTATGATCCGGATTGTATGTTTTGAACTTTAAGAAATTGTCTTTTCTATCATATAAAGCAAATAATCAAATGGACATCCTTTACTACAATAATATCGGACTCTTTTAGCTTCATTCCTTTTAAACTTCAAATCATACCCTGTAGCAGCTACGTAATCAACTATTGCTTCTTTAAAGTGAATTGCACTTTCAAAAACCATACCTAATAACCATTCAGTAGGCACAATATCATGAGCATTTCTTCTCTCTTGACTAGGTCGCCTCAAAGCTGCATCTGAATCTTCACCACTAGGATATTCGTTACTATCCAAAAAACTTCCAAAATCTGAGGAGTCAATGTGTAGTGTACCATAATCAGAATCAACACTAATGTCAAAATCTGACTCGCAATCATCTACAATTTGCCTTTGGAAAGTTCTTACTTCAACTTCAATTGCATCCACATCTGCATCAGAATAACATTCTACATCTATATCTCCCACAACGTCATTATGTTTAGCTCCCGTAGCTTTATCATGCCATATCAACATAGGTGTAGATTGTACTCTTTCATTTGTTGTCATGCTGTCCAGAATATAAAACATAATATTAAACCATTTATTATATTTTAAATACACATGGATGCTATTGTTCAATCATGTTTTGCTAGGTGGGATGAGCTTTATAGTATCACATTTATATTATGCCACTTGGTTATCTATTTTGAATTTCATCATTCCTAAGTTAGAAAAAAAATGAACTCAGATTCAGATTTGCAAATCCACTTTGTTTTTATCTTTGTTACAACCTATGAGTTAAAAATATATAAAGCAATGCAGTAAAGTAAGTTAGAAAAAAAAAACATATAGGGTCCAAGTCTACATGTTACATACTTGCTATATGATGTTTTAAACTTATTTGTGATACAAGTAGTTCTTTTATTTAATTATAAACTTCAATATACTACCATTAGCACATAACGTTGTCCTGCATTTTTTCACAGGACAGATGGAACTAACATTGTCCTGCATTTTTTCACAGGACAGATGGAACCAAGAAAAATCCTGAATATACTACCAACGAAAAATCCCGAAATCAAGAAATATCCTGCATATACTACCAACGAAAAATCCTGGAACCAAGAAACTCAACTAGAGATGGTCACATTCTTCAGTCTCGGTAGCAACAAACATGGCAGAAGCTCACATATCTGGGCAGAAATTTTAACGCCCAACAGTTAACAGAAAAAAAAACATGACATGTTCACAGTATTTTGCTTACAAAAGACAAACAAACAAAGACTGGGATTAAATTTAATTAAATAGACAAACGTCTAAAATGGGTTACGTTTTCTTTGCTAGATGTTCTTCTTGTTCCCCAACATCGGTGTTCCTATCATTTTCCATCGTCGCCTGAACTACCACTGCTGCTGCCGCCTGTTAGATCGTCGGTCCGTTGTGTTCGTTGCCGGAAAAGAGAGCAATACTTACTGATTTGGAGATTTTAGGGTTATGACTAAATTAGAGATAAGTATGGGTCAGGTTTGGGGTGGGTATGGGTTATGTTATATTTGGGTCGGGTCGGGTCAAAAATGGGTCGGGTCGAAACAAATTAATTTATTATTTAAAAAATCCACGTCAGCAAAATGGGTCCCACATTAAACAGTCAGAGTGCCACGTGTACCAACTTAACGGTTGACTAACAGAAAGTCAACAAAATTAATATTTATGGTGTAATTTATACCTTTCTGCAAACGTGAGGGGGCGTTTTAAACCAATTGTCAAACGTTAGGGGGCAAAGCGACCCCTTATAAAACGTTGAGGGGTAAATTAAACCTGTTTTAAAACGTTGAGGGGTAAAATGAACCTTTTGCCTTAGTAAAATGAGTTCTTGAGATCTGTTACAACTACTAGGAATTATTTATAGCATCGGATGGGTTGACATATTTTTCAAAGTTGGAGCTTGAGGTTTGGACACAAAATCCCTGACCCTGCAATGATGAATGATGCAGCCGCAGAGAATATCCATATCAACCAATATAAAGTAAATGTTACATTTTCCTTGGGTTCTCTTTGTTCCGGGATGAGGATTAATTGCTAACGCTCCCACGTACCCGAGCAGTAAGGTGAGCATTTGAACCAAATCTGCCATATTAATGTTGTAACCATTCAGGAAGACGAATACATGGGTGATGGAACTGTTATACACCTGAAGCATACAATTGATTCCGATGAGGGGAAGGCACAGCACCCTGAGATTTATGGCCACTGGAATGCACCTGAAGCACTAACGGTCGCAGCAGAGTGGGCATCTGGTACATAAATGACAAATGATTTCCTTTCACAAATCCATCACCATACTTCTCAATTACTTCATGGAATCTCACACATCAAAAACTGAATATTGATCCACTGAACAAATAGGATCTTCTACATGTCCATTAGCTATGCTTTGTGTCATAGAAAAAGTCGAGATTTGCAGATTCCTGCGTCAGTTTCTCATATTGTACAGAGACACCCTCTTCTGCAACTACCCACCCGTCGGTGGTAGATTCTTCTCCATCAAGTTTGTTTGAACAGTTCTGGATAATAAACCCAGTAGATTAAAAAATGACTACAAACAGCATGACATACAATTCAATATAAATTAACAGAAGCAAGGCTAGATCACAAGAGTTTGTTTCTATGAGAGGGACAACATAGTAAATAAATCAGTTCAGAACGCACCATAGAGCATGTATAGACAATAAGTGTCATCCAGTTCCAGTTCTCTAATGATTGTTTCTGAGAATCATCAGCTGCCTCTTGAAGGAAATATATTAATGGAGACATAAGCTGCATCTCATATTGCCTTGGAGAATCACATAGCTTGCAAAGCCCAGCATCTGCCACCTCTGTTGTAGCCAGAAGTGCCTTTCCACCATAACAGTACCTAAGCAACGTAGAGTGTCAATGAACAATAATGCTAAGGGGAACAAAAAGCACAAATTTGGAGGACATATGGTTCATTATCAGGACAAGCCCACAGCAAGATCTTAACAAAATGAAAAAGAGAAAACTACTCAAGAAATGAACATACATAGATAGGAATGCAAGGAGAATACAAATGTGACGAGACAAGAATGTCATAGAATATTTACTTTTAATAAATTATTGAGGCAAGAGAATATGTGGATGATGCCAAACTTGAATATGGTTGGTCGAAAACTTAAAGTTGAAAATCTGCACGGCAAACTATAACTTTGTTTAAAAAAAAAAAAAATCCCAAATTGCTTTCCTTTACAGCTAAAAAGAAAGAAAAAAGGAAAAAAAAAAGCTAAACCTTGTTAACAATAAAGTGCCACATAACAGGTGAAAGAATCTATATCAATCTCAGAAAAGATTATCGTAGGTCTATTATGTCTTAAAGTATGGAGTAATTTACAGAAACAGCCTCATCGGGAAAACCAGAGAACTGCAACCTAAATCCCTAACCCTTGATAGACTCTCACTGAGAAGGCCTTGTTCACTTTGATGACAACTTTATGCCAAGATAAAGGATGAAGATTCCACAATTCAGCAGTTCGATCATCAAGTTGTGAAGTAATGGAAAGCAGAGAGTTCCAAAATATCTTGTTACAATTCAAGGTGAATTAATATTAACCAACCCTCACAAAAAACTACAAAGACGTTTAGCTAACATATATTTATTCAAGAATATCTGAAGAAATAAGTCTCTTTTGAATTGCTCCAGTTTCCATAAAAGGATTAAATGGTAATAACACAAGCATTTCATGCAATTGATACAAATGAGACCCAACTGCTGGTAAACCTCCTTGATGGTCATATTGCATTAATTTAGGCCATGATACAAAGTACGAGAAATAAAGATGATATCAGTTCAACAATTTTTAGGAGAAAACTATTATGAATAAATATTGCCAGGTTTTATAGAGATTATAGTGGGGCTTATTACCGAATGAGGGGGAAAATAGATTGGATATTAATAGGAAGTTTTTTCAGACTAAAGGTACAATGATGGCAATTTTCATTACTAGATTGTCTGAACTGTATTCTGCTTCAACCTTGTTACGAACATCATTTTTAGTGTGATTTGTGAAATGCCAGAACTCCTTAAGTTTTTCTGGGTCTCAGATTTAAGAGTATTAAGTCAATCATATGCCAGAATGACAACAAAAGCATTAAGAGAGTAACACCTACAGTCAGATTTCACATATTTAGGAAATACAGTTTGCAAGTTCTAAAACCTGAAGCATTGCTCTGGGTTTGCATCCAGCTTTTTCTTAAACTTAAGGTATGTCCTGTCAGCTGTTAAAGATTTATCATATTCATATGCTTCTTCTTCCCATGCTTCTTCTTTTTCGTGATCACCAACATCACTTTGTTTATCCTTAATGGAAACAGCAGAGTACTTTGAACATAGAGATGGAACATCCCTGGATAATGATTCTTGCTGAGTATAGAGATAAAAGCAAGGAAGCACTGCAATTACAAAAATAAACCTTCCATGTTATATAACACAACAGCACAAATACCATCAAGAGGATCTGAGCTAATAAACAGACAAAGTCAAAAGAACCCAACATTCCTGGAAAGAAAAATAAGAAGTTTGATTGACTTTGTGACATAAAGAAAAAATAATATAACTAATTTTAACTAAGTAGTAGGAAACAAGCTGACACTACCAAGGGTACAAACTGGAGCACACCCATCCAAATTTAACAAAGCAAGAATATCCATCACCAGGTGAATAGAGCAGATGAGTTTCAACAAGCTAATAATGTATTTCAAATCGCAATATTACCTGGGATTTCCATGTCTACCACTCTTGCATGTGCAGGAGTTTTTATAACAATTTGAGATTGCAAGTTCTTGATAGGTTTCTTTAATTGAGAAGCCAAGCTTCCAGCTTCCGAAAGTGCTTTACCCAAAGCTTCAAGATCCATGATGTCATCACCTTCATCATCCAGATACTCAGGCCACTTAGCTTTTGAAACTGAAACACAATGGGCTGTTGAAAGACTTTCATCACAAGAACCTGTCAGTGATTCTCTTTCCTCACTTGATCGCTGAATGCGAAGGGCTCGATAGCTGCAAATCACCAGAAATAGGTAGATTTATAGGGCACAAAAACAGTAACAAACAATGCCCAAGAAAGATGTAATCAATTGTTGTATATTTCAAAATGAGACTTTAAGACCTAAAAGAACTGCTCCCGCAGTTTGGCTTCGTGCAACCAAAAATTAAAAGAAGCCGATCTTCAATCTTCAAAATTCCAGCTGAAAGAGGAGCATATACCTAGGGAACAGGGAAACCAGAATACAGTTAAAAGCACTGCAAATGCATTTCAATTGCAATACCAGTAGCCCATCAAAAAATTCAGTTTTTTAAGAAAGTTGAAACCTGTGCAACAAGACACAATTTAATTCCGCATGCATCACAGAGAAGCAGATGTTCAGGTAATGTTTCTGAAGGAAAAGGCCAATCCTGTCAAGAAGAAGAAATAAACCCCTTAATCAAATGGGCCCAAAAGGAAAATTAGAAAATTGAATACCCAGCAAGGGAAATCAGAACCCACCGGAATGCCCCCAACCTTGGAAGTATAATGATCAGATGGTTCGCAATTATTATCAGCCCATGAACCAGGCATGCCTAGTAGTACTATACCACCCATTACTTCAATAGTTCAGGCCCCTAGTACCCTCCTACCAGGAATTAAAAAGCAAGGAAAAATGAGCTAAATTGAAGACTGCAGGGAGATAAGTTGTACCCTCGAGGGATGTGGTTGTTTGAATTTTAGCTATGTTATGTATTAATTTAATATGTTTAAGTCTTATCTTTGGTAATACCTAACTATCCTTTCAAGGGTTATGTGGGTGTTACACCATGTCTCTCTCTATCTCTTTTTCTTTCTAGAAATGAATTAAAGATTAATATGGTTAATTTGTTTGGAATATTATCTATAAAAAAAAAGAATTGTGGCATCTATAATTATTTTTGTCTAAGATGTTAAGAGTAATATATATATATACAAGTCTGACTACATACTCCCATTTGTCAAGGGTGTAGCAGGGCCCCACACAGGTATATAATTTTTTAATATAAAATACCTATTTTACCCTTTATTTCATTTAAAATTTACCCCAAAACCTATTATAAAAATTCTAAAATAGCCCTCAATCCTTTTGAAATTTAAATAAAAACTAATTAAAATACCCCTAAACCCTTTGAGAAAAAAAAAAGCATGAGTCCCACATAGAATTTATGGTTGGAGTTACGACACCCCCCACTAACCGGGGAGGGTGGCTAGTTATTTTGTGTATATATATATATATATATATAGCTTTTAAACTAACTAAACATAAGAATTCCCAATTTAATTACAAGTCATCCCATCGTGCGAATACATAACATATATTCTAGAAAAAAAGCAAAAAATAGAAAGGCTATATTGCTCTATTTCTTTCTTGGCTCTCTCATTATCTCTACCTTCTTTTTTAGTACTCTCACTTTTCTCTTCCTTTCTCGTAGCCTTCTTTTTTTGGATATGGTACCTGATTGAATTTCTACTTTGTTGTTTTTTGGTACTCATTTATTTTTTTGAAATTCTTGTTAATTTGTTCTTTTTTCTTTTATTATTAGCCACTTTATGTGATTTGGGGTTTTATGCATTTTGAGTTTCCTTCTTATAATCTCTCACTGCATTTGGCATTTTATGCATTTTATTTATGCTTCTTGATTAATCGGTCTCTTTTATCTTTGTTGTTTTCAAGTTCTCGTTCAATTATCTGAAATTTGTGTTCTTTTACCTTTTTCTATTTTGCTATTAAATACTATGTGATTTAGGGTTTAATTCCTTTCAGGATTTCTTCTTTTGATCTCTTTGTAATTGATGTTGTTGGGTTTACAGTCCTTATTATATTATTACTTAGTTCTTGTCAAAAGTTTTTTTTGACATTTTTTCTTCCCACTTGAAATCCTATTGCATCTATGAACTTATGGTAGTTTCTTGAAGGATAAAGAAATCCTATTGCATAAAGCAACATGAAATTAGGTGGTTGCACAACTAAACCAGTTCTTGACATTTCCATTTTTCAACATCAATTTTTACATCTTACCCATACAAAACATTATATAGATAGATAAGAATGTAACAAGAAGTAATCCCATTAAAATATATGTACGTAGGCGTCCTAGTCTCCATGTTTATAAGCTTTAGTTTTGCTAAATTTTCATCACCACATAATTAAAACCAATATTAGGACCTGGGATTACAGATAGCTTGTTTCACCATATTTGTTTTTGATAATCTAAATTTGTTTAGTTTTATAAGTTCATGTGTTCCAATTTGTGATGTCCTTTTCTATATTGTTATTATTGCTCCAGTTTATACCACTAAGTTTATTAATAATAAATATTGTTTACTTCATTTTTATTTTATTTTGGCAATCTAGAATTTACTTAATCACCTTAGTTTTTTATCGATATTCTCATGTAACTTGGTTTCAAGTTTGACAATTAAGTTTTTCTTTAGGTTATCTTCATGGTTTCACTGAAGAACCACAACTATAATGTAATACTCAGTTAATTATTTCTTTTTATATGTATTATATGAATGTTTAAATTTCTCTTGCTATAAATTATTAAGCTTTAATTTTGTTCTAGAGAAGCTTTTAACTTCGTGATAGTAATAGCATATAAGTTCATTGCCCATGTTTTTTGTCAATCATAAAATTATTAGTAAAACATTTTAATTTGCATCTAATTGAAGCAAAAACCATAATTGACAAGTTCACTACTATTGGGATCCTTTAGGCATATTTCTTTTAGATAATTTAATAGCAATTCAAATTGGCTTATTATGTCACAATGCAATTTTTTTAACTATGTATTAGGTATCGTAAAGCATCATCAGATTATTAAAATTTTAAAATCATATTTATTCAGTTTCTTTGAAATTTATATATATAGCTAATCTTTTTTTCAGCATATTGTATAAGTTTTAGAGCATGTATATGTTTTAATAAAACATGTATAAGTTTTAGAATAATTCTAATCTACATTTTTTTAGGATGGCGATAATTAAGAATGAATAAGTTAGGGTACTTTGTTAATCAATCTAAAGCACCCACACATGTTAGATTTATTTTTTCTTTTGATTGATACACTTATATATACTCTATATAGACTGTAAAAAGATAATAGAAGTGTATGTTTTAACTAATGATTTTTGGCCATTGTATTTTGAATATGTTAAAGGTTGAATTCTACAACTCCATATTTTAACTATTATGTTTTGAATATGGCATATATTAACGTATTGTAAGGTTATTTTTAATAATATATATTGTTATATTTATAAATATTAATGTATGTATAGCTCTTGACTACTCAATAAAGATTTGCTTTTACATTTGCCTTATAAAAACTTAACCTATTGATATATCTATTCAATATTGTTGCCATAGTTTGAAATTATTATATTTCTTTAATCAAAACTTGAACCAACAATTTTCATTTCATTGCTTAATCAAAAAATTTTATTATTTTATATTTATAGTAGCACCACCTTATTTAACAATATTAATTTAGCTGCCTTAATAAAAATGCAACAATAATTAAACTTCTAGCCATATTTTTGTCTATTGTCTAAATTGTCGTAGTGGTGGTTAAGTTATTGCATTTCACTATGAAAGTTGATATAAAAAGATGAGTCAATCTTAAGTCATATTATAATTGGATCAAAAGTTTTTATTAAGATTATATTTTAAATTTAAGAAATTTAAAAATTTAAAAACTGATGAAAATTAATCTAATTATTAATTATTTTTTTAATAAAAATTTACTAATCAAATCAACCATTTTAGTTTGGGGTTTACTTAAATTTTGAATTCATTAATTGTCTTATTTAATATGTTAAGTATATGTGCAACATCTTGATAAAATATAGTGTTTATAAAAAAATTTTGATCTAAACTGAAATGTTTCAAATTTAAAAAGAAAATAGTTGATGTAAATATTTAAAAAATCAAAAGAGGAAAAATATCAAATTCTAAACAATTTCTCTAAGGGATTCAAGACTACATGATAATTATCAGCGGCCATTACAAATAATCCTAGCTAAAATATTTTTACATACTTCAACAAACAGTTTAAAATATGTAGAAGTAATTTAGATAATATTACTTATAGTGGTTATCAAAGAGATTACTAAACATTTTCCAAAAGGAAATAACTATATGGACAGTTGTTTAGGCCTTCTATAGCCATTTTAATGATTAAATTACTATTCTATCCTTTGATTATATTAAATTACTAAATATGTACAAGAGTAAAATGGTACTTTGATTGGTTGATAGCCATGGGAGGCCTTGAGTCCTGTCTAAGTAGTCAATCCCTTTCCAAAGTTCAAATGGTATGACATCTACTAATATCATTGTACATAGGTTATAAACATGATATAAATTGAATTATTTAAATTCCATGTTGATCTTCCGACGTGTAAAATAAAATATAGCTTATAATTACATAAAACTATGAAAAACAAGTAAACGATAAATTGAATTTATAGTTTTCTAATTGTTAAAGAAAATACAAATGGTCCATTGTGCAAAGCACGTGACTAGAAGGCTTACATAGTGGTTACATATATATGACATATACTTCATATCATAAGTGTCTGCCTAGTGGTTTCATAATTCTGGCAGCCCCTTGATTCCATGCTCATGTTTGACCATATTTTCTTATCTTCTTATTAAGCTAAAATATTCTTAGAACTACCAAAACGTGCGGAATTGCTTTGTTTATTTATGCGGAGATAATAGAACCTATCCGGTCTAATAAAACATTAAACAAACTTATCTGCATCTGGTTGTTCATCCCTTAACAACCTCATTAAAAGATAAATAATTTACCTAATCAGTGTTTTAATGCAATTTAATAGTCCTGGGAATAACTACAAAGTAGATGTTTGAATTTGGCCACTGCCACAATTTTGTATGGGGTTCTTTGAAACCTAACCGTGAACATTTTTAATACATCTTTAGGTATATGTATAAATTGAAATAGTCGTTCTAATTGACTTTCATTAATCATTTATTATTAGCAATGTTTGACGTAAGCTTTAGTATTTAAAAATGTAGTCTTTGTTATAAATAAATGCTGCAAAAAATTTTATTGATTCTTTTGAAAACAAGTGAAAATACATTAGAGATCTTAATTAGAGCTCATGATAGTGATCAAATTCATTTTAATACTTCGTGAGGTATTTGTCTAAACTGAAATAGTGAATTTAATTAATTATTTATAATTAGCATAATTTGACTAAACTTGAGCCTTTACAAATGTAGTTGTTGTTATAAATAAACGCTGCAAAAAGTTTATTAATTCTTTTCAAAATAAGTGAAGTTAGAGATGTAAATGAATTGGGCTAGGTGTCCCAAAAATCAGGCTCATCAAAAATAGCTAATTGAAAAAAGCCTGACAAAGGCTTCTTCTCCGCTTGCTTTTTGTAGTCCATGTAAAAGGTCGTACTTTGATCATTCGTTACGATCACGAGGGTTCTTTTCTTTTACGAGTGTCTTCATGGTCTCCTCTTTTCTTTTCTTTTTTTTTTTTTATAAAACACAAGCTCATGATTTTGTTGACAAGATCTCGGCTTAATCTAACAGACTATTAGGTCTCACTATCAAACTTCTATATCCAATGAGTTGGGTTATTAAGGGCCTGTTTTTTTTATTTATATTTTTTGTTTTATTATTTTTATTTTCAAAAACAAAGAAACAAAAGAAAAAAATGTGTTTGCTTGTATTATATTTTATTTTTTTTATTTTTAAAATCAGAAAAATAAAAATAGAAATAGAAAAATAAAAAATAATATTTTTCTACGTTTTGAAAATAAATTTTATAAATAAATATTTTACATTGAATAATGAATATAATCTATTGACTAATAATATTTTTTAAAGATGTATAAGAGTATTTTAGTTAAATAATTTAAATTTATTTCATATTTGATTATTATTATTAAATTATATTTTTTATATAAATTTCAAAAAAACATGTTTTTATTACAAATATCAACCAATTAGATTTTTATTTTTTTATAAAAAAATATAAATACAAAAATAAGAAATAAAAAAACAAAACAACAACGAAAAGACAGAAGTAATACCAAACAACCCCTAATAGTATGCTCCTTTTTTTTACATTAAAATGAATTTTTAAATATATAATAAAATTCTCTATCAACACACAAGTGAATTTAAATAAAAGTTATACAATGAGAGAAATCACAATAATTACTATTTAAATGCAAATTAAATAAATATTTTTAAATATATAATGTTTAATGAATTAATCAAATACCCAACATTCTATCACTTAAATATACCCGAACTCAAATCTTCCTTAATTATAAGTTGAGCCTGATTATTATTTTTTTAATAGATACGCAGGATTCAAACCTTCACAATTAGGCAGGCCATGACCGCGATCCTTGCTTGCATGTCCTCTTGTCTAGAGACCAATTTGGAAATTAAAGTACCTTGCAAGACATGCCAGGACATGAAATTACGTGCTTCTGCATAGAGTTGAAGATAAGGAAAAGTTATATTGGTGGGAACAAGCAGAATTAGAATCATTAGGTGCATGAACCCTAATCGAAATAATTAACCATTCCTAATTAATTTTGAGAAATTCAGGTGAGATGACTCTCACGAAACCTAGGGTTTCTCAACCTAGGGTGAATGCTTTTGTTATGAAGTAACAAAATTCTTCATGACTCAAATCATTATTTTACTCTTGTATTTATGTATGATTTTCTCACTTTTTGTATCAGAAAAAAAAAATTGGTTGGAAGAATTCGAATTTAGACCCTTCGAATTTAACTGAAAAAACCTCTGACCTGATGAATACCTCACATATGTATATTCACCAAGACGGTTCAAACGCACAAAAATGCTGTGAGTAAAGTGACAACTCGAGAATTGAACCCTCAACCTCTTACTTAAATTAAAACTTTTAGTAGATCAACTCAACCACTAGATAAACACCAAATTATCATAAATTTATAGTATAGGCATTTAGGAAGGAAAATATTTGGTGATCATCATATAGTAGCCATTAATCATCATCACAAGTAAAAAAAATATTTTAAATACTTTTATATTTTTTAAATTATTTATTAATATGTAAATATATTTCTTGCTATGATGGCCATTGATTATCACTACAAAAAATTATACAATTGAGTCCATCTAAGAATTGAGTTACATACAAGTAATCTTTTTTAATTTTACACTTCCAACGACATTTTGTGCGTCCAAGTTGTATCAGCAGCACACATGATCGAGCTTTGTGTTGAAGTGAATTAAAAGGCTAGATCACCCTTTCATGTCGAAATCCATTTTGGTCTCTAAATGTCTGCCACATGCGTTAGACCTCTTATCCTACGAAACTCAAGGATATGATTTAGCCATATTCTCCGTATATATCTCAGAGAAAGGGACTCTCACATACCACTTGTCGAAACACGACATGGAACTGCACTTTGACAGTTAAGTCACATGCCAAAGGTTTTTGTCATCTTAACCACCAAAAACATCAACTCCAAACTGCTTACCATCACCTGCAAAAGATAAAAAGAGTTACATTAATTTAGGGGATGGTTAGTTGGGTTATAGATTGTTATTTTTTATTGTAATTATTGTATTTTTGTATTGATTATTGTGTTTTCTTTATCGATTTCTGTGCTATATTAGTGTCTTTTCTTTATTGATTTTTGTGTTAAAAAAAACAGAAAACCAAAACCAAACATAAAAACAAAACTAAACATGACATTACAATCTCAAAACGAGTGATATACATATACACGGCCAACCCTGGTGAAACAAGTGTCAAGTGATGGCTGTCTTCGACAATTTAAGGGGACCCTATTGAGTGTGAAAATGAAACTTCATTATCCGCATGAAGACCCTCTTATCGAGAGTCGGAGACAAGGCATGAGACCGCTTCTGGATCAATGGGAAGAAGCTCAACGGGCCAGGGTTAACAACTACATAGTTCTGATGACTGAAACTGAGCCCACCTGCTGGCTTTCAAGTGGTACAAGTGCCCGCCTACACTAGAAGATTTTTAATATGCAAAATACAAACAACACCTTTTTTTTTTTTCAATAGGAACCTACAACACGTACTTTCGAATGCGTTTCAGATTCTTAAATCATAAATGCAGTATTGGCTGTATACCGTGTATTTTAAATAATAACTCAAAATTAAACCATAGATTTTAATAATCATGTATAACATAATCCATAGTTTCACGTTATTTTAAATTTATTTAGGGGTCCAACATTCTGCCCCAGTTGATAATGTAATTAGGTAAGTTTAATACTTTCTGCCTCCACTATGAATTAATTGGATTCAAATTGTTGTCTAGGTAAATTAGTCAGATATTTTTACAAAGTTTTATTACTTAACAGGCATCCTTAACATACTATCACTACAAAAAGTAGATAAATAGATGTGGGCTAAATAACAGAAGTAAAATTACCGTTGAATATGATATATTTTTCTATAAAAATAAAATTCACAAACCCTTTTTTAAGTACGTATTACATAAATTATAATTTATAATTAATATATTTTCAATGAATTATTTAATAAATCAGTTAATATTTTTGAATTAGAAAAGACGTTCTTTATATTTCTTAAATAGCCTCTCCTGTGCTGTGTGGGGAGCTAGAGAAAGCCACGTGAGGAGATATCTTCATAATGGTGCCTGTGAATAGGAACTTTGCATGTGCGGCATGCTTGAGTTTGGGGAAGTGATGGCAATGGTAATAAATAAAGGAGGTGACTGACTTTTGTCGAATGCTAAGGTGCAGCTTTGTCAAAGATATGGTTGAGACTTATGATGTAAGTAAGAAATCATATACTATATTTAACCAACACTTCTGCACTTGCTTTTTCTTAAACCCATCAAGATTCGACAAAGGAATCTCCAAATGGTTCTAAGAGTAACAGGCCGAGGTTGTGACAATCAAAGTTAAATACAAGCCGAAAAGAAAAGAAAATAAAATGGAAGATAAAAGTAGACGACAATTTGAAGAAAAAGAATAAAGCCAAAAGAAAATTAGTCCCCTAGACGTAGACATTTTTCTACTTTCATTACTTTGTTCAATTGTTTTAATTTCGACCATTACACCAAAATGGTTGAACGGTCAAAAGTCACAATCGTCAACAACGAGACCCTTTCTTGCAGGAGAGTACGCCTGCACCAAGCGTCATGGTTCCCACAAGTGAAGATGGTCTAGCACTCAAGCTTGAAGCCCTAGCGTAGCTTGAAGAGGCACCTGCACCTGAAGCTGTGAAAAATGCTCCATTCACCATAAGGTCTCCTTCAGTCCTCCAATTCCAGCTCCTCCACTCACTTTCTGGTGCATCTTCATGCTTAGTAACCTGCATGATTACGATTAGCATATGAAAAAGCGTTAGTTAAAGTTGAGTCATCTGTTGAACAGAAGTTAGTTAATTCAGTTGTCCTGAGTTCTTACCTCTTTGCTGAATCGGATGTCGGGAGCAACAAACCTGTTGCCCTGGCTATTGATGGTTGGTGCGGCACTGCCACCAATGGCGTACATTTCCCAATGAGTATAGTCGTTGTTGACCACATGGAAATACCCGTGTCTACATCTGAAAGTGTGAAGAAATAGGTTAGTTAGGAGCAATAAATACTATAATTCCAAGTGATGGTATTTGATTGCCTTGATTACAGGTAAGTGTTACTAAAAAAAGTAGCAACTCTTTGGTTTACCTTGGCATTCTTTGAACAAGACCTTCTCCAAAGTGATTAAAGGCTATAGTGACTTGCATGTTCTTGTCTTGAGTATAGGTATCACTGTGACCCAACAGCATCACTTTATCATGGTGGGTCATGAAATTGTTCGAAATCGTGATCGCCGTGGAGCCGTGGATGGCGTCAATGAGCCCATCATTGCAGTTTGAGAGAGAACAATGGTCCACCCACACGTGACTCCCACCGAAGATAGACACGCCATCACCGTCCGATATAGTCCTCCACCCATAGTGGCGTGGGGAGTCCCTCACATTAGTGTTGCCTCCTTGTTTGCAGTCATGTATATTCAGTCCATGAATAATAATGTTGGTCACATATTGTATGGTAATGCATGGACCACCCGCAATGTGGACACTAGCACCTCTACCGTCAATGGTCTTGAACGAGTTCATGATCAGTTCCTCCTTCAGCTGAATCGTCATGTCGCGAGCAAAAATGATCCATAATGGTTCATCCTGTATAACGGCATGGCGGAGAGTCCCCGGCTTAGGGTTCACAGGATCATCGTCACCGGAGTCTGTAACCACGTAAATCCTACCGTCACGTCCACCAATGGCGTCCTTGCCGAACCCTATTGCACAATCTGCGAGTCTCTGGCGGTTCTTCTCCCAGTTTGGGTCACACCTCCAGCAGTCGTCAATGGGGTTGCCTGTTCCACAAGAGAGATACCCAAGTTTCCTCCTAGAGGCATTGAGAGCCCTGTCGGAAAAAAAACAAAACAGTTATGTCACAATGTAATGTACAACACTAACTATAGTAGCTTTAAAAACTTTAGTCATTTACCTCTGTACTTCTTGTACTACCAGCTCTGGGTCCTGATGAACAGGGGAAGATGATTCAATGAGAGCAGGGACTAGGAAGAGACAGAAGAGGAAGAGAAGAGACAGTGAAGTGCTTGCCATTGTGCCCTCTTCTTTTACAGGAAAGTGGAAGGAGATGGAGAGGTGAATGAGGACTAAGAACAGGAAGGGGTAGGGGGGGTATATATAAAGATGATAAAGCCGGCTTAAACGGGCGTGATTAAACTAAGTATGTGGGGTCTATTTTGGTGCTGCTTCGTGATTTCTGTTTTTACGGGATTCCATTCCCCTCTCTATCCAGTTCGTTTTGGCCGTTATGTATGGCCTAATTGGAGGTATCAGACTGGCACTACAAATTAGAGTTGACAGTCAAAAAAGGGCTGAATTAAAATCAAAAGTCGAGAAGTTCCACGATCTGCTGCTGCTCCTTTTCATTGTTTGTGGACTGACTTTATTACTATTAAGTGCTGCAAAAAGAGGCCACATCCGCCGATGCCAGGCACTTTTAGCATATAGGTGCCTCTCCGGCGGAAATAGCTAAAATTAAATTTGCCTCCAAGGTAATTTTACTTGTAGTTAGTTGATGGAGAAGACAGGGTAGCATTCCATTGTTAGATTTAAGTACCCAATTAATGTGATTATCTTTTGATTGAAGCTTTTCTTATGACTCTTAATTATTACAAAAATGTAAAAAAAAATTATAATCTTTTAAATTGAACTAGTTCTTTATTTTTAATTAAATCAAACAACTTATAGACTCGAAATTCGAAATTTTAACAAACCATGTCAATGTCCTACACTAGTCAAATATCGTTAGCTGCTGGTCTAATGCAAGTATGAAATGTGTACAACTTTTCATGAGCCTAAATCAACCAGGAAAATAAACCAATGACATAACACCGACATTGACTTTGGCATAA
The DNA here is from genome assembly GCA_028565735.1 of Pinacopodium congolense. NCBI lineage: Eukaryota > Viridiplantae > Streptophyta > Magnoliopsida > Malpighiales > Erythroxylaceae > Pinacopodium > Pinacopodium congolense. Next base: position 18,470,533 of record JAOXYD010000006.1, read on the forward strand.
AAAAATGTAATATCCATCAAATTAAAATATTTCAGATTAACTTGGAAATTGAGATCTTATTAATCCATCCAACATTTCTTATCATCTTTTTAAATTGAACTCGTAATTAATGAGTTATTTAAATTATATAAATTACAAATTACTGTATATCTGAAATTTTTGTTAAACATGTCAATGTCCTAAACAAGTCAAATATCATTAGCTATTGGTCTAATGCAAGTATGAAATGTGTACAACTTATCGTGAGCCTATATCAACCAAGAAAATATTAATGGAATTCAGTGACAAAACACCGACATTGACTTTGGCTTATAACAATATATATAGTTCTTCATTTTTTTTTAATTTTGGTAAATTATGTTACTTATTTGAGATAGGTTAAATAGTTGATTCTTCTACAAACCTAATTAAGGACAAACCCTTTTCCAGATATCAGTTATTTATATCAATTATGGCTTTATCACAAGGGCATGATACTTATTATTACGGATTCGTTAAAGAATATAAAAATTTGTAATTTTAAGAGAAAAAAATATTTAAGTACATTTCCACCTTTTACTTTGGCACATTGGAAATTGTTATTTAAAAAGATGAAAACTTCATTCGTTTAGTAAGGATTAATTAAAAATATCATATTATTTAATGGGGTAAACAGGCAAGCGATACATTAATTTTTATATATTATTTATGATGGCTATTTGATCCTTATCTCATAACCAAATTTTTTGTTCCAGTGTAAAAGAAATAGATCAATTAATCGAATTAAGAAAATATAATGTAGCACTTAAATATTATAAGAACTTACACCTTAAGCTGTTAACATTATGTGCAATGAAATACAAAAATGCTAACATAACTTAAAATTCTAAACTTGATTCATTTCTTTTTCTAAACTAATAAAATCATATGATAAGTATTTAATTGATAACAGTTGGACCTGAAACTGTCGTGACATAACACATGCTTTTGCCCCATAAATCAAACTTCGTTCAGGGGACGTATGACCCACTTGATTTTTTGTTTTGAAAATTTTTAGAAGAATGATTCCTCACCGCAAAGTTCGCCGGAAATTTCACAATAAGCGAACAAAAACATAACATCCACCATGTCTGACGTGGCATTTAATCTCCTACTTGTCAACAAGATGAGCCCACAAGCAACCTCTGATTGGCTGACATGAAGGCGTCTCTCCGAAGTGAAAGCTACGGCCCGCACATGGGGGAATTTTAACTCCCTCTTTACAGGATTTTCTTGTCCTGTCGACCGTAGATTATGGTTTCGAATGGCATCTGGAGCCGTTTGATTGATCTTCAGAGCTGCTTGGGAGATTCACTTTTTTAAAATTATTATTATAGAGGAAAAAACAAAAAAAAGGCCAAAAAAAAAAAACAGAGATTGAGACAAAAAGCGACGCGAATGTCTTTATTAAGGCAGTTAGGCCTTCAGATCAGCATTTCAAAATCGGCCCAGCCACGTTGGCTGGTTTATATTATTTTAAATTATAATATTATTTTATTTTCAAAGGAGTTATTTTTGCAAAATTGAAGAGAAGAAAAGGCTTTTTGGATGGCGGTGGATGATAGCTACTTGGCTACTCCTATCATGTACGCAACACGTGGTTTAGGTGGGTCACTGCCACGTTGCGCCTCTTCTTTCTTAGCCAATATTTATTCTAGATGGCACATGCGAGATCTTGGTACTCCACGTCAAATCTGTAACTTTTAAAAAACTCGGTCAAAATTTTGATTTCTGTGGCCTAATTTCTGGATTAAAAGTCAAATTATCTTGATTTTTTGGTGGGTTTTACAGGTAAATACAGTCCAATACGTGGATCGTAAGCCTAATAATACAATTAGGGTAATTTCCTTTTCCTCCCACGAAGTGTAGTGAAATATTTATTACTACTCTTTGAAGAATTCATAATAATATATATTTGACAAAGAAATTACTGTATTTTGATAATTAACTAAGATATGATACGCTTATATCTTATTGCTTGACTTTGTAAAAATTGGAGTATAATTATAAGTTAAGGTTAATTATAAGGTTAGAAAATTGATTATGATCATAATATAATATTTTAGAATTTATATAGTTAATTTATACAACTAATTTAATAATAACTAAGCTATACTTGATTTTTAGTACAATTATTTGAAGTACACCGGCCACTTATTCCGATCCCTCGAAAAGCGGATGAGAACCTAACACAAATAAAGATAATTTAGATTATTTTATTTGTTTATTGTCAAAAGACTACTTAACATCTTCCTATTACCAAAAATGGAAAAAGAAGTTTGCCTCTTAAAATAATAATTTTTTTAATTATAAAACATTATAAGTTCTAGTTAATTTTCATACAAATTATTATGTTGAGACATCATTATCATGTGGAGACAGTAGAATGATGCGTGGGCCAACATTCCCCAATCAGAGAAAAATGGTAAATGAGGTATAAGCAAACGCAAACCACTTGTATTGTTGGGTGGGAATGTGAAAAAATCCAATTTAATTAGGAACTTGTAGACGCATCCTATCAATCGGAGCCACGTAAAGAACATGTGATGTTTCTATATTAATGCTTCAATCTACACTATGCCTTAATAAAAGCCTTTGTTTTTTAATTTATTTTGACAAATCACCTTCCAACCTTATGGTACGTAGTTCCATCAAATTGGGGCCTGTTTCAAAGTTAGTTATTGGTTTTGTGTCGATCCTTATCCGTTTCTGTATTGCTAAAAGGACAATGACACAACAATACAAAAGGATATAAAACATGTTTACAGTATTTTAATTTAATTGTTCAATTATTAAATCTTGTGACATTTAATTTGTTAATAAAAATAGTATAATTCTAAGGGAATTTGTAGGATTGATGGATCATGATGCTTTTGTAGACCATGCGTATGTAAGTTGGTATAATGACTATGCTAAATAAAAAGGAAAGGGAGAAAAAATAAATTTAAACAAAAGATAGAGAGAGAGAGAGAGAGAGAGAAAGAAGACTCGATATTTGATGAGGCTTTCATATGAAGGTAACTACTAGTACTAGGGTTAATAAGCATGTCAACATGCACAATCATTAGTAGTCATGGGGTTGGTGTAAGTTTCAATCCAGGTAAGTAGAGACTCCCAGGTCTTTTCACACTAAAACGTTCCAGTTTACATGATTACAGCTTTCACTTTATTCGATTACAGGCTGGGACACGGTTCAGGGTTTAAGTAAAAAAGGTCAAACCTACACTATCATTGCCACCGATTCTTCTTTCTCTTTGTTCTATGTGTTTCGGGTTTAGAATAATAATTCGATAAACGATTTAATTATATAAAAATATTTATTTTTATACTAAGATTTCTTTAAAATAATTATCCATCATCGTTATAGTAAATTGCAGGGTTAAACGAGTAAGCGAATTGGTGGGCTGAGAAGGGCCATTTTTGTGATACAAACAACCTAAATTGTGTTATCATTGTTCAATGGGCTTGTACCTGTCTTCTTTTCGTCACCGTTTTAAAGGTCCAGCTTTTTCTTCATGGCTGAACCAATATCTTTTGAGTTATTAAGGGGCTTGTTTGGTATCATTATAATTTTTAATTTTAGTTTTTAACATAAAAATTAATAAAGATAACACACTAATATAACACAGAAATCGAGGATAAAACATAAAAATCAATACAAATATATTAAAACAACAACTAAAAATTACAATCTACAATAATATCAAACGATCCATAAACTTTCAATTTAACGTTAAAAAGGCTAAGAATGGTTAAAATTCCTATGAGTATTTAAAATCACATGTAATTAGAATATTCTTTTTGTGTGTGTGAATATAACAAATAAATACATCTTTCAAGTTAAAATTTGATTATTTATAACTCAATTGGTCATTGTATGATGATATGATGGACAATCATATACACTTGGTCCATCTTCCCCATGCAAAATCATTCGAGTTCAATCAAGGGCTCGTGATTTTTTTTAATTTTTTTAAACATAAAAATTGGTGGTTCTTATGTGTTTTCTAAAATTGATTTGAATAGTGGATATCATTAAATCAAAATGTGTAGAGAAGATGAGTGAA
>JAOXYD010000006.1:18474717-18485817 GCA_028565735.1 Pinacopodium congolense
GAAAGAAAGAAAGAAAAGGAGATGACCCATTTAACTATAAGGAGTTGAGATTAGGCTTGTGAAAGAACAGCCCAAGCCTACTCGATATTGATGTATGAGAGACTCGTACTTAATTAATTATAATAATATGCTTAATTAATTATATCACAAATTTATAACTAGTTGATTGGCTATAATGCGTTAACCAACAAATTTAACTGTATGCAATTACGAAAAGAAGTACCTTATTTAATCTTATGAGTTGTTCAGTCATACAGAAATCAAAATCTCTAGCATTAGAATTGTATTAAGGTGTGTGAGGATAATGAGCAAGTTTGAGTAATTTTTTAAAACTAAAATTGTTCTGTTGTTATTAAAAGTGAAGGGCAAATAAAAGGAAACAACTTTGAAAAAAACTGAATTTGCTATTGATATTTCAAATGAAATCTCCTCCATCTATCTCCATTACTCAACTTTTGAATGTCTTATAAATTTTTCGGACAACGATGCTGCTAAACTAGAATTCAAGTTAAAGATTATCAAATATCTTTAGTTCCATTTTGGTAGAATTCAAGAGACTCTTGATATGAATGTTGATGCAAATTCACAAGCAGAATGGTTATGTGTAAGGAAATATTAGATTATATTAATTAATACAGCATTGATAATTCCAACAAAAAAAAAAAAAAAACTCTCCCATTATGCTAAGGCTTTAAAGAATAGACTTTGGTTTTTATTGATAAGCATAAGTTGTTTAAAAGACGTAGGAGTTCTCAGTAATGTATGCATGAAAGATGGGGTTCATAATGTCAATTGACTGAGAAATTAACATGATTTTGCAATTTTTATCTTAGATTTGACAATTTAGATTATTTGAACTTAAAGTTGATAACATAATTTAAAAAAATATAGTGATGATTAGTTTAGCAAGCGGATATTTTTAATTCTCATATTCGACTTTGTAAGTAAAGTTATTAAAAGAGGATACATTGATACATATACAAATATCATACGATGATCTTTATTTTTCAAAAAAACAAAAAAAACAAAAAATATAATAAGATAATCTTAGTGCTTATCAAAACATTATTAGTCATTAGGGTGATAACAAGACTATATAAATTGTTATCGAATAACCAAAATACATCTACTTCCTTTTTCTTTTATAATTCTTTCCATTATCCTCTATTATGCTAAACTTATTCCTTCATTGATATAATGAGGATTTAATTAAGTCAACTGACAGGAAGTAGTAAATTTTAATTACTAATAAATCTCTTTTTATTTATGATTACAGAAATGTAGTAAATTCTAATTAAAAAATTAAAAGATTTAGAGCAATTTATTGAAAAATCATTTCATGCAGCAAACTAATATAATAATAATATTGTAAATAATATAATGAAGGATTTTTCGGATGCTTTACAGCAATCTCAATTCTAAAACATTTAGCATAATCAAATAGATGAATTTGCTTTCCACTCTTTTTTCTTCCTATTTCGGTACTCTTTGTTATGTACAGTTATATACCAGAGAAGGACATGATTCCTATATATTTTATAATTTTAATAGAATATTTTGATACAATAGCTTAAGGTTTTAAGGGTTTTTAATTAAATTTTAATATTATATGTCTAAAACATGTTCTAAAAAATGAGGATATGTAAGGAATAAGATTGACCATAATGAGGGTAAATAGTACCCAAGACCAAATAGAAATTTCATGAAATAATAGTAGCTAAGTACGACTTGTAACTTATTGATTATTATTAGATAACAGTAATGGAGATTACATTGACCATGCTCCTTTATTCATTTTCTCGACCAGGGGCTCTATATCCATAGCTAGATTGGAAGTAACAACTTAATTATAATCTTTCGTTTTCTGAACAAGTCTGGTAGCAAGACTGCACAAAATCTAGAACTTTGTCCTCCACAAAATCTGAAACTTCGTCCGTCCCTGCCATATAAACAAGAACAATATGCATGCTGTTACTATCATGCCAATAAAGGACGGAGATGAAACTGACCGTATAGTTGAAAATTCTTCATAAAAAATTAATAGAAGAAACGTACCAATGTCAGAATTGAGAGTGGAAATGGCGTTAGTGAGCATCTTTGAAGCACAACCATTAGTGCAGCTGTAGACTTTAGCAGAAGGTGAAAGCTTGCATCGGATCATGCAAAGGCCAAGGCACAAGACCATGAAAGGTCGGTATTTCACTCTCCTGCACTTGAGTGCACACTTTGCATCACATCCCACAAAAGATGGTGGTTCTGGTGATGATGGCGGTGGAATTGGTTCAAACGGTTGTAGTTGAGCTTCTGCAACCACGCTCATTGCTATCATTAAAAGAACTGCAAGTCCTGTCACCTTAGACCCCATAACTCGACTCTTTCACTGGCTTATTAAGTTTATGGTTGTTTTTGATGGATGCAAATCTTGGATGATTGATAGTGCTATTTAGAGGCACGTAAGATTCTTTAGTTTGATCTTTGCACGTTAACCGGACTATTTTATTGCGTTGATTAATCCCTAATTATTTTCTATCGAGATTTGATTTTTGATGATGTATTCCATTATATCAAAATAGGAAACTAATCAATCTGCATGTCCTGATTTGGGCACCACCGATTATGGCTGATTGTCTTGATTTTGGTGCTAAATATGATTAATCATAACCTTGTGAAAAACAATAATGAATTTACCAAAGACATATGAACATTCTTTTAAAAAAAAGTGAATGCTCCTATTCTATTCTATTAATCAACCATTCATTCTAGGTGCCAAATAAATAAATAAATAAAGCTACAACATGCAATGTGTGTTTTAAATATTTTGAAAGTCTCAAGTAGTAAATTAAACTAACAGAATGAAGTATAGTTTAAACTGAAAGTCTGAAACTCTTAAGCATTTATTCTGTAGCCCTTGCTTTTCCCTTTCATTTTTTCAAAAAGAATAAAAGAAAATCTTGCTTTAAGTGGAAATATCCCGGATAGTTTTCAGTTTCATAACTAAACATTTCTAATGGAAATGCATGTAGGAGGAATCATATTCATGTCAATCACCTTTAATTAAGGAGTTTAATCATCTTAAACATAATACATGTTGATTTACTTAATTCCTCGAATATATAGAGAAACACTCTTTATTATTGTTGGACAAAATCTAGGCAAGAGAACATCCGAAATTGTAGGCTTTCCTGCCCGCCTTAAAGGATCTCCAATCTGACATTTATAATAGCCAAAAATAAATTTGGAACCATTAATTCGCTTTACATACTCGTTTGTTTGTTTTTCTTTTAATTTCTAAACTCCTTATACGCACATTAACATAATTCTACACAAAAATGTGAAACTTGTATGCGAGTGCTTCCGAAATCAATCTAACGTGGATCATTCATCGATTTTTACTAAGATATTGCAATTTTGTTGGAATATCCAACATCAGACGAAAATTCGACAGAATAGGAATGAATCAATATCTAGTAAAAGGCTGGTTTTAGATAATGTAATAACGAGAAATCATGCAACTTTTGGAGTGCTTGGTTCCTCAATTCTCGGGTGCTACAACGAATTAGGATTGAATCTGGCAATCACCATCTCTTGTCCCAGCATGCAACCTTTGGTTTCTAAATGACATCTTCACCTGGAAATGTACCATCTCATATTTACCTTTTTCTGCAGAAATGTTTTAACATCTTGAAGTACTATACTTATTTTCAATTGGCTGTGTAACATGCTAATACATATTTGCTAATAATCGACGAGCATATTGTGCTACAACCCCTTGACTGTGGTCTAGTTATAGGGAAGTTATGAAATCAGAAATTAACTCTGATGGTAAATCGTATTTATTAGTTTTTTTTTGGCCTTTTAGACCTATTTTTAAAATATAGAAAATAAGAGATAATTAAGGAACTCTTAGATCTCAGAACTGATATTTGATAAGAGAAAAAAATGCCTACTTATTCCATTGCTTAACTTGCCTTTTTTATACTAGATTATAAGCACAAAAAACTCCCTATCTAGGAAACATTAGTTAGCATTTATGGATCGTAAATCAAGATTAAATCACAAATTTGAATATATGATGTTTAAAGTTCTTGAAAATGATTTATTTCCTCTCTTCCAATTTCCTTAAGTGCTAGTTTCTGATGGTTAGAAATTTTTTGTAATGTTTTAGTTAAATTAATCTGAAACTGTTTATGCAATAGTTTAAATAGAGAGGGAAAGGGATTAGGCTTAGGCCCATTTGATTCTTATAGCTTGTAGACCTATTAACCATTATACTGGGTTTCTATAATTAAAATCAATCCATTATATATTACATTAGCCACTTTTGATTAATCTAACAATCTCCTACTTGGTCTATGTTATGACTTGGTGATTCAATAACAAAACTTTAAGTGTACACCTTTATATTGAATCTATTAAGTGAACTTGAATTGAATTAAGGTAATCGAATCATGACAGTCACAAATGATTCAACAACATGATTTCTTCCATGTATTACATAATCAACTCAGCTCATAAATATTTAAGTGGGAATACTGTAGTTGTTATCACATAAAAACAATACTTGTATATAACATAATGTGGATAACAAGTAAACGAGAAAAAACATAACTGTGATTGAATTTATAAGTGTCAAAACAATTTGAGCAAGATAATTATATGTATATATACATGTCAGAATACTATGTTAATAAGGACTTATCTATAATCTCCATCCGTTCAACATGGCCAATAAACATTTTGGGTGGTAAGCCCTTCGTTAACGGATTCGTTATCATCAAAGCAGTACCAATATGCTCAATTGACACTTTATATTTTTGTACTTCTTCTTTAATGGACAATTACGTCAAATCTATGTGTTTTGCACTCTTCGAATACATGTCATTCTTAGAGAAGAAAACGATTGCGGAGTTGTCACAATTAATTCTTAATAGTCTGACTATACTGTCGATAATGCCAAGATCTAAGATGAAGTTTCGCAACCATAATCAATGAACTGTGGCCTCAAAGTATGCCACAAATTTAATCTCCATAATAGAAATAGCAATGATAGACGTCTTTATACTTTTTCATGAAACTACTCCTCCAGATAATAGGAACATATAATCGAATGTAGATTTTCTTGAGTTTATAAAACTAGTATAATATGAATCTAAGTAACCTATCACTTTCAGATGGTTTGAATTTCTAAATGTGAGCATATAATTCTTTGTTTCTTGTAAATATCTTAGTACTTTCTTTGCAACTTTCCAGTAGTCTATGCCATGATTACTTTGATATGGACATAGCATTCTAACACTAAAACTGATATCTGAACGAGTGTATGTTTGAGCATACATTAAGCTCTTAATTACTAATGCATAAAGAATATACTTCATTGCTTTACGTTCCAAGTTATTCTTTGGACATTGAATTTGACTAAATTTGTCTCTTTTTTGAATTGAAGCTATCCATGTGGAACACTTTTCTATATTAAATCTCTGTAATACTTTCTCAATATAACCCTTCTGAGACAATCTTTATGATCTATCACTGAATATTTTTATTTCTATTACATAGAATGCCTCACCAATAACTTTCATTTCGAAGTTATAACAGAAAAAATTCTTTACATCATGTAACATAATAATATCATTTGTAGCAAGAAGATATTGTCAATATATAGGACTAATATAGCAAACTTGCTCCCAATGACCTTCATATAGATACACCAATTAACGGTACTTTCTAAAAAAAATCATATGATGTAATGGTATCATTAAACTTAAGGTACCATTGTCAGGAAGCTTGTTTCAATTCATATATTAAGTTCTTTAATCTAGACATTAACTTTTACTTACCTGTGATTTTAAAACCTTCCAGTTGGTTCATATACACTTCTTCTTCCAATTCACCATTGAGAAAGGTAGTCTTTACGTCCATTTGGTAAAGCTCTAAATCATAATAAACCACAAAATCCATAACAATTATTAAAGAGTCCTTCTTTGAAACTGGTAAGAAGGTCTCTTTATAGTCAATGTTATCCTTTTGAGTGTAACCTTTGGCAACAAGTCTGGCTTTATACCTTTTGAATCATGTTTGGTCTTAAAGACCCATTTACAACCCACTTTCTTTGCATCTACTGGCAACTGAACTAATTTTCAGATTTTGTTGTCATCCATTAATTACAATTCTACTTTCATAGCATTGAACCATTTTTCATAATTGATAAATTCCATGACTTATTTGAACGAGATTGGATCTTGATTAATACTCAAGTCACATTTATGTTCAAGGGAGTAAAATTCACAGTCACTCAAAATAGCTGGTATTCTCTACCTTACAGACCTTCGTAATGATATTTCTTGTGGCATCACTTGATCATTTATAACTTGCGCATCTATAGCTGGTTCTTCATTAACGTGGTCAATTTGCGAAATTAAAACATTAATTTATTGCACCGGTATATTGCGTATCTAAAATGTAACAAGAGAAACAATAACTAGGGAAATAACACTTAATGGAGGAGTTTCAACTTGACTCTCATGAGTATCTACTTTTTATGGTTCTCCACTCCCACTAATTTGACCATTCTCAATGAATTGAGTGTTACCATACTCAACTATTCTCTTATTATGGTTAGGATAGTAAAACATGTACCCCTTTGAATTTTTTAGGATAGTCGATGAAATAATCACTAATGACTCTCGCATCAAGTTTCTTTTTATATGAATTATACAACCTTACTTCTGTAGGATAACTCCAAATATGAAGGTGTCATAAACTAGGTTTCCTTCCTATCCACAATTCATAAGGTGTCTAAAGAACTACTTTACTGGGAACCCTATTAATCAGATACACAATGGTTTTTAATGCATGTATCCACAACGATAAAGGTATATTACTATAACTCAACATACTTCTAACCATGTTCATAAGAGTATGATTTCACCTTGCAGCTACACCATTTTGTTACGGTGTACCAGGCATTGTGTATTGTGTATATATGTCTCGACTTGTAAGAGATTTTACAAATGGACCTGGACATTGTCATCTTTCATCAAACTTTCCATATTATTTACCACCTATATTTGATCTCACTATTTTTACTTTTTTATCTAGTTTCCTCTCAACCTCATTAATAAATACCTCTAAGATGTCTACAGACTAAGATTTTTCATTCAATAAATAGATATAACCATATTGTGAGAAGTCATCAATAAAGGTGATAAAATACTTTTCGACGCCCCAAGAAGGGGCGTCAAAAGGATCACAGATATCAGGGTATATTAATTCAAGTAGTTCACTACTTCTTGTGGTTGGATGCTTTAATATGTATTTAGTTTGCTTACCTTTAATGCATTCCACACATATATCCCAGCCAGTAAAATCCAATTGAGGTAAGATTTCATTTTTTACTAACTTTTATACTTTTTCTTTGGATATGTAACCTAACCTTTTATGCCACAAAAGGAAAAATACTTATTATGTGCACTATGTTTACTTCCTATGACATGGTTAACATAAAATAGAGATTTAGCAAAATCAACATCAAGATTGAAACAATATAAACAATCTATTAAAGTACTTGAACAATAATAGTACTTGTTTTTATATAATAAAAAAACAACGTTTCTAATCTTAAAGTGAAATCCTATATCATCTAACTTTACAACAGAAATTAAATTTCTAGTACAATCAGGAACATAAAGACACTTTTCTAGATCCAATTGACATCCAGTATCCAAGATCAATCTGTACGTTCCGATGCCCTCTATTCATGCCTTCATTTTGTTCCCCATATATAAGAACTTTTTAGTTTCGTTTGTGGGCTGGATTGAAGGGAATCCCTGTGTAACATGTGACATATGAGTAGTTGTACCAGAATCTAACCACCAGATATTATTAGCCACTTCAATAAGATTTGATTAAAAACATATTGAAATCTAGTATGTACCTATTTTTTTGAACCAAACCTTCCTTTTAGGACGATCCCTTTCGAAGTGACCAGGTTTATTACAAAAATGATACCTCAACTCCTTACGGATTTGGCCCTCGTTAACCTTTCTGGAAGCCTTGCCTTTATCTTTGTTCTTCTTTCTTCGTTTGGTCTTACTGCTACTAGCTCTTTAATAAAATGTGAGATGAACGAAGTGTTCCTTTATTTTCTTCAAATTCCCTTCCTCCTGAACCAACATGGTCTTAATCTCTTAAAGATTCCATTTTTCCTTAAGACTGTTATAATTCACCTGGAATTATCCAAACTCAAGAGGAAGTGATTTAATAATAAACTGTAGCAGGAAGGACTCACTCACATCCATACCCATCGCTTTTATTTTATTTGATAAATTTGACATATTTGTTTCATAATTATGAATGGGCTATGACTAATCAAACTTTTTGGTCGCCAGCTCACTCATTAAACTTCTTGTTAGCTATTTTTGATTAAGAGTATTCCTTAAGTCTCAACATAAACTCATTTGCATTATCTGTTTTAGGCATTTATGGCTTAATATTTTCTACAATCATCATTCACATCAAGTTTAAGCTTAGACTGTTAGATCGTTTCCAAGTCATGTAAACGGACTTGTCAGCTTCCGTACTGGTTTCAGTTATGACTGTAGGCCTTGTATCTGAAACTATGGCCAAGTTCAAATCTATTACACCCAGTTGGAACTGGATTTGTTCAGACCAATCTGCATAATTCAGACTATTGAAATTGATTAGCCCATTTCCCAAAGCGAATAAATTTGTAGAAGCTGTAAATATAACATATACCTCACGCATTAATGCTTTGAGTAACTCTAAATAGATTCAAACTAACTAATAACTTGATTATGCATTTACATTCTCCTTTGGATGATATTTAAATACATAGCTAGAATATATAATGATGCCACTAAAATTCACTGTAATAGACAATCAATCATATTCTAATCAACATGCGTGTTATGTTTAAATATACAATCATATTAACTAAATATGTTGATAAGTCCCTTTAATATCATTAATTATAAGCAATGATCCACCTTTGGATGACCTCCTAACATTATAATTAATAATTTCAATTGTTCAGTTCAACCTTTATGTCATTTTAATATCATCATATCAACATGAACAATTAAAAAATTCACAATTAAATGTCTAATATTGTTAAGTTAGGTTACTTTGGTGATTAACAAGCTGAATCCATGAAATAAACATTTAATTGGATAATTAATTAATACATGACAAAATTCACTTAATTAGCATGTATAAAAGCATAATAAATAATCTGATCATTTAATTTTCCATAAGGACATAATATGCAAAGGTCAAAGCACCATCATATTATGTCTAGAAAATATATATGCACAACATTTGTGCATACAAACAAAAAATAAGTAATTAATGACTTCACTAAGTAATTTACTAATTAGTTGTCAAAATAACAAGTAATAAACCTAAAATAAAAGCTTTTTTTAATTAGGGTCTAAAATTAAAGTCTATAATTTAATTACTTAATAATTAAGGTTTTGTATTATAACCCAAATTACTCCAAAAATCTATAAGGTTTGGCCTAAAAAATCATTTCATGATCTAAATTGATCCTTTAGTGGTCTAAAGGTTTAAAAAAGCCAAAAATTTGTCCAAGGCTGGATCCAACAGGAAAGCCCATGAAGTGTGTGACCTGCACGTGCCAGTGCAGCCTACATACACCAACCTATAGCAAGAGCTAGCCTAATGAGGCGCGTGTTGTACAAATGCCTCATCTTCTTCACTGGAGATGTGTAGTTTTTTTAAAAAACTTTTCTATCATGGCTTCTCTTTTCAAGCCTTCCTACTGTCAAAAATGGAAGTCCTCCCAATCCTTGCCAACCTTCATAGTCACCATGAACTTTGCGGTGACATGATCAATAGAAAATACATTTCTCACTCTAAAACCTGCATATGAGAGTTTGTTTCTCTCTCTACATGCATTCACTTCTCATTTGTCCAGAAAATGCTCTTGTGCATGCCAAAATCAATAAGAAATTTACAAGAGTCCAAGAAAACAAAAACATATGGTTGAGTTTTGTTTTAATTTATGTTGTCTTTTCTTAAATCCATCACGAACAACTTCACAAAATTGAAACTCAAGGGCATAAAAGAGGCAAAAAACTTAACCCTCTCTGATACCAATTGTTAGCATTTATGGATCGTAAATCAAGATAAATTATTTTAAGAGGCAAACCCTTTAGAGGTATCAAATGAGTTTCCTAACCCTCTCTGATACCAATTGTTAGCATTTATGGATCGTAAATTAAGATTAAATCACAAACTTGAATCCATGATGTTTGAGGTTCTTGAAAATGATTTATTCCCTTTCTTCCTGTTTCCTTAAATGTTGGTTTTTTATGATAAGAAACTTTCTGTAATGTTTTAGTTAACTTAGGTTTTGTTTAGTATCAATTTGGTTTTAGGTTTTGGTTTCTTGATTTTTAAAACACAAAAATAAAAAAAAGTAGAACATAAACTGAAAAAACAACACACTAATATAGTACAAAAATTAAAAAATAGCACAAAAATTGAAAACAACACACAAATACCAATACAAAAATACAAAAAGCACAACAAAAAATCCTAACCAACAATAATACCAAGTGACCCCTTAATCTGAAACTGTTTCTGTAATAATTTAAAGGGAGAGGGAAAGGGATTATGCTTAGGCCTATTTGATTCTTATGGCTTATAGATCCATTAACTATCATACTAGGTTCCTATAATTAGAATCAATCCATTGTATATTACATGAGCGACCTTTGATTAATCTAACAACATTCAAATAATTCTAAACTAAATTGATTAGGTAATTATAAACCATTCAATCTAATCTAATCCAATTATTTAAATGATAACCAAACAATAGGATAATGACAGCTAGTGAACTACAGTTAACATCTAATCTTGTTTCTTCTCTTTTATAGGTGTAAAACATTCATATACTTGGTTAAAAGGAATAATTTGGATTGCATTAGGCTTGTTTAATTGCTAGATGTTGTT
The DNA here is from genome assembly GCA_028565735.1 of Pinacopodium congolense. Taxonomy (NCBI): domain Eukaryota; kingdom Viridiplantae; phylum Streptophyta; class Magnoliopsida; order Malpighiales; family Erythroxylaceae; genus Pinacopodium; species Pinacopodium congolense. The sequence continues at coordinate 18,485,716 of JAOXYD010000006.1, forward strand.
TCTTTGGTTGAGTGATTAAAAATGAGCGTTCTTTAAACTGATTTTACTTTAAAAACCAAAATGAGATTGATTGAAAACCAACGTGACGAAAGGCAAGTGCAC
>JAOXYD010000006.1:18486857-18504612 GCA_028565735.1 Pinacopodium congolense
TAATTAAAAATTATCTAATTAATAAATTTAAAATTAATATAAAATAATAAAATAATATAAATACTGTATTATATCATTATGACTAGAAATATATAATAGAATGTTTCTATTAATTAATAAAAATTATATTAAAATATATTATTTTATGTGAAAATTAATATTAATATGTATGCAAATTATATTCTATTTATTATATTAATGTATTATTTAAAATTTAAACTTAAGACATGTTGAAATTGTATTTACAGGATGCATAATATATACAAATACTATTTTGAAGATTTTATAAAATTCAATAATTATTTTATAAATTAAAAAAATTATCCAATACCTATACTAATAAGGGCCGATACCAGTGTGGTACTATTTCGAGGCAAAAATCGGTACTAGTGTAATAATAGTATTAATAACATTGGGTTGAATGCTTCTTCTTCATCAAGATTTCTTGTTCATTCACCTATCATCTTCTTCAAATCAATGGCTTTTTAGTTAATGTATTTGCCTCTCTACGTTATTGCTTCTTTAAAGTTTTTCATCTCTTTTTAGTTATATTGGTCGTTAGATCTCAAATTAGGTGCTCTGCTCTTCTCTTCTTTCCTCGTCCTTCAATAATGGTCACTTGTATCTTAGCACTACATGCCACATTGATAGTGGCAATTTTTTACCATTGAAGCAGTTGCACCTCTTAGTTCGGGTGCTCTACTCCTCTTACCTTATATGTCTTTATTCCTTACTTCCCTTTAAAAACTTCAAAAGAGAAGAAATGACAAAGCTTTATTAATGCTAAACCAAAGAGGATTTCTAAGAAAAACATGGTAAAATACTAGTCCTATAAAAAGTCTCAAGGTTTTCCTTTGTCAACTCTTTACTTCGTGTTAATACACTTAACTCTTGATTTGTATTTTTTTTATAGGTGTCTTGCCTTCAAAATTTGACTTATAAGAAAAGGGTAGTTATGTTTAAACTGATCACTTTGCTTTTCTTGAGAAATTTTGTGTTTGTTATAGTCACATTACAAGTATTATTAATCTTTATATACCTTTTATTCTTTTCTTTACGATATGGTAATTTAGTTTAGTTGATTGGCAAAAGTATCATTCTAATCTTAAAGTTTTCATCAATATTCAGGTCAAACTGTAGCGTTTTAGAATGTTCATCAAACTTGAACATTTCAACAGTGTTTAAAAAGAGTGATAACATTTTAAAAATGTTTTAAAAGAACCTTAATCTAACTTCTATTACAGGATTTTTGTTAACGTTTTTAAAACGTTATGGTTCTTTTTGAATATTCATAAAATATTATGGCTCTTTTTAAACATTTTGAAATATTAAAATCTGAATCAGGGTGTAAAATATCACTCTGTTCCAGTCAATATTAGCCTAAATGTGTCGTACCATACCAAAAAAGGAATTGTAAAACAATATTTCATCCCAGGAATAAATACCAACTGGTACCAGCTGCTCTTGCCGGCATTCGGTTTTTGGTATGATACTGGGAACCAAAATGCAATTCTCAAAAATTAAAGACAAAAAATTAGAAAAACCCACCCCGTTGCTCTCACCTGCCTCCCTCCAGATTCCAACTCTCACCAGTCGTCAGTCGCCTCCCTGTCTCTGACGCCTTCTAGTTCTTCATCGTCATCGTAACCCTCACCTTTATTCCCCCATAACAGCTTCTCTCCCTTAAGCAGCTGATCCAGTGGTAGGGCTAAAAGTTACACAATAACTAAAGTACAAATACATGGTTCATATAGACAGAAGGTGGGTTGGAGGCTTAGAGCTTCATGAAGTTTCCACCATTTGAAATCGTATGGGTTGGGAGTTGGGAACTAGGAAACACCATATTTAATGATTGTCATTTTTATGGTAGGGTTAAGCCATTTATACTTGTTTTTGAAGTTTTGATTTTAAACGGTGTAACTTTCTTTATTTGTTAGTTCTCTTTTTTTTACTACTCTTTTCAATAAAAGCTAAAGGGGCAATAAACTTACCCCCCCCTTTTTTTTGCTAAGTCCTTAAATTATATAATATTATAATTTGTAATAAAAAATGATTGTTTTGAATTTAGAGGTGAATTTTACTTTAATATTTAGTAATGCGAAATCAATATTAAGTAACAAGGATAAGTTTTCCTGATTTGAGGAAACGTCACATGAAGATAATAATAAATATTATAATATTTCTCCATCAAAATTTTAAAGTCATATATATTTGGTTTTTGAAGTTTTGATTTTGAACTGTGTAACTTTCTTACTTTCATTTTATTAATTTATATAATTTTATGTTTTAAAAAAACTTATAGGTAAATTAGAAATTTTAAATATTGTTTAATAATTAATGTAATTAATTACTAATTAAGTGTTTAGGTTATGATATTGAAGCATTGTGATGATGGAAATAGATTGTGAAATTTAGCTAATTGAATGAATGAGAATATCATGAAATGACTATTTGGGGTTGCAATTTTTTTTATTATTTCATATAATTTCTAGTGAGAATTTGTTTTAGTAAAATATCTTGTCATCTTTTGTTTATAGACTTATGTGAAAGTTTATAAAATAAGAAATAGAATTTATGTTATTTAGTTTATTCATTAGAATAGTTAAGAAGTGCCATAAACTTTACTTTTATTTAAGCAAAATATTATTATGACACTAAATGATGAGTAATTATGATAAATTAATTAAATAATATTACTATAATTTTATCTATACCAATAAAAGTTAAAAAAGTATTAATTAATTAATTTTAAAATATGAATTATAAATAACAATGATAAGTTATTTTTTCTAATATTATTATATATTAAATAAAATTTTAATTAGAATTAATATATTTATTATCAATTGATTGCACATTAATAAATACTAGTATTTTATTTTTATTTCAACAAAATATTTTACTTCTATATCATATTTTTACTTTTTCTTATAATTTTTACTTTTTGTCGCACTATATTAATTTTATAGCGTCATAATATTGATTGAATTCCTAAATTTTAAAATGTTTATCTTAGTGATTTGATGTTTGGTTCAATATTTAGAAGATTAGTAGCCTCTTCTACAAATTTTTTTATTCCAAACCTTCTTAAGTCTCTCCTTTTCTCGATGAACCAATACTTTCTATGACATCATCTCTCATGCTTTTCGCTCTGCAAAACATGACCTTTTATCTTATTCCCACCACTAATCCCTCCCTCCCTAACAAAGGCTTTATATCTTTTTGGTCATTTTCCCTCCATTTATCAATTCTCTCCCACTTTAAAACACCAACCTCTACCTTTAACAACAATTTTATGCCACTTGTTTATAATGAGGCAATAACAAGATCCATGGTCTTATAGGGAATCAGACAAATCAATCCTTAAGAAAATTATCAATCCTCAAATTGAACTCCCCAAATCTTATAATCACATGTTTAGTCTCCACAATAGAAACATTAATGTAATAGAACATTACAAGGCTTTATATCACCGTGAATAACAAGAGGCATGCCTTTATGAAGATATTGAATTCTTCTCATAATTTCCACAGCAAGATTAAACTATTTCTTTAAAAAACCAATTTCATATATTAATAGAGAAGAAGCTCTTGTTATAAGTTAGCATAAGGCATAATGATTCCAGTTTTGATAATCTGACTATGGTGAGAAGAGAAGAAAGGAAAGACTCTGAGAGACATAAAAAGAAAAAAAATCTAATTTTTCTCTTGCTTGACAAAAGAGTTTGGTACACAATATATTTATAACTTCTTTATAAATGAATAACTTTAACTAATAATTACCAATCATGTGCTCTTAATATATTAATTATTAATAATAATCGATTTTAGGAGGAACGACACAATTTTGATAATTTTATTATTAGAGTTTTAATTTGTTTGCATATCAATTGTTTAGCCTTTAAAAACTTTATCCATAAGGATTATCTTTGGATTTTTTTAATATCAAATAGAAATTTCCATATGGATTTTACTACCCTATTAGATCACTGAACTAGATTTTGTGTCTCTTGTTTATGTTACCATTTGGCCATTATTCATTATGACAAAGTCACTAGTATTTTTTCTCTGTAGATAACTTTTTTGGAAGAATGATGGATACCTTTTTACTAGTTAGGACATGCTTCTTCAATTGGAAATATGGAACACATTATGGTTAAGGTTAGAAGGAGGAAATTCCAGTTTATATTATGCCTTTTCCACCTTTTTTATTACTATGAATAGGCAATAGAACAAGGGAACAAGCTTATAACAAAGAGAAGATCGCCTAACTGATATTCGTTGTCAACTTTGCATTTATTATCCTACTACAACATTCTTCTTGATAATGACAACTTTATGAATAAAACTTGATAACTTGTATTGGACTAGGGGAGGTTCCACCTAAAATTTGATAATGACAAAATAATCTTACTATTAGTGATTTTATATTAAGTTTAATGTTGTTAAAAATATAGGTATGAAGGATAAGTGTTTAAGAGATACAATTTGAAGCATTAGAGCTCAAATGGATATTATAAAGAATAAAGATAAAAGGCTCAAACTTAAGGTTAAGATAATTCAATATGATGTATCTCGTTATTTTTATTGTAATTTTATCTTGGTCATCTCAAGGTATTTAGTGGACTCAAATTATGCTTATTGTGTTTATACTTAAATTTAACGTATTTAAGTTATATAATCAAGAGGAATTGTGTGAGAAAGTTTTAAATAATCCTCTTAATATATAAAAACTTTTTGGAGAACTAGTTTAAACTGTGCGTTTCTTAAATTTTATGGAAACGAAATGTTTAAAAATGTTAGAATGTGTTTTAGAGTGATTTTAAAGTGTATCAAAAAGTATTAAAAACTAGTTTAAGGTAAGTCTAATATACTAATGGTAGTTTATTAGTATGTGTATGACTAATTGACCAGTATACTATTTTTATATAGACTAGTTGACTAGTAGTATACATTAGTTAAGTAGTACTAGTTAAGTGACTGATCAGTGGCATGGAAAATTCAATTTTAACGTGTAGTTTCAATGATAAAAAGTATATTAATTAATTTTGTATGAGTTTTAATGGATATAAAGGATTGGTAAGCTGAATTTTACCTATAAATAGGTAAATTAGATATGTGTAATGCATATAAAAGTGTTAAGAAGCATTAAATTAAAAGCATTTGAGTGATTGTTTGTTTGTTTTTTAGTGTCTTCTTTAAGAAGTTTTGACAGATACATTCTTTAGTGTGTTGGTAAGCCCCTTAAATCCTTTGGCTAGGTCAACTGAAATTTTTTTAAAGTGTTAGGTAATGTAGTTATGAGATAAATTTTATAAAGGTTATTCTTATACCAGTGGAAAAATAATGGTTGTAAGTATTAGTCTTCATCATTGAAGAATTAAATTAGGTATTTTTCAATTTGGTATAAAAAATTAGAAAAAATTTTAGTCACTAATTCATATTCTTCCTTCTTAGGTGCCATAGAAAGACCAAAAACTTGAATGATATTTTTTAAAATCCTTTAATGCTTGATCTATGGCTTTTACAAAGTATGGAACATTCATTGCTGGATTATATCTATACAGGGCCTCAAATGGTGCAATATTAATGGTTAAATGATGACAGATATTATACCACCATTATATTAAAGACATATAATTATCCATTTAGTCCATTTTAATGGATAATTACTGGTCACGCACTTAAGGCATGTTTTGAGAGTTTTGTTTAACACCTCTGCTTGGCTATCTATTTGAGGGTAATATGTTATAGAAAAGTGTGGTTTGATCCCTTAAAGCAATAAAATTCTTGATAAACATACTAAAGAATACAGGATTACAATCACTTATGATTTGTTATTGGTATTTTATGGCACTTATAGACACGACTAATGAAGAGTTCAACTTTTCTTTTCTTTTTTTGTAGAACAAAGGTGCTTGAGAGGTACAAAGTAGGCATATTTAGTGAGTTTGTCGATTACTACCATTATCACAGAATATTTATTCAAATAGGGTAATTCTTGATAAAGTCCATGTTGACATACAACTAATATTTTTATGAAATTAGTAGGGTTTTATTAACCTAATAGAGGAGGTGGTATCATATTTGTTTTGTTGACATACATGGAATTTCCTAATTAAGTTTCTCACATCCTTCTACACCCCATTCTAATAAAATAAAACTTGGACTCTTTTGAATGTTGCAAATACCCTTGAATAACCACCATCAACTCTGTCATGTATCATAGTTATAATTTTGATTCTTAATGCAAAGTTGTCTTACTATCACATTTCCCCCCTTCAATTTTAGAATTTTTTTCTTGGCATTAGTAATTGTTAAAGTGTAAGGTTCCATTAAAAAAATGTTACAATGAGTTCGTTAACTATGCCATCCTTGCTCCACCTTTGTTTAATGATATTTAACAATTCAATTTACACCTATGATAGTAATATAATGAATAATTCTATACTGTGGACACCATCTACCAATGGGACTGCCTAAATAAGGCATCTATTTCCTTATTTTCTTGATCCTTATTGCATTTGATTTCAAATTCACACCTGAATAGTTTTAGTAGCCAAGTTTACTAGAAAGGGGTATGAATTTTTTGCTTTATGTGGTATTTTAAGCTTTTTATAGTTTATACAAAGATTCTTCTATTCAAGTAATGATGTCAACACTTAATGGCCATTACTAATACTAGGAACTTCTTCTCATATGTAGAGAGGTTGTAATGTTTAAGAGAAATTTATTTACTAAAATATGTCAAAAAGTGTTATGAAGACAACTTTTAACCCCATCCTATTAACATTAGCACCAACAATTAACATTAGCACCAACAATTTATGGCTTGGAGTAGTCTAATAACTGTAACACTAAAGCTTGGGTGAGGGTCTTTTTTAAGTCTTTAAAATCCATTTGTGCCGTTTCATTCCACCTAAAAGCATTTTCTTGTAGTATATTCATAAAGTGCTTTCTTTAGATGTTATACTATTTGATAAACCATCAATAGTACCTTTTCAAACTCAAAAATCCTTAAAGCTCTCTTATTGTTTTTAGTATTTGCCAATTAAGCATAATCTAAATTTTTTTTGATCAATTACTACCTAGTCAAGAGTGATGAAATATCTTATATATTCCACTTGAGTTGTCTTGAAGGTACATTTGTTTCTTCTAAGAGAGAATTGATGTTGCTATAATACTTTCAATGTTGTTCTTAGATGTTTTAGGTGTTTTTCATACAATTTGTTATATAAAAGAGTATCATTAAAGAAAATAATTATGAATTGTCACAAATGTAGCTAGAGTACCTCATTCATGAAGCTTTTGAAGATCAATAATGTGTTAGTGAGTCTTAATGGCAAAATCAAGAATTCATAATGCCCTTTGTATGTTTAAAATGCATTCTTAAGAACATTTAGTAGGTATATCCTAATTTGATGATAACTTGATCTAGGTTATAGCTTCGAAAACTAAACAAATTCATAAAGTTTATCCGGTAATTCTTCTATTGTTAGAAAATTCGTCTTTGATCATGTACATATTAAGCTTCTTATATCTATACACAACTTTCATGAATTGTCTTTTTCATTAACCATCACTGCTAGGGATAAGAATGAGTTGGTATTCCTATTGTTTATCAAAATTTGCAATGGTTTGCTATTGTGATCTCCTACCATTCTCATTTGTTTACGGTCCCTTAATTATATTTTAGACATTGCTTATAATGAAATGAGTAGCTATTTGCTTTGGCCTCCTTGATTCATTTCAATCAAGCCTATTCCCTCTTCCTCCTTATTCTCTTCTTCATCATATTTTACTAGAAATAAGTTCCATTTTTTCTTTTTGGTATTTGTGACTTAGAAAAAATCTTTTTATCACATCAAAAGCATAATGCTTTTGACCTATGCTCATCAAATTTTTTATTGCTTAATTGTTTGTTGTTTTTATGTTGATCTCTAGGTAAAAGTCTTAATTAATGCTCTAGATAAGAGTAGTAGTCCAAGAGAAATAATCAATAGATGGGACTGAACTATCGGTAGAGTTACTCTTCCTTGTCATCCTTTGTTTGTATTACAGTAAACATAAGCTATTTAGCCTTTATGTACGCATGTTACAGAGTTTATATATTCAGTAATTTGACTAATGTTATTATATGCCTTATGTGCAGTTGATTTCATTTTGCTATAATTCCTTCTATATGAACTATTGCTATCTTAAACTTCATTTCTTATGGTGTTCAGAAGATCTTTTAAAAAATTATTAAATTTTGTAAATCTAATTATGCATATTATCACTCGTAAATTTTAAAAATTTAATATTGTCAAACTTTGTAGGCTTTCTATGATGATGGATTTTGACTAGACTTTGGCTAATCAACCCTGGGTATGCAACCAGACCTTTCACTTGAACACTTGGAAATTAAGGTTATGATTGGGCCTTATGTAAAATCATTTGTTTTGAAACATCTAGAGTGTTCATCTCTTGAGTTTGTTTCAGCTATGCTCCTTAAAGTTTCAATTAACCTCGCATAGTTTCCTCATTATAAATTTATAATTATGACTCTTTGGCAGATAGTTAGTTTATTGAAAATGAAGTTGAATTTAGCTAGTACACTTTCCAATTCCTCTTATTGCAACTCTTATTTTAATGACTATTTAATAGTTAATTGTTGCAAATAGGGATCTTATTGGTACTATAGTTGAAACATACATAATTAGTTATTGTTTGTAGATTTCACCAACAAAATTTTCAGAATTTTTTAAACCTGCTACCTTGACTTAGTTGATAAATCCTCCATTCAAATTTATTTATTGGGCTCTCTAATTAAATACCATCATCTACTTCTGGAAGTGTACAAAACTTCTTCATGGGTGGATAAACATTGATCTTTTAGTATTAGATCACGACCTCTTAATGATAAAATCAAGGTGTTGGTTATGAATTTTGATTCCCTATAAGGTTCATTCCATATTCTTTCAAACTTAATCACAACGTATACATGATCCCCCTTATATAGTCACCTTAATTTTTTTTCTGCCTGCACATAATTGTAAGTCTTGCTTTGTACTACTTCAATATGTATAAAATTATGCATGTTATTACTATTTATTAGAATGTGGAATGTTTGTCCCTGTGATCCCCCACAATTACCATTGGTTTGTAATCTCCTAATTGTACTCCAAACATTGTTTGTAATGAAATAAGTAGATGCTTTCTTTAGTCTCCTTAGTTCATTTCAACCAAGGATGTACCGTTTTCCTCCTCCTTCTCTTCTTCATCATCTTTTTCCAAAAATTAATTCCATTTTCCTTTTTTTTTTGCATTTATGACTTTAAAAACATCTCATCACATAAAAAAAATATCCTTTTTATTTCCATTCCTCAAATTCTTTGCTCCTTAACTATTTATTATTTTTGTGTCAATCTTTAGGAAAATTCTTAACCACAGCTCTAGATGGGAATAATAGTCCTAAAGATGTAGTTGATGGATGGCAGTTAACTAGCAGTAGAGTTGCACTGGATTGCTCCACTTTGTTTGGAATATAACAAACATAAGTTATTACTTCTTGCTTTTGACTAACATGTAAATATTTTGTAAAGTATGTGGATTTAGTAACTTAACTAGGAAGTGAATTTCAAGTTTAAATCCATTTAAGAAGAACACAATCAATTAAGCTTTTTGTGATATGTTATTAATATGAATATTTATCAAATAGTGCATAGTATTCCTTGATTGTTTCAATTTGACACAACTCTTTAAATGTGCCTACTAACTTTTTAAACACATCATCCTTAAACCTTTGTATTAATATGATTATGCATACTCCCTTGGATGGTTCAACCAATATTATTATATGCCTCATATATTGCTATAATTCCTCCCATTTGAACAATAGTTATCTTATCCTTCATTTTTTATGGTGTTTAATCGATTTCGAAGAATTATTCGACTTTATAGATCTAATTATGTATGTCATCACCCTCGAAAATTGGAAATTCAATCTAGTTAAACCTTATAGGTGCTACATAATGATGGATTTTGCCTGATGGTTAGTTAATCAATCTTGGGTGTTTTGTTAGACATCTTACCAGAACACTTAGAAATTGAGTTTGCAATTGCACCTTGTGTTAAAAACATCATATGAAACTCGTTCATCTCTTAAGTTTGTTTCAGTTGTGCATCTTGAAATTTTAGCTGGTTTCATGTATTTTTCTTTATATCCCTCAAATTTGATTTTTGAGTGACTCCTCCATTCTTTTTATTTTTTTTCGGCATATTCTTTTGCCATCTTGCTCTTTTGATTCTTACTTAATACAAATGGTTTAATTAAATCCACAACAAATAGATAAATGTTCTGATACCAATTGATATTAGTTTTAATTATTTAATTATGATGAAAAGAAAAGAAAGATTCTAAATAGACCAAAAAGAGTAGAAATTTGATTTTTTTTTTACTTAACATAAAAGAGATCATTAGACAATACATCCATTACTCCTTTCTAACAAATTAACTCTATCTTATAATTGGCAATCACATACTGCTAGAATATAAGCTATCACAAATAATTAATTATAGGATGAGCAACACAGTTTTAATAATTAAAAAACACAATTTTAATAATTTGATAGGGTTTAATTTTTCATGCATATTATCAATGACGTGATCACATAAGGAAGAGGAAGAAAACGACAATACTAAAAATGAATGAAAAAAGAAAATTGGGTCAAATTATGATCACTAGAGAATTTTTTCCTAAAATGTTGGTTTTTATTTTAGGTGTTTTAATTGAAGCACAATTTTGCTTTTCATTAAAAGAATAAGATTTTTAAAATTTTGATTTTAAAAATAACAGTTTCTTGTCACAACTAATAATAATATTAAACGAGCCATCAGCTATTGTTAATAATTAATTATAGGAGGAGTAACACATTTTGAATAATTAAAAAACACAATTTTAATAATTTTATAGGATTTAATTTTTCATGCATATTATCTATAACTTGATTACATAAGGAAGAGGAAGAAAATGATGATAATAAAAATGAAGAAAAAAAGAAAATTGGGTCAAATTATGATTACTAGAGATTTTTTTTGCCTAAAATGTGGTTGAGTTAGTTTTTATTTTAGGTGTTTTAATTGAAGGGCATTTTTGTTTCTCATTAAAAGCATAAGATTTAATTTAATTTTTTGATTTTACAGATAACGTGTGTATAAAATTGAAGAAATAATTTGTTAATTTTTTTTCTTTTCAGATGAAGTAAATCTTTAAAAATTTAGACGTGTGCTTACGCGCCAATAACCGAGGGTGACCCAGACTTAACAGTTTCTTGTGAAAACAGCACTCAAGCAACTGAAACCATGTAGAAAGAGAATTTACCAAAGCGCCCTCAGTCTAGGCTCTCTATCCGATAACTCTGCAACACTCTGCCATAAGGAACAAGAATTCTGCAAAAAACAATTTCTCTAACTTCTGTACACGTTGTCCCTCCAACGATGGCTTATAGTTTATTGTCAACCCCTTATCTTAATGACATTTACTGCATTGCCACTTACCTTCGCTCTATCTCTGGACTCCTCCTTTCTGTATCAGTGCTATCTTCTGTTCTCCATGGGACTGTTGGTTTTCTGTGCTTAAACTATTTCCAGAGCTCTTTCACCAAGACCTCGATCGAATTTAAACTCAAGGGTCTCTCTTGTTTTTGTTTTTTATCGTGTGTATTCTCCGGGTATCCCGTTTTTTACGCTACTCATTTTGAAAAATTCGTCAGCTTCGATGTTGGAACATGGACGTCTCCATTTGCAGGTTTGGTTTTCAACTTTGTCGTTTCATGCCTGGCTCTGTTCTTACTTCCCTATGATTTTTTTTTTTACATGTCTTACGTTTTGAATTCTAAGATTCTTCTTTCCCTGTTTTAAGATTTTGTTTTTCTCTCTCTTCTCTCAAGTTCCGTTATTCTCTGTCTGGATGATGTGAGTAGTTTAAGGACACTGGTGTGTATGTTTGTCCTGTTCATATGGGACTATTGTTGACTTGGTTTTTGAGAAAGAATACCCGGTTCTCTGTTTTCAATCCTATAAGGCAAAAGATGCTTCATGTTCACTGTCTTGTAGTGGGATGCATTTAAAGGTGCTTAATTTGTGTTACTATTCTTCAGTTTTGGTGCATTTTGCTTATGCTCATTGTCTTCGGGAAAAGTGTGGATATCTATTCCTTCCGCATTATGGACACAGCATTTTAATTCATCTTGTACTATCGTTTTTGTTTGTTCTTACGGTGTATTGCATATTCGTATTTTCTCTGTATCTTCAATGACATTTTCAGCTCAACAGATTGAATGGAATTTGTAAGGCAGAATTCACTTGTTTTCGTCTTGGAATTTATTTGGGCTATCACCAACTTTCTCAGTTCTATGGAATTATTTATTGTGGGAAAATTTCGTTCTAATACAAGAATGTTTGAATTATTTTTTCTCAGGCGGGGACTACAGCTGTCTTCTATGGTTCCTGAAATTTGATTTTGTGAGGCGCTAGAGGACTTCAGTTGATGCTTGTCAGCGACGTTGAAAAAATGGCGGATGGGAGGCGGCATTCTGTTGATGTTCCTATCTCAAGGACTCTCATAGCACTGAGGAGAGTGAGGTCACTGAGGGATCCATCAACTAATTCTATGAGCAAATTTTCTACTTTACTTGAAAATGTGAATTGGGAATCCAACTCCACCAATGGGATCTCACTTCGTTTCACCCATGGTTGCCAAGGTGATGGCTCTGATCATAACGGTCTGTCAGCCACAAAAAACTTTCAATTACAGGATCATCAAGTTGATGATTTGGAATCTCACTGCAACTTGGGAAAATCCAAGCTAATCTCATGCGAGAACTATACTGAATTACATGATGTAGGCCATCCAACGAGGACCTATCTTGTTGAAGAACTGGATAATTTTCGAGCAGGAAATTGTGGAAAATCATTGAGTGGAAGGTACTGTGGCAATTATACGGAGGGTGCTGTGGACTCTGCATGCATCACACCTGTCAGCAACTGCATGGAGAAAGTGGATACTGCTAAAGAACCCATTGCAGAATCACCACAAGTAGACAACATTGATCACTGTGTCTCAAGACAGAAAGCCATTTGTCCAAGTAAAATTGTATCAAGTAGGTTGATGATAGGTGACACTTTGAGTTGTACCGCTAGTCCCTGTCTTTCTACAAGTGATGCTTTGTCGAGCTGTAGCGTATCATTATTTGCAAAGGAAGAGAATGATTTCATGTTTCAGGATGACCGTGGGTGTGCTATAAGCTGCTGTTGGGCACGAACCCCAAAATTCCGAGGGTCAAATTCATATTGTAATGTAGAAGGGCATCCTTTGTTGTCCAGGGAAGTAGATGACTCAACTCAATATGGCCAGAGGAGCTTGAAGCTTGTTGCAAAGGAACCACCTAGGACTTTGTGTCAGAAATTCAGGCCAAAATCTTTTCATGAGTTGGTAGGACAAACTGTAGTGACGAAGTCTCTCTTATGTGCCATTTCCAGAGGAAGGATAGCCTCCTTATACCTCTTCCACGGTCCTCGTGGAACTGGAAAGACCTCTGCATCCAGGATATTTGCTGCTGCATTAAATTGCCTATCACTCGGGGAGAATAAGCCATGTGGTCTGTGTCGGGAATGTGTTATGTTATTTTCTGGCAGAAGCAAGGATGTGAAAGAAGTGGATTCTGTGAGAATCAACCGAGCTGAGAGGATTAGATCCCTTCTTAAGAATGCAACAATTCCTCCAATCTCGTCACGTTTCCAGGTTTTCATAGTGGATGAGTGTCAATTGTTGCATGCAGATACATGGGCCACCTTTTTGAATAACTTGGACAACCTCTCTCAACATGTTGTCTTTGTGATGATAACTCCTGATCTGGATAAGCTGCCAAGAAGTGCAGTCACTAGATCTCAGAGATATCATTTTCCAAAGATCAAGGATGATGAGATAGCAAGCAGATTGCATAGCATATGCGTTGAAGAGAGTCTTGAATTTGATCAAGTTGCTTTAAACTTCATTGCAGCGAAATCTAATGGTTCACTTAGAGATGCAGAAACAATGCTTGATCAACTTAGTTTGCTTGGTAAAAGAATCACTGTCTCATTAGCCCATGAACTTGTAAGTAAATATTTGTTGGTTTCTTAGAAATTGTTCTTGAGCATTTCAATGCGTAACTTTCTGAAAGTTTCATTTGTTGTGCAGATAGGAGTTGCTTCTGATGATGAATTGCTTGATTTGCTTGATCTGGCTTTGTCATCTGATACCTCAAAAACAGTTATGAGGGCCAGAGACTTGATGAGATCCAGGATTGACCCTATGCAACTTGTTTCACAGTTGGCCAATCTTATTATGGACATACTTGCTGGAAAATGCCAAGAAGATAGTTCTGAAGTCCGAAGGAAATTCTCCCAGAGATATGCTTGTAAGCTCCATATGATCAGAATATGTTGAGTTTCATTAGCTGTCAGTGATTGTAGTGATGCCCTCATTCTTGTTTGCTGGACTGCACTAGTATTCCATTGAAGCTCGTGCTACGTTTCTAATTTGATAGGCTTCGTATTTCTCTTAGCCTACTGCAGTGAAAATGGGTTATTAAAATCAGCATAGACTGAAAAAGTCTTTGTGGTCGTTGATTTTTACCTACCCTTGATGTATAAAGTTTGACATTTTTATAATTTAATTTTTTTAATCTTGTTTAGGTTAGAGCTGCATTCTCCTGTTTTATAATATTTATCTGTCATGGGGTTATATTGATGGTCCCAAGTGTCTATTCGATAGCTGAAGCAGATGTGCATAGATTGAGTCTTGCGTTGAAAATACTTTCTGAAACTGAGAAACAACTGAGGATGTCAAGAAATCAAAGCACATGGCTCACTGTAGCTCTTCTACAGCTAAGCTCAATGGAAGCTTCTTCATTGGATGCAAGTGATTCAAAGTCTTCCTTGAGAAATGCTGATGCTAGAGGTAAGGATGTAGGCTTCAGTTACTTTTTAATAACTGAAATGCTGTCTTAGTCTATTAAAGTTGAAATTTTGATGATAAACGCCCAATTATTAAGTGGATTAGATTTTAACAAGTGCAACATTGTGCATACAGATGGAAATCTTTGCAGCACCTCAGCTACAGGGGAGAGCTTGAAGCGTCTTCTTCCTGGTTCTTATGATGCACTGGAGTTTCAAGGGGATTCAAAATTAACTATGGAATCAATATGGAAGAAGGCTACAGAATTCTGCCAGTCAAATTCACTTAGGAAGTTTCTCAGGAAACGAGGGAAACTTTCCTCTATCCAGGTTGATAAAGGTACATGCAGAACTCTTTAATGGGGCTACTTCACTCGATCCAAAACAGCATAACCATAAAAATTGACTAGGATTTCATGAGTGCAGTGGCTTTGATTGGCAACTGAAAATCTTTATTGTTGTTCAAATGTTCTGTACTAAATTAATTATAATTTCTTCCAACTATGTAAATCCTTTCTTTTTAATCAATCAACTGAAAGCATCATATCTATACAGCTAAGTGTCATCTTGTCTCTTTATCATTTCAACTTTATTAGGAATAGGAATATTTTGACCTATAGAAGGAAGCTGTATCTTGTACAAGATGCCTGAGCTACTGTTAATTAAAATTTCAGATTTGGTGGTGGCTGAGTTGGAGTTCCACCATCCTAACTATGTAGCTAAGGCTGAAAAGTCATGGAAGCTGATTGCAAGTTCTCTGCAGGCCGTTTTGGGTTGTAATATAGAAATTCGAATGAATGTTGTGCTTTGTGCACCTATGTCTAAGTGTGCCAAACTGAGGAAGCTATCTTTACGTTTGTTCTGTTGTCCCCGCAGAATGCATCAAAAGTCTCAACTGCAGACGGAATCTGGCAGTGTTTCTGAGTGTTCTGACCATTTTTCTGAAAAGCCTATGATAAGGAATGATGCTATTGTTGCTTGTTCATCTGATCGTGGCTCTAACATGTCAGGTAATATTTATCATAGTATGGAAATGGGGAAGGCATTAAGAAGTAGTGAAGGAAACATTCTTCGCATAAAGGATGATGCATATGATGCATCAAAAACTCCTGCTTATGGACTTGATTTTGCTAAGGGAAGTAATCTTCAATATGCGATGGTCTGTGCTCAAGAGAAAGAGTATCGGCCACACTGCTTTCCAAGGACTCTGAGACGTCAAAAGAAGTGGAATTGTATGGCTAATGAAGGAGAGAAAAAGCTTGTGTTATCAGACCCAAGACTGAACTCGTTTGAGACATCCATCAATGTCCGTGATTCTGTCCCTGTCAGCAATGACAACTGCTCTAACTCGAGAAGTGCGGATGGGTGAGATTTTCTTGTAGACTTCTATGTGCTTTGAAGTCTTCTCCATTTTCAATGAATTTTAACTCGTAGAACTGGGGTAGAGAAATTTGTATCGAAACCACGAATATTGTTCTTTCATGTGTAAATTTCCTCGTTGCCATGCCACATTTACTCCTAACATTTGACTCATGTTACACATCTCTGCTTAACCTAACACTATAATTCTGTATTTATTCTGCAACTTTCAGGTTACATTAATTTTCACATACTTTTGCTTTCACTACCAAGCTGCTTATTAACCTTCTCGGGGTCTTTTCTGCAGGGTAAGGGAGAATTCTGGTGCGCTGTGCTGGGAAAGCCATGCAATTCCTTCAAGCAAGGTAACAACAATTAACGTGAGAAAAGTTTAGAACATTGTTAACTGATAGCTGATTAATTTTCCTTTCACATTGTAAATGTTATAGCTTTTTAATCAACTGTAAATTGGATACTGAGAACGCAGTCAAATTACACAAAAGTGGCTTGAAAATGGCATTCTTTACCATTTAAAAGTTGCATTCAATGTAATGAAGTTCTGTCTACTTGCAGGATTGGGAGATGATGCACCAAAAGAGATCGCCAATTGTTAGATGGGTTCTTCCCTGTGCCACTACAAATTAGTTCCGTGGGACAGCAACCATCGTGTTCATTGAAAAGCTTCAAATCTGGAAGCTTCTTCACCAATTTACATGTGTAGATATAAATTTACTTACTGTAATCATGATTGATCCATTTGAGCCTGCTAAGGACAGCGTAATCCGTAGTTTGAAGCAGAGAATTGATCCAATTTTGTGGGGGATTAACAAACTAAGGCATCTTTAGCAACTTGCTTTTTAATAATAAAATTTGCCTGTAGGTACATGATAAAGTTGTTGATGGGAGAAGCTGGTATATAACGAGAAGCCAAGCTACTCTTAGTTGAAAAAATAGAAGAAGAAAAAGAACGAGTAAGTGGGACACACTTGGTTGCTTAAGCTGTACACAAGCAAAGTTACATCTTGCTTGTTGAAAGAAAGATGAGTTCTGGTATCATAACTAAAAAGCGTTTCTGATGAATGATGTTATGATGTTTTTGTTATTCTGTTATGATGTCTTTGTCAGGTGACCATCTTCATCTTTAACCGTCCGTTCTATTAGTTAGGGTTATTGAATTTAATTTTTTTTATTTTTGTGTTTTTTTTTCAGTTTTTTTCTGAATTAGTGTATTATTATTATTAATTTTTTTGGCTTTTATTTTTGTATTTATATAAAAAAATAAAAATCAAAATAGAAAATCTTAGGGGCTGTTTGGTATTACTTCTGTTTTTTCGTTTTTGTTTTTTATTTTTATTTTTTATTTTTGTGTTTATGTTTTTCTTATGAAGAAAAACGAAAACATGTTTGGTTGATATTT
>JAOXYD010000006.1:18504712-18517829 GCA_028565735.1 Pinacopodium congolense
GTGTTTAAAGTGTTTTAATTCCGCAATAAGTTTTAAACACCCAATTCACCCCCCTCTTGGGTGTCATAGGGCTAACACCATTAACATACGTCCATATACTTAATAGTGATCCTATTGCTTTCACTTTTCTTTCACCTCACATCAAATCTTATTTATAGTGCATAATGTGTAATAACATCTTTAAGTTCTTTTGCAATTACAAATTCCATATCCAATAATCATTATAATGCTACATTAGTTGATGCCTGGTGCAATGGTTTACCTAACTCCTCTCCATTTAGATATATATCACATTTAATAAAACTGTTATAATTAATGGAATCAATTTCTACTAATGATAGTCATGTGAAATATGGACTTGAAATTCAATTTGTCCATAGTCAGCATCTGCTTCCGCATCCTCAAGAATATATCATCAGCGTTATTATCTTCAAGAACTTCATTATGAGCTTTATCGTCTTCAGGAACAACATTTGTAACATTTTTATCTTTAGGAACTATATTGTTAGCATCATCATCTTGTGATTCCATCATTAAATTGATTGTTATTCTTAGTTGATTTTACCATATTTACTACTTCTCCCTAACTGTCTCCATCATGTTCACTTCCTTTTTTAAAATACTGTTAGGATGTCTCTCATTCTTTTGAGTAAGCTCCTATTCTTTGGTAATCTTCAATATGATAGGTGTAGGAACTGTTGTGTTTAACTTATATGAAACATACACATCCAGCATTCCATATACTTTCATCAAGTTGATTAGCATAATACAACTATCATTTGATTCAATAAGCCTAAAAATTCACAAAATTTGAAGCCTAGAATCTTATATATGCCTTGTCAACGTGGAGGTACCCTAAATCCTTCTTCATCTAACATATTTGTCTATAACTCACATAATCAAGGTCCATTTTGTCAAAAGAGTTTGTCTCCTCATCCGCATAAGCCAATTCAGGTTCAGATATAAAATTTCCACCATAAAAGGCCTTGTACTTCCCTATTCAACCACACAAACGTGCACAGAACATTCAACGCTACAAAGTAGATACAAAGTTCTATATGTAAAATAGATAATAAGACTCGTATACATGCTAGAAAATTAAAGAAAATATACTATACATGATAATTTGTATACTAAATAATTGAATACGAACTAGTTTTAAGTGAAAATAACATGTGAAAATTACAACTTATAGAATAAAAATTTCAGTGCTTTCTTATTACTATTTTATTCCAATGTGAAATTTTGATACATATCATGGTTATTTGCTAGATTTTATCATAGTTTCGAATTTTTTTATCCCTCCCCCATATACTTATCCAACGTATACACTATAATATGTATATCCATTATTGAAATGAAGTGTCTACCCAACTGTTTTACTAATGAATGATACTAGGTTGAATATGCACCAAAATACGTCTATCCACAGGAGATGTGTAGGCTGTTTAACTGTTTTATTAGGGGACGATACGGGTTTTCTTATTTGTTTAATTTTTTTTTTGTGATCCTATCCTAGGGTGTCTACACTCCTTATACAGGCCAGCAATATGTTCAAATATATGAAGTGCTTGGTATAGTTGATAAAGCCGTTTATCTTTATGGACACATACGTCATAACCTGGCAAGAGGTCATTATATAAAACAGTTTAAGCATATTGTTGTTTCAACACATCAGCTTATGAGGTATGGTAGAGTATTAATGCTCTGACATCTTCTCATATAAATGCCTTACTGAAATTAATGTCTTCACCAGAATGGTACTACAAAAAGAAATGCACAATTTGTGCAGGAATACAGTGGACAATACGGAATTGGGACCATAGCAACTTATATAATGGAATAAAGATTCTTACTCGACTGTTTATTTTTCTTTTCTCCCCAACTAATGAATTTTAATGGAGACACAACATGTTCAATGTCTCCTTTAGAGAATCAAGCCCTGAGATAAGAGACCACAGTAATAACAATGGATCACAAAAATTTTAAAAATTATAAGTTCACAAAAATTAAAAAAAATTATAAGTTCACGTCAATATTTAACTAACTAAATTTTGACAGAGTTAAGAATTTCATAAGTTTAAAGTTAAAGTCAAATCATTTTAAAAAATTTTAAATTCTAAAATTTAATCTAAATTTATGAAAGAGTAAAATTACATAATATTTTATTAGTAATTTCCTATAATTATTTTATTATAATTTTTTAATATAAAAACTGTCACGAAAGGTTACAAATGAGATACTACAATGAAAATCTTAGGACCTGTTTATGTTTATATTTTTTTATTTTTTATTTTTATTTTTAAAAAACAGAAAAACAGAGAAAAAAATATGTTTGTCTGTATTCTGTTTATATTTTCTGTTTTCAAAATTAAAAGAAATATAAACAGAAACAGAGGAACAATAAAATAATATTTTTCTACATTTTGAAAACAGATTTTATAAACATTGAATAATAAATACAATCTATTGATTAATAATATATTTTTAAGGTGTATAAGAGCTTTTTAATCAAATAATTTAAATTTATTTCATATTAGAATATCATTATTAAATTATATATATATATTTATAAGTCTCAACCAAACACATTTTTTTAATTTTTTATTACAAATATCAATCAAATATATTTTTATTTTTCTTCATAAAAAACAGAAATACAAAAATAATAAAATAAAAATATTATCAAACGGCTCTTAAAACTTCAAAAATTCTTTTTTTTTTTTTTTTTGCCCTCCATGTCATTTTCGCTGTAAATGTCGAAAAGCAAAATTACGTGACGTCTTTGAAAATCCTAATGCTGTTCCATCACTTTCATCTTTATTAAACTATTATCATTTTATAAAATCATGCAGTAGAGTGCTAGCCAATAAATGTAGTCATCCATTGTCAAACTAGGTAATTGTAACCTCAAGAGAATTTTGCATGTGAGATGAGACAAGAACTGGGATTTCCTTGGGTTATTCTTCTAGTGTATTCACTGAAGAAAGAAATCCCAGGCCATATACTGATTCAAGAATCCATATCCACGAGATCGTTGCCAACTGAAGTCGCTTTATTGATCGAGTTCGAGCCAGGCTAAAACGACACAAGTACCTCAATCATTTCGTAGTTAACCCAGCCGTTGAATATGCTCGAACACAACCAAAATTGATTAGTAACTATCCAATATGTAAGAGACGTCTGATCTTAGATATCTAATCCCATCTTAAATGGCCCGGATGACAAAAAAGTTTAGGGCTTGTTTAGTATCATTTGAATTTTTAGTTTTGATTTTTAACACAAAAATTAATAAAAACAACATACTAATACAGTATAAAAATTAAGAACAAAATACAAAAATCAATACAAATATATCAAAACAACAACTAAAAACTACAACTTACAACAATACTAAATAACCCATATCACTTCCTGTTTTCATTATTGATTTTTATATATTAATTTTTGTACTATTATTATTATTTATTATTATTTTTTAAGTTTTTATATTATATTAATATGCTATTTTTTTAATTTTTATTATATTTTTATGTTTTAAAAAATAAGAAAAAAATCGAAAATAAAAGTAGAAACAAACATGGGATGGCTTTTTCTAAAACATTTTCTCAAAATATTCTTAGGTCAGATGTTTGTTTACGTTGCATGAAAGTTTTGGATGTTTTGGTGTTCCGATTTCGTCTCTAGTTACATTCCTCTCCTGCGACAACTTTCCTAGTTAGACAAAGCTAATTGTCTTTGTTATACTGGTTCTTTTCTAATTTTATTTTATTTTTGTTTCAAATTTTATATTTTAAAAATTATTATTTACTTTTTGGCATATTGTTTAACTTTTATATAATTCAAAATTTTTATATTCTGATAATTTTTTATTTATTCACATCTCTTAAAGTCATTTTGAATTAAAAAATAGATAGAAATTTCATTGAAAATAATAAAATATAATTATGTAATAATTAATTAAGTATTATTTCAAAAGAGTAAATGGAAAATTTTTAATATAAAAACTAAAATAAAAATGTCAAACCTTACAAATCTTAATATATTTGACCATTGGCTTCTCATAATTTTTTATTTATTCACATCTCTTAAAGCCATCTTGAATTAAAAAAATAGATAGAAAATCGATTGAATGTGATAAATAGAATTATATAATAATTAGTTAAATAATATTCAAGAGAGTAAATGAAAAAATAAAAATAAAAATGTCAAACGTTACAAATATTAATATATTTGATCCTTGACTTTAATATGACTCAATCCAGGAGACTTCTTGCATGATTTAAACTTGGCAACCCTTGATTAAGTACCATATTTATGTATTAGCTTACTAAATCAAACACCTTTGCTTCTTCTGCAAGATATTTGATTAATCATCTCAATGATAATAAGCAAGGGAATGGACACTTACTGTTTTCAACACTCGAAATTAAATGGTGGGACTCATGACTCATCTATTCTCTTTATCAGTCACGATCGAAATGTTGAGGTATAAATGAGAAAATTTAATAAAAATTTAATACCTATCTAGATAGGATGGACGCTTGAAGCGAATATTTAGTGTTATCATCATTATAAACTGAAAAGAAAAAGGTCATCATCATGATAAGCTTGGCAACTCAATGACTTTCTCGTGAGACGTGTCAGCGCTCGAAAAGTTTCTATAGATAATATATGTTTTATAGTATTCTTCTTTACTAAAGAAATTCAATTATCTCGTATATAATCTAATGCAGCCTTATCCTAACTTGTCTTTTTCTTTGCCAATTATGATGACCCATGTTTTATTTCAAAATGCTATTTTATTCACCGACTTTCTTTGTTTTGTAAAAGCACCGCAGAGGAAAATGTCATTTATATGACAAAAGAAGCCGACCATGTGTTTCGAAAAAAGACAATATAAAGGAAACAAATGAACGGTAAGAGACGCCTTAATCATCATTAAGAATACCGATTCTTGGGGTTTCCTCATACTAGCAATTCAAACGTGTGTGGGTTACCACATATTTATCTGAATTGAATGTCATGGTCACCAGGAAATTCTTACTAATTACTTGGCAAGAAGAAAACACAATTTTGTGCTGTCAAAATTGATGGAATTAAAAATCTTGTTATTCTTTTACTGGAAAAAGAAAAAGGAGTAGAATAAGGAATTAATATAATTTTTTATAAGGATACTCGTAAATTTTAATGTTTTTATAAAAATTAAATAAATTAATAATTAATATTAATTGTATTTAACAAAACAAATTTTATTAAAGCAAAAAAAATCATATTTTAAAGAAATAATAATAAATTATATATGTTAAAATTTTTACAATACATTGTTAAATTTTAAGAGATAAAAAATTAATTCGTATATATTTAATAATAACAAATATATTAAAAAATAATCCATAAAAAAACTAAAGAAGCTAAGAAACGTTTGGTTCTATTTCTATTTATATTTTTATTGTAATTTTTATTTTTATTTCTTACTTTTAAAATTTTATTTTTATTAAAAATAAAAATCTGTTTAATTAATATTTTTAATTAAAAATTTTAAAATAGATATTCATAATAAAAAAGAATTGAATGAATTTTTTTTTGAAACTTATCAAAGCAATTTAATTCTAAAAATTTATTAATAAAAATAATTTAAAAGATCATTTCAAATAAATCTACAAAATATAGTTTTAACTTTAAAAACTAATTTTAAAATACATAAAAATATAATTCTGTATTTATATAAAAAATTTGTATTTTATTCTAAATATAAATATAAATTAATATAAATTAATTTACTTTTAAAAATTGTATAATAATAAATAATTAAAATAATTAAAACAACAACATTAAAAAATTAAAATACTATTTACATGAAACTGCTAGTTAAAACTGAAAAGAGCAACTACATGTCAAAGACTCGTATCCCCTGTCACAAGGACATTACGCTTTCTTCAAAAAAACATATTTATCAAGATATACAGTGATCACGCTTATAAGTTTTAATATTATTATTTTTCTATATGATATAAAATTTATAAACTCTACTTATTACAACGTTTGACATGACACTCTTACTAGGTCCATTTTCCTTATAATTAAAGACAAAAAAAGATCGAATACAAGGCTACTTTGGTAATTCATCTGGTAAAGACGAAGGACAGACAGGCCCATTAAAAAACCCTAAACCGGTTTACACGGCGTCGGGTTGGAGCAAAAGACAGGCAAAACGGCCTGTACACTGGGTGCCACGTGGCTCCCAACTGATGATAAAACCTAAACCCCCAGCTGACGTGTACTCGTAACCGCTGCTTCCATACCACTATAAATAATGACACTCACTAGCCCTTTTTTCTCTCTCTCCTCTTCTCTTTGATTCTCATCCATCTCTATCTCTCCCTCTACGTCCCTCCCTCCCTCCCTCTCGCTTTAACTGGTAAAAATTACTTCAGTTAGGATCTGCAACCGAACCGGAGCTTCATTTTTTGGTCGCTGAATTGTCTCCTTCGTCCGTTTTGTTCGTCCCCTCGGTTCGGATCTCCAGAGTCCGATTGGAGATCCGTTGCTCTTGTCCCTGTCTTGGCTCGGATCGGGGCCAAGCACAGAAGTTTCAAATCGGATATTTTGGATTAAGCCTGCAGGTTTTTCATTTTTCGAATCTTCTGGTGTGTCTTATGTTTGATTTCTGGATGACGGCGAACTTTTTAACATTGATTGACGATTTTAGAGAACTTGCAATGGAACTTCCATTGTCTTCATAAATTTACTTACTGCGTGTTTCTATGTTTTAAATTTGAAGAGAAATGGAAGTCATACTTGCTTCTGTCTAGCGTTTGTTTTAAATTTGTTGGATTCCTGCAATGTTTATTAAGATAAATCTAATGATCCAATATCTAATGATCCAATAATTGGTGTGTAGAATTTAGTGATTAAGATTGGAAAAAAGTGCAAATGGCATCCAATGAGGGATTCCTGACGGATGAGCAGAGGGAAATGTTGAAAATAGCTAGCTTGAATGTGGAGAACTTGTCCTCTTCCCCAAAGAGTTTATCATCGTCCCCAAAATCCCCATCGCCATTGCTCTCTGCGAGGGCACCTACTGGAGGGATTGCGTCACCGAGGCATGTGCGTCGGTCACATTCTGGGAAGTTTGTACGCGTGAAGAAGGGTGAGTCCTCATGGATGCCCACCATGATTTTATAGATAGATTTATGAAGCTTTTGTTTCATTAATGCTGTATTATGGTAGATAGGTTTCTGTCAACTTTGATTTACGTGTTTTGTGTGATTGGTTCACAAGTTTATGATTGAAGAGCTAGTGACGAGATTTTACTTTCTCCTGGAATTGTTTGTATATATGGTTTCATGCTTTGAAGAAAAAAGAAAGTTAATGTCTCTATAAATGATCTGATCACTCTTTTTGATCTAGGGGACTTGTTTTGATCATAAATTCATCACCAGATATGTGACTGTATGACATTATCAAAGCAAAATTTGCATTTATCATTCAATTTTCTGCCAATTGTGTGACCAGTTACGGACTTGTTTTTATTTTTATCATAAATTCATCACCAGATATGTGACTGTATGACATTATCAAAGCAAAAATTGCATTTATCATTCAATTTTCTGCCAATTGTGTGACCAGTTACGGATATCTGTTTTCGTTTCCTTTTGCATGCTTTGCGTAATATGTTAAAATTTGATAACAATACATGTAGAAACGTTTCCATCCTCTTTATGTTAATTAGTTGTCATATTTAACTAATGTGGCAGATGGTGGTGGTGGTAAGGGCACATGGGGGAAACTACTGGATATTGATTGTGGTTCCCATATTGATAGGAATGATCCTAACTATGACAGTGGTGAGGTAATTGCACTTTTTGACTATTTTCCTCCTGAGTCTTGTCTTTTAGGCTGTGAATAACCGTTTTAACGGTTTTTTTCGCAGATTTGGATCAATGTTTTGTTTTCTTCTATTGTTACCTTTTCCGCTCTACACGTGGTGATTGATCTTACTTCCATTAATTTCTTATTAGCCTCTCTCTTTCTCTCACTTGTCAGGAACCATATCAGCTTGTTGGGACAACTATCTCAGATCCTCTAGATGAGTACAAAAAGGCTGTTGTTTCCATAATAGAAGAGTACTTTAGTACTGGTGACGTGGGAGTTGCAGCATCAGATCTTAGAGAACTCGGTTCTAGTGCATATCATCCTTACTTTATTAAGCGCCTTGTTTCAATGGCTATGGACAGGCATGATAAGGAGAAGGAAATGGCTTCCGTGTTATTGTCTGCACTTTATGCAGACGTTATAAGCCCATCGCATATTAAGGATGGGTTTGTTATGCTTCTAGAATCTACCGATGATCTAGCTGTAGACATCCTGGATGCAGTTGACATCCTTGCTTTATTTATAGCCCGTGCTGTGGTTGATGAGATCCTACCCCCTGCTTTTCTCACCAGAGCAAAGAAGATCATTCCAGAATCATCCAAGGGATTTAAGGTCCTCCAAACTGCTGAGAAGAGCTATCTCTCAGCTCCTCATCATGCAGAACTCGTGGAAAGGAAGTGGGGTGGTAGCACTCACATCACTGTTGAGGAAGTAAAGAAAAAGATAGCTGATTTATTGAGGGAATACGTAGAGAATGGTGATGCTTTTGAGGCTTGCAGGTGTATAAGGGAATTAGGGGTTTCGTTCTTTCATCACGAGGTTGTCAAAAGAGCTCTGGTTCTTGCCATGGAGATTCAAGCCGCTGAACCTCTTGTGCTGAAGCTGCTGAAGGAAGCTTCTGAGGAAGGCCTGATCAGCTCCAGTCAAATGGTGAAGGGTTTTGCTAGATTTGCTGAGAGCCTGGATGACCTCGCGCTTGATGTTCCATGTGCAAAAGCTTTGTTCCAGTCAATCATACCGAAGGCTGTGACTGAAGGTTGGCTTGATCAGTCATTCTTGAAATCCTCTGGTGAGGATGGACACAGTCAAGGTGAAGATAAAAAGTTGAGGAAGTTCAAACAGGAGTCAGTCGCAATAATCCATGAGTACTTTCACTCTGATGACATTCCTGAGCTAATTCGGAATCTCGAAGATCTTGCCATGCCAGAGTTTAACCCAGTTTTCCTGAAAAAGCTCATCACCCTGGCAATGGACAGGAAGAACCGGGAGAAAGAAATGGCATCTGTTCTGCTATCAGCTCTTCACATGGAGATGTTCTCCACTGAAGATATAGTTAATGGCTTTGTCATGCTTCTAGAATCCGCAGAAGATATGGTACTGGACATTTTGGATGTCTCAAATGAACTCTCTCTCTTTCTGGCTAGGGCTGTGATTGATGATGTCTTAGCGCCTTTGAATCTAGAGGAGATAAACAGAAAGCTGCCATCAGATTGCAGTGGAATTGAAACTGTACATGTGGCTCGATCTCTAATTGCAGCCCGGCATGCTGGTGAGAGACTCTTGAGGTGCTGGGGAGGTAGTAGCGGATGGGCTGTGGAGGATGCAAAGGACAAGATATTGAAGCTCCTGGAAGAGTATGAAAGTGGGGGTGTTGTAGGTGAAGCTTGCCAATGTATTCGAGATCTTGGTATGCCCTTTTTTAACCATGAGGTGGTGAAAAAGGCGCTGGTTATGGCTATGGAGAAAAAGAATGATAGGATGCTGGAGCTCCTCCAGGAATGCTTCAATGAAGGCCTCATCACAACCAATCAGATGACCAGAGGTTTCACTCGGATCAGGGATGGGCTTGATGATCTGGCTCTCGACATTCCGGATGCGAAAGAGAAATTCAGCAACTACGTGGAGTATGCTCAGAAAAAGGGATGGCTCCTAGCATCTTTTGGATCCTCTGTTGCAGATGTGTGATGCCTTCTGGCCTCAGCTACTTGAGAAACAACTTGTCTTTCTGTTTCTCGCATGTATGTTATTACCTGCTACCATCTTTATTTACTGGCTACTGGTCGTCTCTTTCAAAGGTGGATAGATAGATAGATAGATAATGGGATATCTGGACTCCATATGATGTTTTCAATTTTTTTGGTAGACGTCTTATCGGAAACCCTTGTGATCCCAGCCTATGTATAAAGTTGGTTCTTTGTTTTATTGACATAGTTCTAGGGACAGCATTTTGCATCAAGCGAGCCTCGTCAAGAAATGGTGCTGCGTATGCAAATCATGATGGTTCAGTATTCTCTCTTTCTCTTGCTCTCTGTTCCATTTTTCGTTGCCTTAATCCACCACTTCCCACATTTGTGCCCCAGGTTTGGCTTTCATTAACGTTAATTTTGCTAGCGATGTTGAACTCTGAACAGAAGCAACACTTAATTGACCGTAAAATGTTCATAGCGTTCTAGGGAATTGTACGAGTTTATGCAGTAAGTGACTGAAGTATGTAATTTTATCTTCTTCTTCAATTCATAAAAGCATGTTTTGAATCCAATGGTTTCAATTAAAGTAAAATGTTTACTTTTATTCACCTTTGAGAAATAGTTTAATTTGATCTTTAATATTTTTTAAGATATTATTTTACCTCATAATATTTGTAAAACAATATAATTTGCTCTTTTAGTATTATAAAATAATACATATTAACTTATAACGTATACAAAATAATATATTTTTACCTTTTTACCATTAATTCCATTAAAATTTTATGAGATAAATGTTAATTGTTAATATTCTATTAATAAATTATTAATTAATTATTAAAAAGAAAATCAACAAAACTTTAATGAAATTAGTATTAAATAAGGAGTAAAAATATATTATTTTATAATGTTAAAGGGTAAAGAGATACCTTTAAAAAACGTTAGGAGATTAATAAAACGTTAATGAAATTATTATTAAATGAGTAATTTACATCATTTTGTAAAAGTTAAGGAGTAAAATATATCATTTTACAAATGTTAAGGGATAAACTAATGCTTTTAAAAACGTTAAGAACCAATTTAAACTTTTTTTAGAAACATTAAAGAGCAAATTATACCTTTTGCCTTTCAATTAATGTTTAAATTAAATTTTAAAATATTAAAATATTCAAAAAATTAATATTTTTAAAACAATTAAAAAGATATTTAATAACTTTTTGTTAATTTTTATTGTTAACTTACGTGACAGTAATAATATAGGTCCCATAAAAAATTACTGACTAATTGATAAGGATGAATTATGTTGAATTTTAGTACGTAATTTCATATGAATTCATTTATATTTTTAATATAAAAGTGTTCAATTTGTGTCATTGTGCGTTAAATAACAAGTTTGATCTTTTGATACAAGTTTTGGACTAAACATCTAGTTTG
Organism: Pinacopodium congolense; assembly: GCA_028565735.1. Lineage (NCBI taxonomy): Eukaryota > Viridiplantae > Streptophyta > Magnoliopsida > Malpighiales > Erythroxylaceae > Pinacopodium > Pinacopodium congolense. The sequence continues at coordinate 18,515,992 of JAOXYD010000006.1, forward strand.
GGAAAGAATTGAAGGAAAAATAGAGTAACAAGCTGTTAATCCGGACCATTAACGACGATTATTGCAACTAATCAATAGTGTCATTGATAAAGGAACAGACTACCATCGAGGAATGCTACCTTGATCTGGACCATCGTTCAACAATCATTATGCTCACTGTTAGCAAAAAATAAAAAGGGTAAAAAGGTTTTTCACTAATCCTAAACATTACCCTAATTGGAAATGGTATAAAAGGGTTAAGAACGAAGCCTCTAGCATCTTCATCATTTCTTTAAGTTTTCATCTAATTTTCCTAAATTTCTTCATGTTCTTAAGGTTTGAAGTTGGGTTTTGTCATTATTTTACTTTCAGTTTCTTTAATTCAATGTTTAAATATTGTTAAGCTTTATTCACAGTTGTTTTAGTGAGTTATTAGTAGTATTCGTGTTTTTCTATATTCCATTATAGTTGGCTTGAATGTTTAATGATTATGGGTGTTGGAATTCTTAAATATTATATGAACTTTTGGTTATATTTGAATAGATATCTTTCTTGATATTTTCTAGCCTTTATATTTGTTAAACTAAGTATGATATCTTGACATTTAAATTCTGTTTTTATTGATTGCATTATGGTTAGGTGTCTCTTAGGTAAGAAGATATTATATGGATGATGGATTTATAATTATGAGATATGAATTGATTTTAATTGGGCATTGTATTTTAGGTTAAGAATGAATTGAAATTCTGTTTAAATGCTATGAGTTAGGAGTTGTTTTTATAGGTTTGGTTATCATATTAGCGATTTCTAGTTCAATTGTTAGATATATGCTTTTTATCCTTGATTGTCATTAGCAAGTACCATAAATAGCAATAGCTTAATTGATTTTATAAGTGAAACTTAATCAATTTAGCCTAAAATTCAAATTCTTTAAGTTATATAATCCGAGCTTATATGATGATGGTTTAGGTTAGTCATTTCCTAATGCTTAACGCTATCACGTCAATAAATATAGAGAGCTTGTTCTGGATTATCACGTGGTTAGGGATAAATTTTCTATCGTATATCACGCCACCAAATCTAGAAAGGTTGTTATAGGTTATCACGTGGTTAGAGATAAAATTTCTATTGTATAGGATTGATCTAAAATTGGTAAAACTTAGGATGTAAGAGCTTAATTGTGTCCATAAGCTAGCATATTAGGTAAAACACAATCTTTATACTTTCGATGATCAGTTATAAGTCTTGAATGTCTTAAATATTTTTTCCTAACTTTATGTTATTATTATCTATTTATTTTTATTTTTCATTCTTACTTATTTACTTTGATTTTGCTATTATCTATTTGTTTCTACCTAATAAATTGTAGTAGTATCAGTGATGATGAGTAATATAATCCACTGTTTAAATTTATTTGTCTCAGAATAGATATTTGAGTGTCCCTTTGCTTAGCACTTTGTTAATGCTTATGAATTAACCCTTAACCTTTTTATCCTACCTTAACCCAAGCCCCATTTCAACCCTAAATAAAAGCCCTTTTTTATTCATATTGGCATGTAATCTATGTGTTAGAGAATTGGTGAATCTACAAGCTTATGGTAGTGTAGTCTCTTAGAGGGAACCTTGAGTAAAACACTGACCCTAAACACTTGAGCGAGATGAGTGAATTCCGTGAGGAAGGTCCATCTTAATTTTATATTCGCTTTTGATCAACAGTATCTACCTTTGGCTTTATTTATGCAATTAATGAAAAGATTATGATATATGTAGTAGCTTGATATTTGAGTTTGTAGAGATTTGAATGATTGCATACACTTGATTTTCTTTAAAAATGAATTGATAGAATTTCTTGGTTGAGT
>JAOXYD010000006.1:18517929-18536634 GCA_028565735.1 Pinacopodium congolense
ACATATATTTTTAATAAAACTTAAAAGTGAAAGGTCATATTAAATCATAATATTCAATGTAAAGTTTAGAACATTTTTAAATGTAAAAAAAACTCTAATATTTGAAAAGTATTAAAAAATTAATATTATTTTTTTATACAAATAAAAAGGATTATATTATTGTATTTGTTAGCTACTTACTATGATTCATATTTAGGTCTGAAGATGACAGACAATTAAAATATTACACAAGTTCCTATAGATGAATTCATGTAAATTAAGCATTGAAAATAGACTGAAGAGAGTCAATAAAATGCCACCTCTACTAATAAAAGTTGTCAAGAATAATAAAGGAGAAATGATAGAGATTAGGGTTTCACGGAACACTAGAATTTAAATTATAAAGAAAATTTTAACCTAATTGATGAAAATAAAATTAAGGCAAGACACAAAATTTTTACTTTGCAATAATTTAAAAAAATTTTGAACTTTTTTTTTTTTTGAAACATTGGTAGATTGACCCAATTGCATGATTCTCTTATAGTAACTATTAGTGGAGAACACATTAAAAGATAAAGTAAGATATATATATATATATATATATGAAAATTTTATATTTTTTTACCTGTGATGATTATTAAGAACTACCATAAAAATGTCACCGAATATTTTTCCTGATAGATTATACTTTCTTTGTCAAAAACAGTTAGTCCTATTAGGATGATAATATAGAAATTAATATTCATATTGATATAAAAAGAAATTGCAACAACTTGAATAAATAAAACGGATAAGAATAGAACAGGAATCTTTTTGAATTTATTCAATAGCACTACTTTTCGCTATTTTATTTGTTGGCTTGTCACGAGTAGACTTGGTAAATTCATTCGCCTTCTTTTATATTTACAGGGTTCACCATATTCTCGTACTTGGAGTGCATATTAAAAGGTGTAACACTACTCCTCTGTCTTATATCGAACCGAGCATCTGTCTCCGATTCGTCGTTACTCGACGCTCTACATTCAACACATCACATGCGTTATGACTTTCCTTCTCCCTGCCTACCCAGATAGACAAATCACATTCAACACAATGACAACTAATAGAAGGATTAGAAAAAGATTAGGATGATAAGATAAACAGTCACATCGAAACTATACACACATACACACACACACATATATATATATAATCGTTTAGTTTTTATACATATGAAATTTAAAATGTGAGTCTTTGATAAATGTAAATCAAACTAGAATTTGGTGGTTGCAATATTCTAAAATTATTAGCTATATATATATATAACAAAAAAAAGACGCATTTTGCAGAATTTATTAATGTGATATTGATTAATTCTATGTCTCTTAAGTTGGCTGTCAGAGAATTCACTGAACGATAAAAGTTTTTTTCACGAAATATTATTTTTAACTTTTTATAAGACAATATATTTAGAGTTACAGGTGCAGGGGTGAAGAGCATAATACTACTATTGCTTATAGAGGGAGTCCCTCTTTACATGTATTTATGTATTCTAAGCTTTAATAACTAAATTTTTGTCCTTCTTTCACCTTTTGTTAATGGGGTGCTTACTATAAAATAAATGCATCGAATAGGAGTGTTTAGATTAAAGAGACTTGTAAAGCCTTTGGTTGTGAGTACCTTAAGAAAAGGATTAAATACATTGAACTTTTTAGTGATTTATTTTTTTAATTTCAATTTTCTTGTCTTGAAAATTATCACTCACCCTCTTATAATATTGTTTAGTTATTATATAATTTTCTCAATAGTATCTCATTAATTTTATATTCATTCATAATTTCTTTATGTTCAGTTGAGAAACTATAAGGTTTCATTTGATTTCTCAAAAATTCTCTATAATTATAATATTTTAAAGAGTAAGTATCATTTTCTCTCCCTGTAATTTTATGATTTATCAAATACTTCCCTGTATTTTTTAAAAATATCCTAGACCTTCCTTGTATTTTAACAAAATTATCAAAGACCCTATTGAAATTATTTTATACTGACGTGACGAGAGCGCTGACGTGGCGGGTTGACCAGACTGATATGGAAGGTTAACAATGCTGACGTGTCAGTGGTTGACTGAGCAAATGTGCTGACGTGGCAGGTGATGTGGCATCTAACGTGGTATTTATTGTATAGGGGGTATTTAAAAAAAAATGAAAACGTAGGGATGTTTGATAAAAATAAAAAACACATAAGAGTTTTTTTAAAAAATAAAAAATACATGGGATTTTTTGGAAAAAATAAAAACTGTTAGGATAAAAATTTTATAATTAAGAATAATTAAACTAACCATTTCAATGAGATAATTAAATCTAATTAATTTATTTATTTCTAATTTTTATATTAAAAGTATATTACTTCTTATTTAATTACTAAATTATTTTTATGATACATTTCAACTAAATAAATTTTTAATTTTTAATTTTTTTAAAATTTGAAGTAAATAAAATTATTTTAAAAAATAAAAACTAAAATCCTGAATAAAAATTAAAAAAATATTAATGACCGTAAAATTTTTACTAATATATCACATATTATCATCTAATTAATATTATAAAATGTTTATCTCAATATTATTTTTAATATAAGTATTATGAATATAAATATATATTCTATAGTTAATTTAATTTGGAGTTTTAAATTAATAATTTTTTAAGTTATAATTAATTAATTAATTAATTAATTAGAATTAATTATCTCATTGAAATGGTTATTTTAATTATTCTTAACTATGAAATTTTATCCTAATATTTTTTATTTTTTTAACCACCCCTTATGTTTTTTATTTTTTTCAAACACCCCTTGTATAGTAACTTGTCACGTCACCCGCTATGTCAGAATAGCTGTATAATTATCAGTGCCATGTCAGTACAGTCAACCACCATGTCAAAACCCTACCACGTCAGCTTCACGTCATTTGCAAATGAATTTCACATTCTATATTCATTTGTTCCAAACAGAGGGTTAGGGTTCTCTACCAACCTGCTCAAAAATAAAAATTCCATTCAAGCATTTAATATGAAAAATTAAGAAAAATAAATCCATAAACCTTAGTTTGTATTTATTACTAACTTTTGTATAAAAGGTACTTTAAATTCCTTTTTTACGTACTTGAAATTGTCTATACATTACCCAAATCATGTGAATGCTATTATATTCCACTGAGATCTCTTTTCATTTCCTTCTAATTTTCCCCTTAAACTTTATCTATCATTGTTCTTATGATTCTTAGGATTTATTTCCTATGAAAGTGACTACTATTGTTGTCAAAAAAATTCGAAACAATTTTCAAAAACATTAGGTCATCTCTAACCTATTTCTCCAAAATAGAGTAGAGTTTCCTCTATTTTAGAGATGCTACAATACTTTTCACTATAATCTACAACTTTATTTTTCACATTAAAAAGGAATATTCTCAGCATATTATGTTTTTCCATTCATTAATGATTATTAAAGTTACTTTATAAAATTAATATAATTATACTTTTTCACATATATTTTTATTCACAATATTATTGTTGTTATATTTTTAGGTTAATAAATAATAATAATTCAATTAAACTATAATTTATTATGTGATAATACTAAATGAAATAATATATGAGATATATTACTTAAATTATTATAATTACTATTACTATAATTACTTAAATAAAGATATAATTACTATAACTAAATTATTATAATTACTTCAATAAATATATAATTAAAATATTGGAATATTTTTTAAATAATAAAATAAAGAATGAAAGAATTAAAAATAATAAATGAATGAAAAAAAAAAGGAAGAAAGAAAAGATTGAGAGGGAAAAAAAAAAAGAACATTATAACAGCTAGCTATCATTGTTCTTTTGGTGTAGCATTGTAGCTTTTCTCCAAAGTAGAGGACAAAATAAAGGTTCAATCCACCTCCATTTTGATGTTTTTCTCTATTTTAGAGGTGGATTGAAGATGACCTAATGTTTCTAAAAAAGTTTAAATTGCCCCCTATTATTTTTTAAGGTATCACTTTACCTTTTAATGTTTGTAAAATAGTGTATTTTGCTCCTTAATGTTTACAAAATTGTGTAAATTACCCCTTTAATAATAATTTCGTTAAAGTTTTATTAATTACTTTTAAAATGATTAGTTAATAGTTTATTTATAAAATATTAGTAAAATTAATATTTGTTTAACAAGATCTTAATGAAATTAGTATTAAGGGGGTAAAATGTACCATTTTATAAATGTTAGAGGGTAATATGTATCATTTTGTAATGTTATGGAGTAAATTATATCATCTTACAAATTTTATGGGGTAAAGTAGTACCTTCACAAACATTAAAAGTCAAATTAAATTATTTCTCAAATATTATAAATCAAATTATACCTTTTATCCCAACTAATCCACTGCACAAGTTATACGTTATTTTGATGTGTAATTGTTAATATTACATTTTAGGCCACTGAAAATGTGTTGCATAGTAGTACAAAGATAGTTGAGAATTAATAGAATATGTTTGATAAGGATTTTTATTTTAATTTTTTGTTTGGTTTTTTAAATACAAAAATTGAAAAAATAAAATATAAATTAAAAATAATACATTAATATAATACAAAAATTTTAAAAAGTATAAAAAATAAAAAATAAAAATAAAAATAAAAAATTGAACTAAAAATTTTAATTTTTTAAATATTTTTAAATATTAGAACTTAAGCTGTGGTTTTTGGTATAGCTTAGGTTTTTGGTTTTTGTTTTTAATACAAAAATCGAAAAAATCAACACACTAATATAACACAAAAATCAAGGATAAAACACAAAAATTAATACAAATATATCAAAATTACAACTAAAAATTACAACCCACAACAATACCAAACGACCCCTAAATTTCAGTTGAAATTCATATTACCGTTTTTGCCCCCACTTATGCTAATCCTGTAACAGTTTACTAATATCCTCTTATCCAAATGGTTACACCAGAAACCTAAATGCGCCAAACACCATCGGCTCGTCATTCACCATTTCCCTCGCCGTTCTCAATAATTTGTGTAACGGGTAAACCAAAATGTCTGAACCTCCCGCGGGGTCCGTACCGGTAAAATCAGAGCCGGTTACTGGAGGAAGCATCAACGAAGAGTGCTTGAAGACGGGTCAACCTGCTTTTCTCGATGATCTCAATGCCAATCCTCCCGAAGCCGATGCCAAGCGACTTCGAGATAAAAATAGTTTGAGGTGCAAGGAGGGTGATACGATGGAATTTGAATTCAAAAAATCGAACAAATCGGGGAAGTGCCGGTCGAGAAACAGCAAGGCGGAGGGTTCTCTTGATCATGGAGCTGACGGTGACGATCAGAGTGGACTTGGGCCTAGCTCATCGCGTGAGGAGAAAGTTAGCAGTCTCAAAACTGTAAGTCGCCGCTTTATAGTTTACTTATTACTTTCTTGCTTATGCAGTGCGTTTCTTGATTAGTTCTTTTTCGTTGTTCGCTAGGGTTTGGTTCACGTTGCGAGGAAGATGTCTAAAAATGCTCATGTTCATTTTATGCTTGGCCTCATGTACCAGAGATTGGGTCAACCGCAGAAGGTGAACTTCGAATCTTGGCCTTAATTGTTTAAAGTTTGGATAATCATCTATGCGTCGTGTTGATCATTGGTTGAATGTAAGCCTTTCTTCAGGCAGTTGGGGCTTATGAGAAGGCGGAAGAGATCTTGCTCGGCTGTGAGGCGGAGGTTTCCAGGCCCGAGTTACTTTCTTTGGTTCAAATTCACCATGCACAGGTGCTTAATCTTTTCTTTTGTTTGTGCGTGTGTGTGTGTGTGTGTGTGTGGTTACTGTGAATTGTAAGAAGAGTTTGAATTCTTCACCGTAGCTGATTATTGTAGGTTGTGTTGTGAATGAAATGTTGTAGTGTATTCTACTGGAAAATTCTGCCGATAATGGTATGGATAGAGAACTTGATGCTGAAGAGATTAAGGAGATACTTTCTAAACTAAAGGAGTCTATGCAATTGGATATTAGGCAAGCATCTGTTTGGAACACACTGGGTTTATTACTCATTAGATCTGGGCGTATACAGGTATGGCTATCATAGTCTTTTTGGTACTGTTCCAGGGATGTTGGGATCCACTCTTGTGTTTTGACGTTGGGGATTATCTCTAGTAGAGTGCTATCTCAGTTCTGTCAGCTGTGTTGGCCTTTGATCCCAGCAACTACGACTGCCTAGCAAATCTTGGGATTGCATACCTTCAAAGGTAGGAGATTGGAATTCTTGTTGTGTGCTGAATTACTTATCAATTTAGGTCTTTTCTTAATGTTCTTTAAGGTTTCCTGTCGGTCTTTCTATCTAAACTGTTAGTTATTACTTAACCTTGCAGTGGGAATCCAGAGTTATCAGGAAAATGTTTTCAAGATGTGATCCTGAAGGATCAAAATCATCTTACTGCCTTTATAAATTATGCTGCTCTTCTTTTGTCCAAATCTGGTTCAGTGGTTGCAGGTGAGATCTTTTTGATGATTTTGGTATCCAAATTCTTTGCAATTCATAGGTTTCACGTAAATTATTCAGCCTGAAGAATTCTGTTGAGTGATGTGAATATATCATATTTATCAACAAATATTTCTGGAATAAAAGCCAAATGACTGTGGCTTTCTCTTACCAAATACCCAGGTGCTGGGGCACATGCTGGTGAAGGTGCCTCAACGGATCAGCTTGAAGCTGTCAATGTTGCCAAGGAGTGTCTGCTAGCTGCACTGAAGGTGGACCCTAGAGCACCACACACCTGGACAAATCTTGCATATGCATATTACATGACTAGGGACCACAGAAGTTCTGGAAAGTGCTTGGAGAAGGTACTCATTATTATTGTCATTTATTACTTCTTTGTTGATTTTTTTTTATGGCTGCCTCACCTTACTAGAAGAAGAAAAAATGTAATAAAGGATAAAAGGAGTTATTTGGTGATTTTAGTGATTATCAATTAGTACCTTTATTCTTTTGATATTCTCGGAAAATTCTTGCCAGGTGCTGTGTGTAAGCACTTTTCTTGTCTTCTTTCCAGGCTATAACTGTCCTGTATTGCTTTTATTACTTTTCAGGCAGTGAAATTGGAGCCTAACTGCATGTCTACTCGATATGCTGTGGCAGTTCATAGAATCAAGGATGCGGAAAGGTCTCAAGATCCCAGTGAACAGCTTTTTTGGGCTGGAAATGAAATGGCTTCAATATTAAGAGAAGGAGACTCTGTTCCAATTGATCTTCCAACTGCTTGGGCAGGACTAGCAATGGTTCACAAGGCTCAGCATGAGATAGCAGCAGCCTTTGAAACAGAGCAGAAAGAGTTGATGGAGGTGCAAGAGCATGCTCACCTAAGTTTAAAACAGGTAGATTCCTTGGTCTCCATAGTTTCTGAAGTAATCATGTTTCCATTAAAAGCAAAATAACAAGCCCATTGATGTCATGATTCCTTACTAATCCATTCTCTTGGCATGGCTCTCAGTCTTTCTCCACCTACCACATGTGATGAAGCAAAACATGTGTGTACTAAATTGATGCAAAGTGATTGATAATGGTACTTAATGAACCCCTTGAAAAGAACAAAGGCATTTCACATTCTAAATGAATTTAATAGCCCACAAATATATCATTTGTTGTATCACGATTTGGATTTTGCGTAACAAATTTACATTTGTGATTATTTCACAGGGTTAAAGACATGTGCCTCTTTTGTGATTTGTGTCATTCTTGAAGACTCTATAATTTAATATTTTCAGAAGTTATTCTTGAAAACTCTATAATTTAATATTTTCAGAAGTTCTCATACTTTGTTAAATGGATTATGCACATCTTTTGTTAAATTCTCCTTTTTTTAACTTTTTAGGTGAACTAGCATGTGGTGTAACCCTTCAAAATTTTTTTAACTGAAAACTTAACAACAAGGGTGTATATGTTCATCTAACAAAGTATGACGCCTTATTTTTAGACTATTAAATTATAAGGGGTTTTTCAGGAATCAAACGGCCACATTGAGTGTTTGTCTTTTACCTTTACTTCGCACCAAAACATTCATGGATCACATGTATATGAAATAGGCAATTGCTGAAGACCCAGATGATGGAGTGCAATGGCATCAGCTTGGCCTGCATTATCTCTGCTCCCGACAGTTTAAAACAGCACAGAAGTATCTCAAAGTTTCAGTTGTCCAGATGAAAGAATGCAGCTATGCATGGTCAAACCTTGGTTTGTTCTGATTCATGCTCCTAGGTTATATCGATTCTTTTATGCGTCAGCTCTGACAATCATATGCATGTGATGGCTAGGTATCTCACTGCAATTGTCGGAGGAGCCTTCTCAAGCTGAAGATGTCTACAAGCAGGCTTTGGCGTGTGCAACTACTGATCAAGCGCATGCAATATTTTCCAACCTTGGAAATTTATACAGGCAACAAAAGCAACATGATCGAGCTAAGGCAATGTTTGCGAAGTCCCTTGAACTCCAGCCTGGCTATGCTCCAGCCTTCAACAATCTTGGTCTTGTATTTATAGCTGAGCATAAATGGGAGGAGGCAAATTTCTGTTTTGAGAAGGCCCTTCAAGCTGACCCATTACTTGATGCAGCAAAGTCCAACATGATTAAAGCGGTGGCTATGTCTAAATTGTCTTGTGGCGTGTCTTGTAATCTTCACCGTCATTATCCAACCAAGGCTGAATGAAGGTAGGTGGCTTACTCAACTACATTAAGGTTTTTTCTAGGAAATATATAAGTAATTTATCTTTCCACTAGTTTCTAACTTGAAATGCTTCCAACATTTCATTCTTCAACAGAGAATTTGATGATAGTGCAACTGATTTCCAGTTAATGAGCTCGAGGATACCTAGTTGGTTCTCCCCCTAAATGATATACCTGATAAGAGCTGAGCACTCACTCTATTATGGCATGATTTTTCCCTTGATTGATTTGTTGATAACATCGTTCAGTCAGGTTCAAGCACAAATCGTATCATCAGTAGACTTGTACTGAGTTCACTTATTAGAGTAATGGTAAGCGAACTCCCCTGCCTGAATCCTTGTGACACTGATGTGGTTGCAGCTCAAATAGCTGAAATGGCTAACAGTGATAAATTGATCTAGCTGTCTTGATGATTCCAGCTGCACTGCTGGGTGGTCCACAGCATCCGTGGCCAAGCTTGAAACTAAATGACCAGAAGCAAATGTTGAGTACTCGAATCTTAAAAATCTAACGCGGTCTCAGTAATCTTATTTCATCAAATCATGCTGTGGACCGAGTGGCATCAGATGGTGCAAGTTTCTGTGATGATGAAGCACAGGTCACATTCAGGTTCGGTTGGGGGCTTTACAGTATTCTTTAACCAGCGCAGAATCAAATTGTAGGGAATGAGGTCTGGCTTGGAAAGATAGGTACCTTCACATTCACATTAGATCTCTTATGCACCTCATTCATTCAAGGAATTGTGTAACCATGTCTTCTTTCTGTTGTATGTTCAATAGACAAAGCCTCTCGTGTTCATGTGAACCTGAAAAAACAATTTAAGGCCAATCAAATTCTTGTATGAGATGTTTCACAAATTAATTCAAGTATAAAGCTCCTCCTCAATTCATTGCGTGTTGAATTCATACATGGTAATTAGAGGACACCAATTATAAGTAATAATAAACGTAATTGTTGGCTTTAGGCTTAGGAAGGATTCGCTGATTGAACCTGGACCAATGTTTTTAAGGTGACTACTAACCCCATAAAAGGTCCGAGTTCAGTTCGACGATTCAAGAATTGTAATAAAAGAGCTTAATTATCTTTAGTAATATAATCCTAATAGCCAAAGACTCGAAATAATTAAGTGGTGAGGATGCTATAAAATTTAGGTACGTGTAATGTAATCGACCGTTGCATGTGCAAGGAGAACATGCCACAGATGCGAATCCTCTTAAATTAAATAAACAAGCCGACAAAAAACCATGTATCTGCTGTTTATACACCCACCCTATGAAGGCGGTCCCCAAGAAATCAAGTACCTAACTATAATCAGTGCTTTAATAATAATTTTTGTACGGTAAGATTTTTGTTATTTTGTCTCGTATCATAAGATGAAAATTTTGGTTTTTTAAAAAATTGTGTTACACCAAATTTTAGTTAATCTATATTTTATATGAGGAAAACTATGATGGGAATTTAATGATTAATCACATATTTTACCATCTCATATCATTTTTTAATGTTATTGACTTGAGGGCCAGACTATTTTGTTGACATTTTTGCAAAACAAACATTTTTTATTTTCTTTTTGCAAATTTGTTACTTTTTAAGTCCAAAGATCAAGGAAAGTTTTCTGACAAATGTATGTTAGTGCTATTTGAAGGAATAATGGTTTAACATTCTCTGTTGAGATCAACAATACTCTTGTATTTTGTTGAGACAGGATGTTAAAAACAGGATTCAAATTTTAATAAAAAGAAAAATATTACTTTTTCCAAAAAAAGAAAAGAAAAGCAAAGAAAACAAGCAGAGCGATCACTTCCTCAACCTGGAGAGTAAAGATTAAAAAAGGGAGTAATAGGTCCATATAATACATTAAATTAAAAAGTTCAAGATTTTAGGGTCTGTTTATAAGTTATATAAATAGTGTCATTGAATTTGTACAGTCTGTTTATTATTACTTTAATTTTTATTTTTAATTTTTAATTTTTTTGAACATAGAAACAAGGAAAAAAATCTGTTTGTTACATTCAGTTTTGATTTTTTATTTTCAAAACAAGAAAAAGCTAAAAATTGTGTTTTTTTATTTTGAAAATAGATTTTCAAAATAATTTTTTATAATAAATAGTTGACATAATCTACTAACTAATAAGTAATTTTAAGGTGTATAAAAATGTTTGAATTTAAAATTTAAAATTTATTTCATATTTAGTTGACATCACTAAATTAGTTTGTATCACAAATTTCAATCAAATAGGTTTTGTTTTCAATTTTTTATTACAAATGTCAATCAATCATATTTCTATTTTTCTTAAAAAATGAAAAAAATGAAAAATATAAAACAACAATAAAAAAGAAATAATATTAAACAGCCCTTATAATTCAAATGATTTTGTTGTTTCACATGAACACATTTAAAAACAGTCTGATTTTGCCTAAGAGAGTTAATTTTAATTCTGCTTTATACAAATAGTAACATAAAGACATTCAACATCCCTGGTGGTTATCATTTTCTTAAAGGTTTCTCATTCCAGTTTTCTTTCCAGTTGGTTCAATTTGTTGACAATGGTGCATATCTTCGTCATCTTCATTTATGTTCAAAAGGGCAGTTGTATGATGGTGGTATGTTGAGATTTAACATACATTGACGAGACACTACTGGAAATTTAAACGAGCTAAAAGTAGAAAATGATATTTCATCCATCAATTTAATCCGCATAAGAACAGGTTTTCAAAATTCGCACAAGGGGAAGGAAAGAATTTTATAATTTCCCTCTGAAATTGGAAATTCAGAGTCACTATCTGCTAGCTTGTTCATGGGAATCCATAAACTCACCGGTTGCCATGCTAGAACGTAATGCAGCAGCTCATTAGCTTTTGCTTTTGCAATGTCAAAAACCAAAAGAATATAACACATGCACATTAGAGAGGAGTTATTTTTCTTTTTCCATTTTTTATATTATTATTATTGTAATTCAGCCCGTGAGTTCTTGACATGAATAGCAACAACACACCAGTAGCATGGGGCTAACTAACATATTATAAGCGATCACCACCGAAAACAGAAGCTGCGAGTAACAGAAAGGAAAAAGAAAAATAAAGTTCTGCTGCATTTCCAGAAACCAAAAAACCATCGCAAATACTGATCATGACAAAATAGGAGGAGCACCGACCCAATGATGCAACTGTAGACCAACAAATAAAAATTGCAGGTCAGTGATCGAACATTACCAGATTAAGTTACACAGACGAATAACTAGGGTATTTTTATGATCTTACACGTATAAAAATAATTAAGGTTGAAATAGAAAATTGAAGAAGAGATGGAAAAATTCACAAAGATAAGAGCAAAAATGGCTCTGAATGGAACCATCAGAAATGAAAGTTATACTCACCCACAATGAATATGTTAGAATAAATATAGACAAGATATAATCACTTAAATTATAAACAAAATCTTTGTATATGCATAAAATAAATAACAATCACGTATTTAAATTGAAATAAAATTTCACCAATTTAAAAAACGTATAAAATTTTTCTGTAAAGAATTTGTATTTTGTTGAATTAATGGATGAGACACATCTCATTTTTTTTAAATTAAATACTCAAAAAGAATAACTACCCTCTCATAAGTATATATGTCATTCATCATCTACTACTTACACATGAGGGTTTAATCCAATTAAAAACTTTGCAGTTCTTATACTTGTTCAATAACCAATATGATCAGCATACGATGAGAGCACATTACCATATATCTGTTAGGAGTATATGATATCTCCATTAACAAATTATCTTAAAACTTATGTGTCCTTGAGTAAACATTGTATGCTATACCATATGTCATATTTCGCATTTTCACTTTCCTTTGATCTCATTTCTTTTCTTATGTCATGATTGTATTCAAGTTCTATACTAAAGAGATGATGCACATCTATGAATACTTTTCATACAAGTCAATGATCTAACTTAAATGACTTTCTTCCGTTCTCAATTCCCTTTTAAATTAAATTTAATTTGCTTTCCTAGAATTATTCTATAGGATCGCATGTTTCATGATCGTTTGGCAACAACTTAAAATAACAAATCTTAAATTCAATTCTTAAGAATGAGACAAGAGTCATAAGGGTATATGATGAAGTTCTTTTCAACCTCAAGGGTCTCACACAATGAAGATGAGATCTTGAGACTTACATTAATCCCTTTTGTGGTCAGTTTTACAGACATGACACGAGTCATGTGCTATGGTATTTACTCACTTTGCTTAACTTGAATATCTTTCATTCAAGATAAGAAATACTTTACAGGTAATAGTTTAAACATACTTAATATTTAACTTGAGATCACTTATCTACTTAAAACCTATTCAGAACTCACATTTGGCAACGTAAGACAAATATAGTGATCATTAAATCACTTTGAACCAATTTTCTCGCAGCATTTATGGTTTAAGTTTCTTGCTCTCAATTATCACTCAGACAATAAACTTTAAACCTACCACATCTCTAGTGAACATAAACACTAAACGTGATTGCCCATGTGAGAGAGTCAATCTCTAATTTGTCTTATATACTTGTGATTCATCTTAACATATATTTATATAAAACAAATATATCCATGAATCAAATGATACACAATGTATAATCTTTATCGTACATTATATCCATAAATATGACATTTAAATGAGTGAACATATACAGAGAAATGTTTATTATTACATTTTAGCATCTACGTAATCCTAGAAACTTTATATGCCCAATATATACATCTCAAGAAATTGATTTTATCATTGAATCTGCCATCATATCTCGTATAAATATATATTTCATGTTTACTTCTCCTCGTGCAACTATATCTTTCACATAATTGTACTTGGTATATATGTGCTTTACTTTATAATGGAATTTAGGGTCTTTTGTATAAGCGATTGCAGCTTGACTATCACAATTGATGATCACTGGCTTAATTTCGCTTTTAGTGACTCCCAAATGCACTAAGAATCGATGAAGCCATACGGCATCTTGTACTGCTGCTGACAATGCTATAAATTCAGCTTCCATCGAGAACAATGTAATACAAGATTATTTCTTACTCTTCTATGATATTGCTCCATTGTTTAGTAAAAATACATATCCAGATGTAGATTTTCTTTCATCTAAATCTCCTCCCCAGTCTGCAACTGTATACCCTTGTATACATAAATCATTGCCTTGATAACATAATGAATAGTCTGCAGTTCCTTTTAGATACCTCAATATTCTCTTTACTACTTTCCAATGTGTTTCGTCTAGATTCGATTAATGTCTGCTCACCATCCCATCAACGTAACAAATATCTAGTCTTATACACATCATTTCATACATAAGACTTCTAACTGCACTGGAATAGGTCATATTCTTCATTTGTTCTCGTTCTTGTGACGTTAACGGGTAATTTCTCTTACTGAGGCCTTCGCCTTTAACAATAAGATTAGCAATTGGTTTAAAATCTCGCATGCGGAATCGTTCAAGAATTTTTAAATGTACATCGCTTGAGAAAGCGATAACAATCTCTTCGAAAGACCACTTGAAATCTTGACTCCGAGAACGTATGCAGCTTCACTCATTTCTTTCATTTCAAATTCAAATGATAACCAATCTTTGATTTGCTTAACGAAAGGATAATTATTACAAGAAATTAATATATCATCCACATATAAAGACAACATTGCGAATTTCTCTTTGGATCTCTTTACATATACATAATGGTCCTCATCGATCATTTGAAAATCATACGAAATGATTACATTATGAAAACAAATACACCATTGTCTTGAAGACTGCTTCAGGCCATAAATCGATTTTAATAAGTGACACACCTTATTTTCTTGGCCTGTCTTAATGAACCATTCAGGTTGTTTTATATAAATTTCTTCCTCTAATTCTCTATTGAGAAAAGGAGTCTTTACATCCATTTGGTATAATTCAAGATTCATACTGGCTACTACAGGCAGAATAAGATTGAAGTAAACTTTACAATAAGTGAAAAAGTTTCCTTATAATCAATTCCCTCATGATGTGTATATCTTTTTACTACAAGGCATGCCTTGTATCTTTTGATATTACCACCAGTTTTTCACTTTATTTTGAGAACCCACTTGTTTCAATGTGCTTGACCTAGATTCGATTAATATCTGCTCAACATCCTAATAACGTAACAAATATCTGGTCTTATACACATCATTGCATACATAAGACTTCCAATTGCACTGGAATAGGGAACATTCTTCATTTGTTCCCATTCTTGTGGCGTTAATGGGCAATTTCTCTTACTGAGGCCTTCGCCTTTAGCAATAAGATTATCAATTGGTTTAAAATCTTGCATACGGAATCGTTCAAGAATTATTTGAATGTACGTCGCTTGAGAAAGCAATACCAATCTCTTCAAAAGACCTCTTGAAATCTTGACTCCAAGAACGTATGCAGCTTCACTCATGTCTTTCATTTCAAATTCAGATGATAACCAATCTTTGATTTGCTTAACGAATACACAATCATTACAAGCAATTAATATATCATCCATGTATAAAGATAAAATTGCGAATTTATCTTTGGATCTCGTTACATATACATAATGGTTCTCATCAATCATTTAAAAATCATACGAAATGATTACATTATGAAAACGAATGCACCATTGTCTTGAAGACTGCTTCAGGCCATAAATCGACTTTAATAAGCAACACATCTTATTTTCTTGGCCTGTCTTGATGAACCATTCAGGTTGTTCCAAATAAATTTCTTTCTCTAATTCTCCATTGAAAAAAGCACTCTTTACATCCATTTGGTGTAATTTAAGATCCATACTGGCTACTATAGGCAGAATAAGATTGAAGCAAACTTCACAACAATTGAAAACGTTTCCTCATAATCAATTCCCTCCTATTGTGTATATCCTTTTGCTACAAGGCGTGCCTTGTATCTTTCGATACTACCATAAGCTTTTCGCTTTATTTTGAGAACCCACTTGTTCCCAATTACATTGCGCCTTTCAGGGATGTCAACTAAGTCCTATAATTGATTAGAGCTTAAAGAAGTCATTTCTTCTTTCATTTCTTTCATCCATTCTTCTTTAGCAGGGCCAGTAAGAGCCTCATTTACATTCCTTGGCTCTTCTCTCTCTTGTCGAACAATCATATTAATTTCCCCTTCAGTCTTAAAATGATGCCAGGGAATTATTTCTCGATTACTCCGTCTTAAACGAGGTTCATAAAAAACATGATGAATCTTATTGCTCCCACTTGAATCAGTCATTATAAAGAACCTTTATGTGGAATTGCTCCGACTCAGTTAAAGTTCCTCTTCTTGATTCTGCATAATAAGACCATGCTGATCGAGTGTTTTATATAATAGGAGGTCTTTACCTATTTCTCCCTGCTTGGAAAAATCATTATCTAAGAATGTTACATCTCATGATTTAAATTCAGTTACCCTTTCATTTCCTTGTTTACCAATGAACACAAATCCTTTAAAGTGCTCTGAGTATCTAACGAAGATACGTTATCTCCCTCTTGGGCCTAATTTTCTATGCTTGTGAGAAAGATTATGAACATAGGCTGCACACCCCTAAGGTCTGATACTTGACATATCAGGTCTCCTACTAATCTAAAACTCATATGGTGTGCTAGTAACTAATTTTGTAGGTACACGATTAAGTAAATAAGTGACTATTAGCAATGTATCACCCCAAAAGGTGATTGGTAAATTTGCTTGTGCCATCATGGGCCTAATCATTTCTAATAGCGTCCTATTTTGTCTTTTGGCAACGCCATTTTGTTGTGGGATTCTAGGAATTGTTAATTGCCTTTCTATTCCTTTTTCATCACATAAAACTTTGAACTTATCTGACAAGTATTCTTGTCCTCAATCAGTTCGTAATGCTTTTATTTTCTTATTTAATTGATTCTCCACCAAATTCATATACTTTACGAAACATTCGAATGCTTCTGATTTATAAGAAATCAAGTAGACATAACCATACTAACTATAGTCATCTATAAAAGTGATGAAATATTCTACCCTACGTCTTGCCCTTACATTCATTAGACCACAGATGTCATAATAAACTAATTGCAATAGATATAAAGCTCGTGTTCCCTTTCCAAATGACTTTTGCGCCATTTTACCAGCTAGACAATGTTCACATGTAGGTAGATCTATTTGATTTAGAGTACCTAGAAGCCCTTCTTTGGCTAATCGACTTATTCGATTTTGACCAATATGATATAGTCTAGCATGTCACAAAGTTGCATCAATGTTGGAATTATTAGATGATGTAAATAATGAATAACTAATATTATTATTGTTAGCCACAACATCCAACAAAATGAAACCATCACGCATAAAACCATGGCCATAATACATTGTTCTAAGAAATAAATTCATTCCACCATTATGGAAGTTTATACGAAAACCATGTCTAACCAACATCAACACAGAAAGGAGGTTCCGACGAATCTGTGGAGCATATAAAACTTCATGTAGGATGAGAGGTTGACCACCACACATGACTAATTTGTAGGTGCCAATTCAGTGTACAGAGATTTTAGAATTATCACCTACATAAAGCTATCGACTTCCATGTGGGAGTTTATAAAACTTCATGATGGCATCTCTATTCTTCACTACGTGGTTGGTTGCTCCTGAGTCTGCAATCCACAAAGGATGCGATTCGGTTAAAAAATAGAACAAGAAATATTCACAAAACAAATGTTAGTACTATAAGGCTGTACCTTTTTGGGCTCAATACAATCTCAAGCAAAAAGACCTTTATTATCACAATTATAGCACTTCACATGTTTCATGTTCTTCTTCTTGAAGGGACGCTTTCCCTTTCCACGTTAGTTTCATGTTGCTTTCTTGGATTCCTGAGTTGAGTGGTTAAATCTCTTATTCTTTTTCCACTTGTATCCGCCACGATACTTCCGTTTCCTGTTTATAGCTCCATGTGATCTAGAACTAATTGCATATGCCTCAGAAGACATCTTTGAGGCTTCAAGACACTCTTCCTCCAAGATGAGATGCCTCGCAGCATCTTCCATTGTCTTGATGCTCTCATTATGAGTTAGGTGCATCTTCATATGCTCCCAACTCTGAGGCAGTGAACGAATCACAGCTTACACTTGTTGTTCATCAGAAAGCTTATGACCAACATCACGTAACTCACTTACCATGTTGGACATTTGCCTAAGATTTTTTTGCATTGTTTCATTTAGGCGCTTCTTATAAGTATCAAACTTAATTGTTAGTGACCTCACTTTGGTCACTGAAACACCTCCAAAACGTGCAGCCAATGCGGACCACATGTCCTTTGTAGTTTCGAATTTACGGAACTCTCGCATGATATCATTATCCATGCTACTCTACAATGTGGTGATAACTAAAGAATTCTTCTTTTTCCATATTTCATAAGCTTCACTGTCTCTCTTATGCTGGGCCGTAGTGCCCTCCTCAGGAACTTCCATGGGTAGGTTTAAAGGTTCAAGAGCCTCTTGCTCCTCCAGCACATATTGGATTTTCATATTCCAAATTTCATAATTGTCACCATTGAGTTTCTCACCTTTATTGAGTTCAGCAACAATATTCTTTAAAGCAGTAACCATTTTGAAACACTAAGTTTCTACAATAAAATATATATATACACGTTAATATCATATTTAGTCGTTCATAGAGTAAATAATTAGATAATAATTGCTTATGAAATCGAAAGCCCACTAATGTGTTCAATCATCATTCATGCAACAATCAAATCTCAATTACCAAACTCTAAATGAATTCCTACTGAAATCCATGTAAACAAATTACATAAATAGCTAAACTTTGTTCTTACAAATAATAACACAGTGCATTGCATGTCCTACAGTCTATGACTAGTCTATAGGTAACGAACCCTACGCGTAAAAGAGTTAATGAGTTCGTGTGACAAAGTTTGCGAAGCTCGATATGTAATATCTTTCACTAGTTCTAT